>JARHVA010004109.1:0-600000 GCA_037957365.1 Torreya grandis
CATTCCTATGGATAAAATTAATGATTAAATATAATGATTAAATGAACCATTTCAATATGCTAATGTACCATCCCAAGATATTATCTCTTTAAGGCATGCAATTGGGTAAATTACAACACCAAGTACATCTCCTTACCTTGGAAAACAAGGCCTATAAGTCTTATATGGATTCTAATTATTTAAATGGTAATCATCTTTTGAAGACATTCATAAAATCATCATTTCCTAAGTATTTCCAGATACCATCATTGCCTCACTTTGATGGAACTGGAGATCCATTTATACACCTTAAGGCCTTTTAGAAGGTTTTGTCATCTCATGTGAGTTCTTTGATTTTACTCAAGTTATTCTAGAAGACATTAGTGGGTGAATCACATAATTAGTTCTTTTATCTACTCCTTGTTACTTCTTTGAATACATATGATGACTTAGAAGAGGCATTACTCAGATATTACATAGAAAACACAGGCCCTCATGTTACATATGAGAAACTTACAACCTTACATCAAAATACTTTAGAGCTAGTTAGTGATTATATCTTATGATTTAAGAATCACATGTTAATATTGATATACAAACCAAAATATTTAGATATTCAACATATCTTTATTAATATGCTTTGCTAACCTCTACTCAAGCATCTACTATATTAGATAGATCTTTCTTTCAGGCACTTATGTTATATAGTTCTAGCTTTGGAAAAGAAATTGGGATTGATTGACGTAGACTCAGTTGTTCAGATTACTCCAAATTTAATAGTAGTATCTATATCTCCTAGCATCTAGCATCCACCTTGTTCTAAACAAGATAAGAGACAACAACCAAAAAAGCAACTAGTCAAGAACAAAGAGCTAGTCTCTAAATCACAACCTACAATATGCACTACAGATAATAGTAGAAAGTCACCACTATAGTTTGATTTAAATCAAGATGGTATATGTATCATATTATCATAATTATTAGATATGAGGTTAATCACATTGCCTTCTACTCATTTATGAGACCCACATATCCTATATAAATAGCCACATCAACACTTTTGTAACTACTATCATATCCATAGACAAAGATAATGATTGTTATGGACTTAAAGATTGCATAAATAGATGTGTTGATAATGGCATCATAGCATTCACATAGGGGGCACCAAGATATCCTCCACCATGGAGCCATAGACCTCATTCATCCATTACTAAGCCATCCTAGGACATTCCTTCACAAGAATGATCAATCACTCATCATGAGATAAATGTAGGTTCTAGGATAGAGCTTCATGAGAGATCTCCTATTTAACCCATTCCAAAGGTTTGGAAACTAGTACAGTGAGATTAGCCTACATATAACACTATAGTTTAAGGAGTACATAGTGTTGTTCCATATACATATCCAATAGAGTCATAGGCACCGCAGCAAAGTACTACTCATGAGAATTATTCACTATGGCTAGATTTTCTAGGTCTTATCTCACATAGTAATCTGCTATGGTTAAGATTAAATGAACCCACATCATAGAGTACTGATAACAATAAATATTCACTATGGTCAAATTTTATAGGTCCTACCTCACATAGCAATCCACTATAATTAAGATTAAATGAGACCCCATCATAAGTTTCAACTCCATCTCAATCTATTACTTAGTCATACACATCATAGTAGAGTGCATTAGCTATATAATTACAGATAGATTAGTCTTATTCAAAACAAACAGTTCTTGTTGCAAATCCAATAAAGTTACATTTTGTAGAATCTCCACGTCTAACTACAGTTAGTACATAATAGATAATATTAGATGCAATCCATATTCTTACACATCATGAGCAATATGGGCATTTATTTAGTTAGCTATTAGGGTTTAGATATTGATACAACATAGAGTGATATAATGCACATTCATATCTGTTGGGTGAATATTTTTTCAATCAGCGTACTGATGAGCAAAATAGCTCTGATCAACCACAGCAAGAAAGATTGGTCAGCCAAATGTGTAGGTTTACCACATCAAAAGGGGACAAATCTCTCCTCTCATCAAGTGGAGGTTCCCTATAAGTATGAAGGGGCTATATATATACTAATCTACTATAAATAAGCTGAAAATAACACTCAGGGGTAGGATAACACCATCCATCTCTCTTTTTTTAGAGATGATGTTCACCAATCAAAGGATGAATCTTGATGAAATGACAAAAGGCACTCCTCTTCTTTCAGATGTGTTGTTCAGCAGACAACAAGAACCTTTCAGGTAGTGACAAGTAACTGTGACAGGACCCAGTAACACAACAGGATCAAATGTAGCACAAAGTCTCCACCTCAACTTCCAAAGAGTGAAATACAAAAGATAATGAGGGCACAAAGTCATCCCAAGATCCTTTAAATAGAAACAAAAAATAGACAAACTAAAGACAATTGTGGCACCACAAAGTCTCCCCATAGCCAGCTTCAGGACACCTTCTTGATTACTTTGACTAATTCTACTTATTTAATTAAATGGACAAAAAATGTATTAAAGAAACAGACATAAGAACAATTTCCCCAACAACCAAGCTATTCCAGCATAAAGTCTAAAAAGTCACTTATTTTTTATTCAAATAATGAAATATGATCAATAATCTGAGCTCAAAGTCTCAGTAATGCCTTTCAATTTGGGCAGAGTTTTGTTTCTAATAACAGAGAGATCTCTCTAAAACAATAAGAGAGAGTCCTATATATAGTGCTCTAAGAAAGACTTGGGTGCTTTGTTTCACAAATATTTCCTATGATGCATTTAATGCATTTTAAATTCTATTTATGGGCTATGCTAGAATCGAGCATTAGTTTTTAATATTAGCTGGCTGATGTGTTTCTTAATGTCTACGCAGCTGATCACTTTAATCAATGTATAAAAATAGGTCGTGCCATTGAATGTTCATGCTCTCTGATGTCCACCTGGTGGGCTACTTTACCTTCTAGAAACATATCCCATGTGTGAATATTTTTGATCTTTCTCCATCATTCCCCCTTTCCTTACTATATTTCATCCTTATTTATGTGATCTAAGCTCTCGAGCTCTCTCTCTGACTAGTCACTGAATTTTTTCATAGGGTCTGCACCGTATTGTGTCTTTGTATTGGGAGTGTTCCATCTTTGACATCTGTCACAGTCTACTACTTTGAAACTTTACCAATTATCAAAAATGGGACCCACAACATTTCTTGCCTGAGCAGCTTCAAAAGGGGAACAGGGATAGGTGGCACTTTTTGCTATGAAATAGGTGAGGACACTTGGCAGCATCCATTTAACTTATAAAAGTTTAAGATATCTTTTGATAGTTCTACAGAAGATGACAAATGGTGGCTTCTGCTGAGCTTTTAGAAACACTATAGAAATATGTGGGACTCATTTGGATTCACATGGATGATGACACTTGGCACTTTCCATTGATTCTACAAGGGACACGTGGTGACTTCCACTATATTTATAAAGACACATTAAAACCTTCTGCAGTTACCACTTGGTGCCCTCCACAGAAATCTAAGAGAAACTTATTTATGTCTTTATTTGAAAGTTGATGGATATTTTATTATCTTAAATTTGATATCCATAGGGATGTCAATGGTTCAATCACTTCCCTGGTTCAATCACTTTCTCGGTTTAATCACTTTCTCAATTCAATAACTTTCTCAGTCCAATCACTTTCTTGGTCTTTGATTGAACAATCCCTTTGTCTGGCATTTCCTTTGATCTTTGAACCAATGTTCTCTACCCTTCGCAAGGGTACTTTGACCTTGGTTCACTATGACACTCCTTTGAACTAATCGTTTGAACTGACCGATTGAGCCAACTTTGGTTCAACGGTTTAACAAGTCAATCCTGCATTCTGCTCATTCAATTGATGCTTGAACCAATCACTTTGAACCAATCTCATTGAACCTTTGAACCTTTTATGGTTCAAGGTTCAATGGTTCAAAGGTTTAATCACTTTTTTACTCTTTGGTTGAACCATCCCTTTAAACTAGTCTCTGGAATCATCTGCTTCCTTCCTTTGTCTGGTGTTTCCTTTAAACCGTTGAACCTTTAAACCCTTAAAATTTAAACTCTTTTAGTTCAAGGTTCAATCAGTTCATTGGTTCATCATTTGTTCCATCACTTCTCTATTTTTCTAATTCCCTTGATCTCTTCGAATCCATTAAACTCATTAAACTCGTTGAACCCATTAAACCAATTTGGTTCAAGGTTCAATGGTTCAACGGTTCATTTCTTTGTTCTTTAAAGCCTTCTTTTCTTCACTGCCCTCTATAAGGACACTTGGCCTTTGGTTCACTACCTTCCATAAGGGCACTTGGTCTCTTCACATTGGGGCATTCCTTTGAATCGGTTGATTGAATTGATCGATTGAACCAACTTTGGTTCAATAGTTCAATCTTGTGTTCACTTGACCGCTTGAACCAACTTTGTTGAACCAATCACGTTGAACCAACTACTCATTAAAACTTTAAACTTTTGAACCTATTAAACCTTTGAACCATTTTGGTTCAAGGTTCAATGGTTCAATGGTTCAAGCCTTCTTCTTTTTGCTAAGTCTTTTGAAGCCGTTGAAATTGCTAAAGCGGTTGAACTTTTAACTTTTTCTAAAGCGCTTAACTCTTTAAGCTTGCTGACATCATTGAAATTTTGAACTCATTGAACCTATTAACCTTTTAAAAGTAGGGTTCAATGGTTTAATGGTTCAATGGTTCAATCTTTTGTTTCAAGCTTGCTGAAGAATATTTTTGGTTAAACCAAGGTGTTGAACCTGTCCTGAAAATGCCCCAGTGTTGAGAGTTTGTTTCTTTTCTATAGAGTTCATAGAAATGAACCTATAGAGTCTATAGAAATGAATTCATAGAATTGGTAGAGTCGATATAAATGAGTCCATATATTTAATCCTGTAGAGTCTGTAGATTCAAGCCTGCAGAGTCCATAGATTCAAGACTGCAAAGTCCATAGATTTAAGCCTGTAGATTCTGTAGATTTTAGAAAAGCCTTGAATAATAAAGCATTTGAAGGCTTAGAACAATTTTTTGAGAAGGGGAGAGATAATTTTGGTCTTGCAAGACCAAAATAGTTCATATGTTGTCCCAAAAATGAGAATTTTATTTTTGGAGACAACAGTTGGCTCCAATTAGGGAACTTCCTTCAGATGAAAACTTGGAACAGTTGAGGGAAGTAGAAACCAAAATCTCTAGTGCCTTGAAGTATGCCATTGGGCTATGGAGTCATGCTAACCAACAAGAAAGTAAAGTGTCAAAAATGAAAATGAAAAGGAAAAGCATAAAAAAGAACTAAAGACTATACAAATATACATATCTACAGATGATCTCATCTGATACTTCAAGAGTCGAAGTGCTTCAGATGCTGCCCATTGTGAGGTAGAGAAAAGAGCATGCCATATTTTTATTTCAATAGAAAACTGTTTTCACCATTGAGTTGATGGATAGTAAATGGGCCTCTCCATAGGAAATCAAATTTCCCATGCATTTCCTTTGGTTCTCTTCTCTTGTCCTAGAGCAGGACTTGATCTCCAATCTAAAAATGCCAGTTTTTTGCTTTTTGTTCAAAGAGCTTCTTCACCAGTCTTTGATGCTATGAAATTTGGTCTACCACCATAGCTCTCTACTCGTCCATCTTAGTCAAGCACATGATCCTCTTATCAATAGAGCTTTTATAAGTTTGATCCTCAATTGCCTTAGCTAATTTCAATGCTGGAAATTCTAAGGTGATAGGTATCTCAGCATTGAGCCCATAAAGAATTTGGAAAGGAGACATACCAATTGCCCTTTTTGGAGTAATTCTATCTACCTACAAATCATCAACCAATGCTTTATGCCATGTCCTTTAGTTGTCATCCACCAACTTCTTGATGATAGTCACTAGGTTCTTGTTACTTGATTCAGCTTATCTATTCCCTTGTAGAAAGTAATCAAAAGAGTGAGAGAGTGTGATCCATAGTAAAAATAAAATTGAGTAATCTCCTGGGAAGTGAAACAAGTTACATTGTCTATGACAATCTTGACTGGGTTCTCAAACTTGGAAATGATGTTCTCCTTGAGGAAATTGCACACTAATTTTGAAGTAGCATGTTTGGTTGGGATAGCTTCCACCCACTTGGTGAAGTAATCTATGGCTGTGAGGACATAATCATGTCCAGCACTTGAATATGGGTTTACAACACCAATGAAATCAATTCCTCATTGCTGAAATGGCTCTTTTATGACCACTGGCTTGAGAGGCAGGGTAGCTAACTTGGGTCTTCTAATGAACTATTGGCATAGTTCACACTTTCATACCCATTTGTATGCATCCTAAAAAAAGTAGGCTATTAATACCTAGCTCTAAGAATTTTGTGGATAGTTACAGGAGCAAAAAAATGTACTCCATAGGATTGAGTGTAGAAGGATTCTAGAAGTTTGTTCTGCTGCATTTTATCCACATAGCGAAGGAATACCCCATCAAGCCTCCTCTTGTATAGGCCATTGTTCCAAAGGATAAAATTGGTAGCTTTCAACACTATATTCCTCCTTTCCTTGTAAGATAGGTGAGCAGGACATTCACCATAAGTAAGGAAATGAGCAATACTTGAATACCACTCATTCATAATGGAGACAAAGAGAAATGTTGGCATGTCTTTTTCATCTGATTCTTCATGCTCTATTCCCTCTAGCTTGTTATCAATAATTAATTGGCATAGGCCCTTTCCATGGACCAGCTTCATTAGTTTGATGACTAGATCAAACTCTTGGACTTTTGCAATCTAATTGTCTCTTTTCATCCCAAACTCTTACTGAGTTAATATGGATTTAACTATGGTATCAGGAACCAAGGCAGTAATGTGTGAATTTAGGATGTAGAAGTGGAAATACTTCATTGCCTTTATCACTGCATAGGCATGCTTCTCTATGTTTGAGTATTTCAACTCATGAGCTTTAAGAGGATAGCTCATGAAAGAAATGGGAGATTCCACACCTTCTTGGTTCTGTTGAACCAGAATTGCTAAAAGTGTGTGTTTAAAAGCATAGCTATATATGGCGAATTCATTGTTATAGTTTGGACAAACTAGAATTGGGGCATGGGCAATAGCTATCTTGATATCTTTGAATGCTAATTTTCCTTCTTCATTCCAGCTGAAGATGGCCATTTCCTTCATCATGTTTATAATATGTCAAGTTTTCTCAGCAAACTCAGGGATGAACCTTCTTAATAAATTCACCTTTCCAAAGAAAGAGTGAACAGTAGTCTTACTTGTGGGAAGGGTAAGCTCTTGGATGGAATTGACTCTATTTGAGTCAATCTTTATTCCTTCTCTACACACAACGTGCCTAAGAAGTTTCCCTTCTATTACTCCAAAAATAGATTTCTTGGGACTTAAAGAAATGCCATTCTAGCGGCAACATTCTAGCACTTGTTGTAAGTGATGCACGTGATCCGAGTGATGCTTGGAAAAGATAGTCAAATCATCAAGATAAACTACAATAAACTTACCCATTTCATCTTTGAAAGTAAGCTTCATTGCTCTTTGGAAAGTGGTGCCAGCATTAATAAGGCTAAATGGCATTCTCTGATAAGTAAAGGTTCCCCAAGGTATGGTGAAGGCAGTCTTGTGCTGGTCTACTTCACCAACTTCTACTTGATTGTATCTTGAGAAGCTATCTAGCATTGATAACATTTTAGAGCTGGTCATTGTTTGAAGCACTTGATCCATGATGGGCAAAGGATAGTTATCCTTTAAAGATGATTGATTTAGATTCTTGAAATCCACACAAATGCAAATTTCACCATTCTTCTTCCTCACAGGGACTATGTTGGCAATCCATGTGGAATGATGGATTGGAAAAATTATCTTAGCATTTAGTATTTTTTGTATTTTAGACAAAATAGTACCTGATATCTTTGGATTATACTACTAAGATTTTTGCCTTTAAGGCACCGAATCATCTTTGAGAGAAATTTCATGGTAAATGTCCTCAAGCCTGAGCAACTTCAGATCATCATAAGAATATGCCAAAACATCCATGTAATGGTGAAACAAGTTAGTAAATTTTATTTTCTCCTTTAGAGTACAGCACTTCCCAATGTTCACCATCTTGGTATTTTCTTTGGTACCCAAATTTATCTGATCAAACCCTTGAGAGGAGCTTGAATCCACTTGTTGTTTTTTGATGAACCTGTTGTGCTTGTCAAATAATTTCTCAAGAGAAACTAGTCCTTTGGGAATTTTATTCCCTTTTAGCTGTAGGAATTCTTCACATGTATTTGAGTTCATTTCAGAAGCTGATTCGAGTTTTTGGAGCTTACTGCCTTCAAATTGAAGCTGTTCAAAGCTATCTTTTTGCTCCAAGAAGGCAAGATTTGGTTGTCATTATTAAATACTTTCCAATGACTGGCATTATTAGGTATGCTTGGTTGAAAGACCAGCTCAATGGTGTACTTGTCTCTTGTAAAGTCTAGGTGAGGGACTAAGAGAGTTGTTGAAATCACTAGTGCATCAGCTATGTCATTAAATTTCCTAGGTATAGCAGAGATGTTGAAAGCATCAAAGTTTTCAATTTGATCCTAGACTAGATTTTGGTAATGGTGTAATCTCTCATTTTTGGATTGGTACAGGTTTCTCACCTAAAAATCCACTAACTCATCATCCCTTTGGCATGAAGGAGTTTGACACCCTTGTCGTTAGCGACTTTCAATCCAAGCAGAAGAGATTCATATTCAACAGTATTGTTAGTATTGCTAAACTACAACTTGTATGATGAAGGAAAAATATCGCTTTGAGGAGATATCAACACAATTCTAGCTCCTAAACTAGTAGAGGAATAGCTTCCATCAAATTCTAACATCCATACCTTATTTGAAACTGATCCTTTCTCAGATTTTTCTTTGCTTGGAAGGGGGAATTCTTCTGTATTTGGATTGCACTCTATCATGTCTTTTGCTATTTTGTCTGAACTAATTTTTAGACTATCATTTTCGAGAGTTTCATCAGCTGAAACATGAGTATCTTCTGTGGTCAAAAAATAATTACCCATACCTGAAGACTCAAATAGAATTTGGGCTTCAGGCACTGACGTCTGAGTGACAACATATTTTGATTCTTTTTCAAGAAGCAGCCTCTGCATGATGCCTTTGATATGGATCCTCACTGAAAATAGATCCATGCTCAATTCTCCACCAACATCCTTGTAGAAATTTTGCCCCAAAAGAATGCCATATGAGGTTGGAACATTGGTTACTAGGATTGTCATCTTGATTTTTTTGTCTGGAAATGCTATAAATGCAAATTGGGCATCCTTGATTTGTCCCAGTAGAGGTACTTATTTATTCTCCATGGAGAAACATCTCTCAAAAGTCTTGGTTAGTGTGAGTCCAAGAGATTTTGCCACCTTGGTAGGCATGATGTTGTCAGATGCACCTGAGTCTATGATGTAATTGCTCAGTTTGTGACCATTTATAAATAGGAAAACATATAAAGGCTCTATTTTCCCAAGGGTAGCTAGAGGAGTAATGACAAGATTTTTTGGAATGAACATGTTCTTTGGGGGATCATGAGTTACCTTTTTAATATCTTGTCTTGTAGGGACAACTTTATTCTTCACACACTAAACTAACCTATCCAACTGCTCAGGATTGGATTGCAAGAATTCAAATTCAGACATTTGAATTTTGGTCTTCTTAACATGGTCAATTATGTCAAATGACTGAAATGGATTAGGAACAGAGGAAGGTAGTTCATCCTTTTGATTTTTGGAAGGGAGAGGACTAGCCTACAGATTTAAAGTTAGAGGCGAAGGCATATTTGAGGTACTCACCTTTTTAACAGTCATTGGGTCCTTTGGCTAGAAAGGTAGAGAAGTTTCTCATTTGGCAATTGAAGTTATAGGCTAAGAAATTTCCCCTATTTTTCCTTTATTAGCTTGTTGGGCTGACTGGTTCTAGGACTAGGTGAATATAGCATATGATCCATCAATTGCTTCACTTTTATCTCTGGGTTCATCTTGATAATTCAAAAAACCAATGTTGGAGTCACCAGGTATTTCTTCTTGGTCTTCTACAAGGAGATCAACATCATTTTCTTGGTTCAATTCAGGCTAGAAAGAGAAATCAAATTCTATTTCGAGATATCCAATTACTGAATTGGTTAGGGGTGCTTCAATGGCAAATTTCCCCTGTGTGGGAGAAAGATGATTTGGCTGTCCTTGATTCCTAGTAGCATTACCTTGGTATGACTTATTAGGGAATGTCTTCCTTGGCATATCCCTTTATAAAGGAGTTGAAGATATCCCTTGTGCCATTTGCTTCTTGAGAGCTAGCAACTCATTTGCCAGCTTTTGAACCATTGGATCAATGGTACCTATAAATGGATATTCAAAAGATGAAAAAGATTTACCTCTGTTAGGATCTCTCCTTATCTTTCTTGCCAAGATAAGGTCATCTTCCACCTCAGTGGCCAAATTATGAGCTATAGCAAGGTCTATTTGGCTAGCACATCTCATCAAAAAACTCACTTCAAGTAGCTAAGATTTGATGAAAAAACATTTGAGATTCTTAGGTGTAGGCTGAGCAATTATAGGAATCCTATTCCTCAGCTTGTCAAACTTGGCTATGAAATCCCTCATTGGTTTATGAGGCTCTTTCTTAATTTGTGTGAATTGAGCTAGTAAGAGATGCACATCTTCTGCAGGCTTGAATCTGGCTTGAAATTTGGCTTTGAGAGTGTTCCAGTCAGTCATAGTTTGGGCCTGCAAATGATAAAATCAGTCTACAGCAGCACCTTGTAAAGTTTCCATGAATAGCCTGACTGCTACATCCTCATACTACACACCTATTACACCATAGGCTATGTTGCAGGCTACAATATATTCATCAATGAACCCTCCCATCACCATAGAACTTGAGGAAATTTTTCCTTGAACTGGGTGGTAACTCATGTAGAGGTGAAGTTAAATTGAGTGGGTCAAAAGAGTTACCCCAAGGGCCTTGAATTGCCATTGTATGACTATGGAAAGGTAGAATAACAAATCTCATAGGGGTAAGTATTGACAAAACTTTATTAATAGTAGAAATGGATGCTTTTTCTGATAATGGAGACTTGACTTTAGTAGGAGGAAAGATCTTAGTTCATTGGAGGCGAGATGGTGAAGGAAATAGATCAAAATTACTTTATTGTACCAACTCGAATATAGGGTCAACAATACCTTTAGCCCTTTGGCTTCATGAATACCACAGATTTTCCAAAGTGTAAAAATAAAAATGGGAAAGAACTGGCACTGCTTTAGCTTGAAGCTTGAGGCTTCAAACTGCATGTTCTTCCCCAGTGGAGTCACCAAAAACTATTGGCATGAAGCTGAAAGGAAAAATTAACAATGGGAAAGCACTGGAGTAGCTCGTTCTTTTATGGTGGGATAATTGGATAAGGCTATAATGATAATGGGTAAGACCCAAATGAGAGTCTCTAGAGTATATAATAGATAAGGATAGGAACTGCTTGTTCAAATCCCTAGAAGAGTCACCAAAAACTATTGAGTGAATATTTTGTCAATCAACATACTGATGAGCAAAATAGGTCTGATTAACCACAGCAAGGAAGATTAGTTAGCTGAATGTGTAGGTTTACCACATCAAAAGGGGACAAAGCTCTCCTCTCATCAAGGGGAGGTTCCCTATAAGTATGAAGGGGCTATATATATACTAATCTACTATAAATAAGCTAAAAATAACACTCAGGGGTAGGATAACACCATCCATCTCTCATTTTTAGAGATGATCTTCACCAATCAAAGGATGAACCTTGATGAAATGACAGAAGGCACTCCTCTTCTTTTATAAATGTTGTTCAATAGACAACAAGAACCTTTCAAGTAGTGACAAGTAACTGTAATAGGACACAGTAACACAACAAGATGAAATGTAGCACAAAGTCTCCACCTCAACTGCCAAAGAGTGAAATACGAAGGATAATGAGGGTATAAAGTAATCCCAAGATTCTTTACACAAAAATAGAAAATAAACAAACTAAAGACAATTGTGGCAGCACAAAGTCTCTCTACATCCGGCTTTAGGACACCTTCCTAATTACTTTCACTAATTCTACTTATTTACTTAAATATATAAAAAATGTATTAAGGAAACAAACATAAAAACAATTTCCCCAACAACCAAGCTATTCCAGCACAAAGTCTGAAAGTCACTTGTTTTCTTATTCAAATAATGAAATATGATCAACAATCTAAGCTCAAACTCTTAGTAATGCCTTTCAATTTGGGCAGAGTTTTATTTCTGATAACAGAGAGATCTCTCTAAAATAATAAGAGAGAGTCTTATATAGTGCTCCAAGAAAGACTTGGGCACTTTGTTTCACAAAAATGGCCTACACTGCATTTAATTAATTTTGAATTCTATCCATGGGCTATGCTAGAATCAAGCATCAATTTTTAATATGGGTAGCGTGATGTGCTTCCTGATGTCTACACAGCTATTCGCTTTACTTAATGTAGAAAAATAGGTTGTGCCATTGAATGTTTGCACTCTCTGATGTCCACCTGGTGGGCTACTTTACCTTCTAGAAATATATCCCATGCATGGATATTTTTTATCTTTCTCCATCATTCCCCCTTTCCTTGTTGTATTTCATCCTTATCTGTGCGATCTGAGCTCTCGGGCTATCTCTTTGGTCGGTCACTAAATTTGTTCACAGGGTCTACACCATATTGTGTCTTTGTATTGGGAGTGTTTTGTCTTTAAAATCTATCACAGTATACTACTTTGAAACTTTACCAATTTATATAAAATAAGACCCACAATATTTCTTTCCTAAGAAGTTTCAAAAGAGGAATAGGGAAAGGTCGTGCTTTTCACTGTGAAATAGGTGAGGACACTTGGCAACATTTTTTTAACTTATAGAAGTTTAAGATATCTTTCGAGAGTCCTATAGAAGATGACACATGGTGAATTCTATTGAGATTTTAGAAACACTATATAAATATGCAGGACTCATTTGTATTCACATGGATGATGACACTTGGTGCTTTCCACTGATTTTACAAGGGACACGTGGTGACTTCCACTTTATTTAGAAAAACACATTAAAACCTTCTGCAATTGCCACTTGGTGCCCTCCACAGAAATCTAAGAGAAACTTATTTTTGTGTCTTTATTTGAAAGTTGATGGGTATTTCATTATCTTAAATTTGACATCTATAGGGACGTCAATGGTTTAATCGCTTCCTTGGTTAAATCACTTTCTCAATTCAATCACTTGCTCAGTTCAATCACTTTCTTAGTTCAATCACTTTCTTGGTCTTTGATTGAACCATCCCTTTGTCTAGCATTTCCTTTGATCTTTGAACCAATGTTTTGTACCCTCTACAAAGGCACCTACCCTTTGCAAGGTTACTTTGGCCTTGGTTCACTGGGACACTCCTTTGAACCGACCGTTTGAACTGACTGATTGAACCAACTTTGGTTCAATGGTTCAATAGTTCAATCCTACATTCCGCTCATTCAATTGACTGCTTGAACCAATCTCGTTGAACCTTTGAACCTTTTATGGTTCAAGGTTCAATGGTTCAATCACTTTTTTGCTCTTTGGTTGAACCATCCCTTTGAACTAGTCTCTGGAATCATCCACTTCCTTCCTTTGTCTGGTGCTTAATTTGAACCGTTGAACTGTTGAACCTTTAAACTTTGAACTCTTTTGGTTCAAGGTTCAATTGGTTCATTGGTTCATCCTTTGTTCCATCACTTCTCTATTTTTTTAAGTCCCTTGATCTCTTCGAATCCATTGAACTCGTTGAACCCATTGAACCAATTTGGTTCAAGATTCAATGGTTCAATGGTTTAACAGTTCATTCCTTTGTTATTTAAAGCCTTCTTTTCTTCACTGCCCTCTGTAAGGGCACTTGGCCTTTGGTTCAATGCCTTCTACAAGGGCACTTGGTCTCTTCACTTTGGGACATTCCTTTGAACTAGCTGATTGAACTGACTAATTGAACCAACTTTGGTTCAACGGTTCAATCTTGTGTTCACTTGACTACTTGAACCAACCATGTTGAACCAACCACTCATTGAACCTTTGAAATTTTGAACCTATTAAACCTTTCAACCATTTTGGTTCAAGGTTCAACGATTCAACAGTTCAAGCCTTCTTTTTTCTAAGTCTTTTAAAGCTATTAAACTTGTTGAAGTGGTTGAACTATGAACTATTGTTGAAGCTCTTAACTCTTGAATCTTGCCGACATCATTGAACTTTTGAGGCCATTGAACCTATGAACATTTTGGAAGCAGAGTTCAATGGTTCAATATTTCAATCTTTTGTTTGAAGCTTGGCGAAGAACATTTTTGGTTGAACCAAGGCAATGAACCTGTCCTGAAAATGCCCAAGTGTTGAGAGCTTGTTTCTTTCCTATAGAAATGAACCTGCAGAGTCCGTAGAAATGAATTCATAAAACTAAAAGAGTCTGTAGAAATGAGTCCATAGATTTAAGCCTATAGAGTCTATAGATTCAAGCCTATAGAGTCTGTAGATTCAAGCCTGTAGAGTCCATAGATTTCAGCCTGTAGAGTCCATAGATTTCATAAAAGGCTTGAATAATAAATCATTTGAAGGCTTAGAACAATTTTTTGAGAAGGGGAGAAATAATTTTGGTCCTGCAAGACCAAAATAGTTCATATGTTGTCCCAAAAATGAGAAGTCTATTTTTGGGGACAACAATATCAACATTAGTTCATCGCTTTACTTAGTAGGGTAATAATGGAGCCAAAGATCTAGCTAGCCTTTGTATTCTTGAGCCACTCTTGGGGAAGTAATACATCCAGTGTGTTATCTTATATCCCCACATACTAACAACTAACATTCCTAATTCACAATAACTATCCATATCCAAAACCAACTTATCAAAAATCTAGATATTACCAAATCCTATTTTACCAACATTAAACTAACTCAACTTATCCAAACAATTTACCAATCTCAAACTAGCTCAATTTATACCAATAATTTACCAATTATAAAAACCAACAAATTTTTGCTTACATATGATTAAAAATCAAAAGCTAACATCACATTTATAAATAAACAATCAAATCACATATCAATTTAACCATTTTTCCCAAACATATACAACCTTAAACATCAATACCAAATTAGCTACTTCTAAAAATAACCATATGCAATAAATATAATAATATATTTCAAATGTCATAACACAGTACACATGAGTCAAAACCAAAACAATATCCATATATATATATATATATATATATATATATATATATATATATATATAATCATGTTTTAAAAATGTATACATCATATCAAATACAATCAATCATTAATGGGCATCATGCCCTCACTCTCAATCTCACTCTCTCCTCCAGTACTAGTCCTATAGTCTAGCTTAGCACTTGATGACCCTACACCTCCTAAATATCTTGAATACATCTTACGATGATTATCTCACTCCAGTAATTGAGCATGCTTCTTGTGTAAGTCTTCATACTACATCTATAGATTCATGTAATCATCCATAATCCATGTACTCACTGGTCCATAATTAGGTGGAAGCATATTATGCCTAACTAGTTCATCCTTCATCTCATCTCTCTCTCCCACTACTCTAACATATGTAGTTATCACTATATTAATTCTATCAAATAAATGAGAATAAACACCATATGTAACTATCACATGCTCTATCAAGCCTTCCTTGACAACATCATTAGGAACATGTCATGTGAGCTCATGAAGTGTAGACTTAATGATAATCTCCCATAACCCATCATCTCCACTACTTCCCCCAATAGGTGCTTCATCTTAACCACCTCCCACTTCACCTGCACATAAAAGTACAACATTACATTAAACATACATTTTCATAATAAGCTAAAACAAACACAAACTTATACAAAATTCACATATAATCAATACTTACCTCCCATCATTTGGATCGGTATAGGATCCTCATACTTTAGGGAATCCCCTCCATCAATAAGATACAATAGATCCCACCATGTGGCATATGCCTCTATGTATCCAACATCATCTACATCAAGAATATCTATAGCTACATTTTCATGCATCCAAAAATAGTGGTTTTAACTCAGCCTTAGTAGGCCTCCCACAAGCTCCTACCCTTGATGGTGCCTGTGCACTCCTCACCCACACCTATTCTACTGAGGGCACATCCTATGGTACCCCAAAATTTTGAGTCATGTGTTGATACTAAAAATGTTCATACACTCCAACCCAGTGGTCATGTAACCAACAAGTTACCTTCATATACCATAGGTACAATCCATCCTCAGGCCACCAAGGGAATCCTTTATAGGGCCTCTATATGATATTCTGAACCATTAATCTATTTAAAACTCATCTATAGTGATCTATCCTAGGACATCAGATAGCCAAGGTACTCATCCACTACACTCCAAAAGGTTTTGGAGGTGCCCATCTCTCCCTTAGTAATCCTATCAACTGCATAACTACTATGTGCTCATAAGCCCAATAATGCAATAAAGTAGCCACACTCACACAGCCACTGAATCCCTCCTGAGTAAAGTGGTAAAGATCCCTATGTAAGTGGGCAAGCATAGTCTTACCCTAAGATAATAGAGTACCATACACCTCTATAATATGCATGATCCTATGCATCATGTATGCAATCAATAACCCACTCCCATCCATATAGATAAATGAGGCCAACAACACAACCAACCACTTTTGTAGGCATGGAACACTAGACTATACTATAACTAATAGTAGCACATCACTATCACTACCTCTCTAGTGTATGCCTAGGGGCACACCAAAAAAATATAAGGATGCATATTTAATAGCATCCATACCTATATCATCTTGTAATTTCACTCGATGTTCACTAATCAATAAATGCAGAATATGATACACATCCTCTAGAATAATTATAAACTCCCTAGTAGGAAGCTATAAAGTAAATTTATCTATATTCCACCTCTCACATAAGGTAGTAATTAGATACCTATCCCATTGCATAGGGCCTCGATCACATACATGACCCAACCCTACTATATCCATCATAGCTCTCTCATCAGTTGATAAAGGTAGCAACCATAGTGTCTCCATAAATTGACCTCTATAGAATCTCTCATTTATATCTCGCCCTACAAAAACACCAAAAAAAAGCATATACATTTGTTAACCATGACAAATCAGCAACCAAGTAAAAACACGTCAACTAAACTAAGTAACAGCTAAAAAATCTAGCCTATAGGACAATAGCACTAGATATAAGATGGCAATACTGTAACCTAGACAATAGTGCTAGAGCTTAAATAATATTGTTAGAGGAGGGACAAAAGCACTAAAACTAGTGGAAATTATCCTATACTCTTTCAAATATCTCAGAAGCATCAAAAAATAAGCTTTTAAATAGGTAAAATCAAGCATTAATCTTACTCACCAGGCTAACATAACTACCAGCCTCCACTTAGGCTACCAACTGCTCAAAATGGGTCATGGTAGGTGCCCATCTCCTTGGCATATCTCTCACTGTAGAGCTCCAAATACCAATCTAGTCAATGCACAAATGAATCAAGAATCAATCTAATTCTCCTATATCAAACAAATTTATCATTCAAAGCAACATACCATTTTTCCCATAACTAGAACCTTGTAGCTCCATTTTACAAATTGTTTTATTCCATGAAATCATGACAATGATACCTTCAACATCACATAAGCCTTACTCTCTGACAACATCATCCACCTACTAAGGCACACACATCTCTATACCTATTTTATATCTATACATATAACTTGGTCCTAACCAATCAAAACTTTTTACAATTTCAAACAACTCTATCTAATCAATCAAACAACTACTTAATCAATTCAAACTATACCAACCTTGCATCTATTCCTATGCCACTAGTCATCACTTTTGGTTCAAAATCTTGTATCACGAGATCTCATCCCTATCCCCAAAATGGGGGAATCATTCCAAACTAGTCCTATTCCTACACTTACTCAATGCACCCATCCACTCTAATAAGTGGATACACCATGGTTCTTACACCCCTAGAAGTTAGATTATTAGATTCAGCTTAGATCAATCAAAATATATAGTTATTCAGATTACATGGGTCACTTAGCATGGTTTTTACACCTCCAGTATTCATATTATCAGATTTAACTAAAATTAGTCAAAATATATAGTGATTCATATTACATGGGTCACTCAACATTACTCAAGACATTTAGAGGGATATACCTTTAATTTAGAAATATAGTGGTTTAGATCATATAGATCCATAGTTATTTTAGTTTGTAGATACATAGATTAGTTAGATACAATGGTTAAAATTATATGGATTCATAGTGACTTTGATACAAATTTAGACTCAGACGCTGGATTTAGGGGCATGTGCATTACTACACATCTCACACATACAACTTCGTATAGCATGACACAGTTACAAGACCAAATAATAGATTATAGACATAGTGTAGAGCACAATGTTTAGATCTATAGTTTTACACATACGGCATGGCATGATAGGTCATATCACATGTGGTTATACAGATTACTAGACTATATATAAGCATCATTCATATACCAAATTTGGGGACACAACACAGATGTTCATGTTCTTCATCATCAAGGATTATACATATTGGAATGGCAAAGACATGCCATTCTCTTATTTCACATTTACGAAAGTTTTAGATTACACCCAATTGTACTCAATATGTCACCAAGTTGTATCATATGATCCTCTGTAGTGGTTGGTCTATAGCATTACCCAGACCTAGACTACATGATTTTGTGCGAGATAGAGGGTAGACATTAGTTTTAGGCCTCTGAGTACTTATCAATTCTAGTTTAGATATTCATAGTGGGGGCATGATATATTTTTCTCTTCATATTATATATATTCTATGCACACATTCCATATTACATGATATTATGTGGGATAGAGGGAAAACACTAGTTTTGGACCTCTAAGCATTTCTCATTCTAGTTAGATTTAGCACAGGGGGTAAGCATTACACTCCTTATCCATGTTATATAGATTTTACTTCTAGATTCAGTATAGGGGACATTTATTTAAGGTATTCCTTCTTTTTATAGGCACTATTTGGCTCTCCATCCACTTTCCTAGCTAAGAAGTGAATTGGACTCTTTTTCAACACACTTATATCCATATAGGTAGGTTTATGTATGCATTTTATTTTCTTTTCTTTACTGTAGTAATTCATTTCATTGCATCACTAGATTAAAAGAGGAGCAAATGTATATATCCTAAATTGGTCAATAAACCACATATATCATGTCTTTTCATAGTCTTTTCACAAGAGAATCTCATTGGAAAATATGAACTTTGTTCACATTTAGACATATATTTTGTTTTATGTATTTGGGTCTTGTTCTATGCTTGAGTCACCTTTTTTCCTGTTGCCAGTCATCTCAAGCCTTTAAAATATTCATTTCACCTTAACCAAGTCAGGTTTTCTATCCTCTTTCCATCCCCACAAGTCTCAAGACTATAGGACAAGAGCGTTGGGGTTGACCTACAGTATCAGTGCCACTAGTGTCCATTTCCAACACTCTTATCCAAGGTCATTTTGACCTCCAACGGTTAGTTTTCTTCGCTTAATAGGCCCCAACCCATTTTTTAGCTTCATCCTTAATATTTCCAATGTCAACCAAATGTGATTAAAGCTCCCAAATATGAAATAAAGAGTCTCCTATATAAATTACTACATAAGGCATTTTATATCTAGCAATTACTACTTTGTCACATTACATAATAAAAATTAGTCAATAGTATAGCTTAACATTTTGCATCACACATAGACTTTCATGGTTTGTCAAATAAGTGCCTAGGAAAAAGTCATTTTTACATCTACTATGCACATTGATTATGCAAATTCCCTAAGGGAGAACTACATTTGATTTGAGACCCTAGTTTGAGGGTTAATTTAGTTAGTGATCAGGATAATAGGGGTTCTAGATCGCACACATAGACCTGGTGAATAAAACCCAAAAATATCAAATCCTCAACATAATAGTAGCATAGGTGGACTACAGCATTGGTGCCACTCTTGTCCACTTTTTGTACTCCTGTCTAATCATAGAATGAAGGCCAGATCCAAATTCTAGATAGTGTCCCAGTCCTACATCTCAATTTATAGCCCCTGACTCATCCATTTCAGCCCATTTTTATATAAGTTTATTTCTCTTCCTCATATAAATTACCTTATAAAAATATGTACTTTACCCTCTTAAACTATATTTTTCCCCTTCTTCTAGACCCCTTATTATTTAGGAACTCAACAATAGTTTCCCAAAAATAATAAAATAGATATATACCTTCCCATTTCTCTATTACTTCCTTTTCCTAATATGTGAATTTGAATTTTATACAATGTTTTAAATATTTATGATATGGAGATAAAACTATACATAGATACACTAAAACCCTACAAAAATATAAATAAAACTATGAAAAATAATCTAGCTACATGGTGGTATTCAGTACCCACTCTATTTTTCAGCATGAGATTTATATAGATCATTGCCAATAGAACTTAAGCCTACAACCATTTAGTCACCATATAAGGATGGTTATATAAAGGTCCTTGAGCACTATAGTTCCTTATTGTGATACTTAATGGATGACATATGTTCCTTTTTATTGAATACTTTGTTTCCTTAGATATTTCTAAAAGCTATTATCATATAATAACACTGTGTGTTTTGGATGAAATTCATTAGGTCATAACATGCCATGATTTTTGGATCTTTATAATTTACTACCTACATCTAGCTTGATTTTTACCTAGTTTATTCTATGTGATTTAAATACAACAATCTTGTCTAAAGTGAGTTCTAATCTCCTAATTTTATTATTAATGCAATTTGTAGACTATAAAAAACATATTATATTGGTATCACTAATTTCATTCCCATAGACTAGAAAAAATGGAATTAATCCTATTTCACATTTATATTTTGGCCTATATGCCCATAGGATTTAAGGAATTCAATCCTCTTATTCATATCTATGCACATTACATATTTTCGTGACTATCTTCTTGAGAAATTTATTTGATGCTTCTACCTACCCATTAGCTTGAGGATGATAAGTCATGATCTTATGATGTGATGTCATGAATTACTCAATCAAAGTCTTGATGGTGTTATTGATGATGTGTGTTCCTCTATTATTGAATATATTCACATGACATCAAAACTTGGTTATGATGTTCATTAACAAAAAAATGACTTCACCTTTGGTAGTCAAACTTGGTGTTGTAGCATCTTCTACCCATTTTATGAAGTAATCTAGCATAGTGATTATATATCTAGCATGATTGTGTTTATTAGAAAAATAAATAGGCCCTAAAAAATAATTCCCCATTGTTTAAATGGTTTCACCACTACCATTGTGTTTAGAATAATTTCATCCCTTTGGTTCAACCTTCCTACTCATTGACAAATGTTGTAGTGTTTTGTGACTCTATGCAGTTCTTAAAATAGATTAGGCCACCACCAGCGACTTTTTAGTATCTTCCTCATAGTATATTCTCATAAATAGTGTCCTCATTTGACTTCATGATGTGTTTATTCTATCAACTACAATGTTTCATGATCTAAATCTACTTTACATAACACATCATCCTTAACCATGTTATAAATAACCCCGTTGATAATATTCAAGGACATAACTCTTGTGACCAACTAATTGTTATCTTTATCAACATAGTTCATAGGCAAAAACCCTTGTTCCATAAATTGGTTGTCTTCCATATTCTCTAGGATCACAAATATTCTAAATATTCTTATAGTTCCTCACCATTTATTATTCAACTAAGATGATTTGGTCCTATGATTTCTCTTCCTATATTAACATTGATATTTAATTAGAATTCTTGAAATAGCATTAACCATATAGATATCCATCCTCATAGCATGGGCTTTTTCATGAAATATTACATATTTTAATGGTTAAATGGTGTAGCTTAAAGATAATTCCTAAATTAATATAGTGTAAACACCATAGCTATAACTTCTCATTTTGTACTAGTGTAGTTATCATTATCTACTGAATGCTTACTACTTATGAAGTGAGTAGGGTGATCCATGCCTCAATTTATAGGTTGAGATAACATAACTCCTAATAAAATTACTAAACAATATACATGGATATGAAATGGCTTAATCCAATGTAGAAACACTAATAATGGAGTTCTTACTAATAAATGTTTTAAATATATTAAGGCTATTTTATATTCATTGATCCATCAAAACCTTGAATCCTTATGCAGTATTCTTTCCAATGGAGTAAATGCAATTGCATACCCCCTGATAAACTTTAAATAATACCCATTGTGAGCCAACAATGATTTCACTTCATTGGAACTTATGCGAGGTGGTAATCCCACAATGGTTGTGATTTTGTCTTGATTGAATATAATACCATCATTGCAAACTAAAATCCCAAGAGAACACTAAAATGAGTAAATAAAAACCACTTATTCAAATTCATAGTAATGCACATAGATCAAAATATTTATAACATAATTTTTAGCTTGGAAAGGTGATATTTTCATAAGGAAAACATAACTGAATCATATAGATAAGCTTCCATAAAGTCACGGATGAAGTCCTTGATTGCAGTGACTAAAACAATAGAAAAAATAAAAGGAGCAATAATCATTACCTTATATACAAATGAACCCCACTCTATAGGGGAAATTGTCTTTGTTTGGTCTTATATTATGATCATAATCTGATGATATCCACTAAAACCATCCATGAATGAATATAATTCATGCCTTATGATTGAATCAAAAACTTCATCTGTGAAATGAATTAGAAATAGGTCATTAACATATCCATCATTCAGTGTCCTATAGTCACCACAAACCTTGATATTTCCTTACTTTTTGGGTTGAACTACCATAAAACTTACCCAACATGCTTTCTCTATTCGATAAATGATGATTGTTTCCAACATGTGGTCAATCCAATCCTTGACTTTGAGATTCATTTTGGGATTTATTCTATATGAGTAATTATTAATAGGGCATGCACAATATTTGAGTTCCATGTGAATATCCCCTAATGAAGGGTCTACACCCTTGAATTATAAAAAATTCATGGGGAAGACATATTGGTAATAGCACAATAATTGGATCCCTTATTAAATTCTTTGATGCTTCTATTAGTCACCTATGGTCACTAGCTTTAGTCTAGATATTGTACCAACGTTTTCAATTACTTTACATACTAGTTCTTGATATAATTTCTTTATCCCTTTTCAAAGAGAGTCTCTCAGCATCCTTTACCTTTCCTTCTCCTAAATATCTAAATTTCATTGATATTTATGCTTTATTTCCTTTGTGATATTGGGTTTAGGATATTCTATCTACCGTTCAAGTTCAAAAAATCATGTTAAATCTAAATCTTCCTTGTCATCATTGGATTTTACCTAATCTTTGTTATTTATGAATCATATTCAAATATTTCAACAAAAATTCTTATTTCTTCTTTTTGGAACTTTAATTCTTGATATATTTACTCGAGTCTCTATCTTTTTTTTCTTATGACATTTGGTACTACATAGTACTTATGTCTTGCTCCCACCCATGAAATTAAAAACTATTAAATTTTTGTAGAACTTTTTTTAATATGGGATTTTCATCCTAAAATACAAAAGTTTATATAAAATCATGTTGTAAATGTGCCCAATTTTTGGTCTCATTCCTATGCTCCTAGTGCATATACCATGCTTGCAATAAAAGTGTTAAATTATGTTAAAACACATGCACCAAGTATTTTTATTCTACACCTTATGAAGATGAGATATCAACACACACATGAATATTCAATTCAAGGCACTAATCTTCTTTGAATAATGGCCACTTATAATAAATAGTATATGATACTCTAAACTGAGCTCCCATTAGTTTGTAGGCTTCTTCTTAGTGTAATTGTTTTAAATGGTGAACAGCCCACCATGTCGTAGAAACATGTTAGAGTGAATATTTCAGCACACTAACCTAGAGATATATATTAAAAACATGGTGTTCAAACCTATAAATGAAATTCACTAAATATTATGTTGTGAAGTATTGAGGAAATGTTTTCTCAATAGTAAAAACCATTCTCTTTGGTCTTACTTCATGATCTCTTTGTGCCTAGTTTAGAAGATGTACATTTGAATCCCAACTAATTGTAGACAACTTATCATAGTAAAATACCTTCATGATTTTTATGTAGTCCATATTTATTGGAGTTACCTTTTAAAATAATTCTAATTTTAATCTCATGTGGGGACCACACAAATGGATACTTACATTCCTCCATGTGGAACTTCAAAACTCGGTCCATAGTTTTGTTATGTTAGTATGAGAACTACTTTATATGTTGTGACTTCATAGCCAATTATGTCTATTTTAGGAAATTGGTAAACCCTTTGGTTCACAGAGATTGATATTTTGGTTATGTGCCTAATTTAAACCAATTTTCTTCTTCATATACATATGGTGATGGAGGACCTTAGGAATGATATACAATTTTATTTCATCATTTTTCAAGGGTATGATGATTATCTTATCCCTTTTATGATACTTTAATTAATTTTTTACTTTATTGATGGTCGTCTGAACATAATAGGCCCAATTTTTTCCAATTAGCATAATGTAATGTGTTTCATCAATATGCAACAAATTAATTCAAAGTTAATTATTAGACTTAGATAAACAAATGTTATTTCTACATCCTTCAACTTCTAAATGGTTTCTACCCTTAGATAATCTATCATAATCAATGTAACTAGGATGTTGATAAGATTAGATCATCTAATGGCCTCCTTTGAGGACTAAGGAATTATGTTACCTACATTCCCAAAGTCTAATAAATAATTTGAGACTTAATATACCTTAATTAAATATCCATTTGAGAATCAACATTTCATGGTTTCTTAGTTTTCATGTACCAAATAAACCTTTATGATTTTTGTTGACCTATTTTACGTAGTTTAATAGATTGTGAAATAGTTTAGAGATATTACAATATGTCATAATTATGTGAAGTACTCACCAGTTTTAGAAGATTATTAGAAGTTATAACTACTACTATTTTTATAGTATGGAAACAATATTCCCATACATTTTTGAATCTATAACTACAACATCTCCTTTGGAATCAATTTGGTTTTGTATGTTTTACAATAAATTTATTGCATTAAACATTAGAATCTTATTGTTCATAGAATATGGATACATTTTCAAATGAACCTTTATTATTAGAGGGTCATCTATCATATCCAAAGGTATATTTACTCTCTATACTAGCTTAAAGTGATAGCTTGTGGATACACATGTTCATTGACTCACATATTTACCATATTCAAATTATGCACTAGTTTATCCTTTCTCTACTTCTCAATGACTATAAATTCCTTTGTATGGTGTTGCCTAGATACTCTATAATAAACATAATACATTTGTTTCTATAGTTTTTAGGGATAGTTTTGTGTTATTTGATTGTACTCACCTCACATATAACAAATAAGAGGTTGTCCACCATGTCTATGATTTTGGTTGCCTCCCTAGAATCCTCCTTGGTACCCTCCCTATATTTTTGGGGTAAAAAACCCATATTTATATTATCCATCATATCCACCATATTTTATTTGAAGGGAAGGTGTATCCCATCTTTTTCATTTTGATGGCGATGAAGAATTCTAAGATTATTAGTATTTTGGAGATGGATGAGTCCATCTAGCCTACTACTAAGGTGATTATGATGTACATCCTACAAGACCTTGTGATTGATATTAGGGAGACTACATGTATGGGTATTGTGGATATTAATGAATACATCTAATAGTATCCTAAATAGTTGAGGTAATCTTTATATCTAGACTTGAAACTCTTGGGTTTGTAACTTGAACTTGTTATGCAGCTACTGTGAAATCATTTTTGGTGATGACATTTTTCATCTTCTAGAGTGATCTACAATTATTCTTAAAATGATTATGGTACTTTATAAAAGTAAAATACATGTTATGTGCTTGTTATATGTATTGCTGCAAAAAATGACATTTAGTTGTGGGATGTCCCACTAAGTAAAAAATCTCAAAGAACTCTGTTGTATTTATTTTTTGACAATAATTCCTATGATGACCTTCTTTACCACACTTTTCACACCATATTGACAATTTGGATGTGTTTATATTATGAAATTAATACATATTTAATAGAACACCATATATCTTAGCATATGTATTTGTATTAGATTGTGGATTTCCCCCATAGTATTTTATCTATTATACTCGAACTGTAGCCAATTGAGCATCAACCTTATTGGGGAACTACATTTGTGTGATAGAAAAATGAATCCTAGGCTTCAAACCTTCTATGAATCACATAAAATTTTATATGTATGAAAACTCAAAACTCACTCTATTTATCACATATAAAAATCTATGGTCGTAATCCTATATGGGTTCTATTTTATCTTGAATCTCCTTTAGATACTGAATGGTTTTTTAGGGCCTTTCTACATCTTGAATTCCCTAATGAATTTATTCTTGACATATTTTAAATCCATTACAGTAGGGTTATTTTTATATATGAATTCTATATCTTTATCTATTAGGGATCCTATAACCTCCCACTTCTTTGCATAATTAATAATGACACGTTTATCCTACTATTACATTTCACATGTCAACAAATAGTGTTCAGGATTAGTAGAATAGTCATAAGGTGTTAAAGTTACAGATAATCCTTGATTAAAAGACATGTTTCCTAAAAATTCAATTGAAACTAATAGATACTTTGGATTGGACTTTACTATTGTCATAGGATTCAATTTAGCTACCTTCAGAGTATCGATATTCTTATTTTCTACTAATTTTTGAGTTTTACAATTAAATTTCCAAATTTAAATATAAACTCATCAATCCACTTAGTATGCCTTTCAATTGATGCATTGTTTAATCATATTAATAAATTAAGCATGAGGATGTGTCCCCATGAAATAAATGAAATTCATCTAAGGTAAATTACTCACTTAAACTTTAACCTACCTTTAATTTATGAATTTTCATTAATTATGAAATAAATTTTTCTTCTTCTTCTCCAAGCAATATCCTTTTCATTAATTGTTTCCTAAAAATACATTTTAGATGATCTAGTTTCTTCTCTATGATCCCTCCACATTCTCTTTCTTTCAAGTTTTTCAAATCAATTTACCATTTCATAAGATTCCTTTGGTCTCTTTTGCACCCTCAAATCCTTTGGGTACTTTGATTTCCCCCTTTTCACAATCTCTAGCTTCTCTTAGAGGTTTATCTCATCCCGTAGTCTCTAAACTCTCTATTATACATCTACTCATAGTTACATCAATATTATTATGTTTATTCCATCAATTTTATTGTAATATATCTCTTTCAATTCCCATAAATTTATTATCTTTATGATTATATAATGCCTCCATCTTCTAGGTCGAGGTTCAAGTTTCATCTCTCAATTCCTCATCATTCACTCCTTTTATTTTGTATCCTCATATCACCCTAAATTACTACTCCATATCAATTTGGAATGGCACCATTTCTTTCTCCATAACCAACACCTTAATAAGTATTCATAATCACTTAAAAAATTTACCTTTGATGCCTCTTAAAAATAAATCATGTATAGCTTCAAACATAATGTACCCTTGCATGAAAAAATTCATGGTGTATCTATCAATAGTGGTTTTGATTAAATGGTCTATTGCATTCATTCACCCAGTGTCAAAACTTCAAAGTATTTATATATTTTCTTCAGTATAGATAAAGTGCTCATTATCCATTAGCCTAAAGTAATAATATTCTAGTCTTAAATACCATGTGGCTAATAGTTCATACAACTTGTACTAGAAAACTTCATAGATTTCACCATGAATATGCTAGGTTATAATTTATTTTATAGTATTTTCATTTTTTCTAGGCTCCTATTTTTTGAATTTATAAAAAAAAACATCTAACCATCATTTTGAATCTCTTTGAGTCAGTATCCATTTCAACATGTTTCAAAATCCATGCTCACAGCACCATTATTAGCATAGGTTCATGGAAAAATCCATCAGAACATGCTAAGGATGTTATTGTGCAAGTTTTAGCTAGATGTAAATAAACATCAATATGTAAATAAAATTTATAGTTTTCATTAATTTCATTCATCCTTAGTGAAGGTTCGTTGAAACATAGGTTATTAGAATAAAATGGACATATTTATTTATATTTATCACATAGTTTCAAACAGAATAGACAAAGTAATATGTATATATAGAAATCAATACATAAAAAAATAAACAAAACCATCAAATTATCTCTATTATTTCACAATCAAAACTATTTTTCTTTAAAACTTTACAGTATTTATAGATAATTAATTATTTGATGTTTAACATTTGTAACCTTTCCTTTCTCTCCCAAAGGAGTCTTTTCATCTTCTTTCAAACTTTTAATGTACAATCATGTGTTGAATACATACAAAATGATATACATTATAAAAAATACTACACATTATAAACTTGTCTTTCATACATACTCTATGATTTTGTACTTCTAATTTTACTACCAACACATATGCTTATCTAAAAGTATAGAATTCAAAAAGTAACAGTGCCCAGAAAGGTAAGTATGATTCACATAAAAATATCCAGGCTAATCATTAATGTAAATAAAGCTAAGCAAGAGTCATTTACCTTTCAATATAAAGTGAAAATTTTACCTTAGGTATTCTACAAGTAAACAATATGTAGATTAGTCCCTTGTTAGTCCAAATTAGAAAACATCAAGCATAAAATCTCACTAAGACTAAACACTCTTGCCTAATAACTAGGTTGAGCATAACACAATAATCAATATCACAAAATAGAGATGAAGACAATACAATTTTATTAGCTCTTTTGTCAAATTTGATGTTTACTTGTTCTCATAAGGATGTTTGTGTTAGGCCTATGATGCTTGTAGTCATCTAGAAATGCTCTTCCATGGTGCTATAATTTATTCAATAGTCACTTGTGGCTTTCTATGAAGCTTGGCATAAATTGGGCATTATAACACTACTCTCAAATGCTTCAGGAAGGTATTCCATCATAATAACCTTACACATAAAAGCTTGTTTATCAATGGTTTGGGAAATTTTATTCATAACTCAAATAACTAACTCTAACACTAGGTAGGTTAGGTTAAATTCTAACTTGGGTTGAGTCTAAATTAACCTAGGTTGATTTAGTTTAACTTTGAGTGGGGTTAAGGAACTCATGAAATCTTGACACCTCAATTTCAGATATTTTTAAGGCATGACAACTCACTTTAGATATTTGTGAGGTGTGACTCATATTCTGAATATTTAGGAGATAATAAATCATTTTATTAGCTCATTTGACCTTTTGACTTCATATTTGGCTTAAAATTCCTTTTTAGTAAATGAAATTCACTAATTTGAATTGAAAGTTTAGTGTAGGTAAGTTTTTTTAATTGATGAGGTAAATAACCTATTTTTATAGGGACCAAAAACCATAGTTAAAAAGTGTATAATAAATTAACAAGTCCCATGATCTGAAAAATAAAAATAATAATAAAACTAATAGATATATATACAAGCAGATGGCAAAATAATAGGAAAATAAATAGTAAACTATTATAGGAGGGGGATCCCTCCATAGGTTCCTTTGCATCCTCAGTCACCTTCTCCTATGTGCCCTATTTTCTCTTTGTAATTCTAGACCTAATTCTTTGTTTCGGCCCTTCTACATCTTCCCTAGGTAGAATCATTCTCAATCTCTTTTGCATTTGTTCCTTCATCGAGGTCTTCTTGGTGTGGGTTATAAAGGGGATCTTGGGGGAAGATATCTCTACCTCTTTAATGTCTTACTTTAGGGGGGTCCTTTTTACCTTAATAGTATGAGTGAAGGATTAGATCACATTAGCAACCTCTTTATTCATGGAATTCCAATCTTGTATAAGGCTTGTTAAACACATCCTGGCATCATGAAGCTTATTATTAAACTTTTTAAGATTATATTTGTTAGTTTTAATCTCCTCTATCAGGGGGGCTTTCCCTTCCTTGATAATTCCCTCAAGATTCCTTCATCTAATAAAATTGGTTTAGGTTTGAGAACAAAGAGTTTTAAGGGAGGGTCTTTAGTTGAGGTTTTGGAAATAGGGCTAGTAAGGGAAGTATTAGTTATTAGGTGGTGGGACCCTAAGGTAGGGTCTTCCTCAGGGGATTCCTCCTTAGTAAATGACCCCTCTAGTGTAACCTCACTACCCTAAAGGGTCTCATCATGCTTTACTAGTAATAGGATAAGGCCCTAGTGAAGGATGGGATTTGTTTCGTTGATTTGGTGTGTGAGAGTAGTGATCCCCAGGGATTTGATGAGATAATAGGGGAGGCTAATTTTGTAACCATGAAAATTATTGAGTAAGATAAAGTGATGGGAAAATATTAGGGTGTACTTACCTTTAATAATTATATAATTCAATATTTGCAGACATCCTTCAGGCCATTGGTGCATAAGGTCTAAGTAAGGAAACCCCTTTTTATTTGTCTTGATAAATTCATTAGTGTGAAAGAACCTCTACAAAATCTCTTATTTTTTTATTAGTATTTATATTCTTGTGGTCTTTCACATGACATCCCTGTGTCTTCTCTAATCATCTCCTTCGTTACTGATATGTTGACTCCTCTTAGTTCCACAACCCTCTTGTTCCACATCATAAAGAATTCTTTTGACAAGCCCACGTCATGTTGAGTTACCCTCATCATAAATTATGTGAGCCCTCCTCTAAAAATATACTTCCACACATTATTAAAGCTTATATCTTATGATTAGGAAGTAGGTTTTACGTGGTCCTTTTCACCACCCATCTTAATATTAGCCTAAGAGTCGAAGATGGAGTTTAGTAATTCCTAGTAAAACTTAGAGCTAGTGGTTCAAAAAAGACTTGTAGTACATGCTTCCTCCCAAATTTTTTCATTAATTATCTTCACATTAGAATGATGGTGGGTCATTATTTTTAAAAGCCTTCATACTTTAGAATTATAGTTCATGTGTGTAGCTTTCATGTCATCATCCTATCCTAAGGTGCATTCATTTTGAATGGTTGATATGAAACTTTCAAGGATGTTGTATTATTTAAAAATACTTATAGCACACAATTCCTCCCACCTTTTATAATTAATTATCCTCATGTTGGAATTATGGTGGGTCATTATTTTTAAAATCCTTCACTTAAGAAGTATAGTTCCTGCGTGTAGCTACCATGTCACTGTCTTATCCCGAGGTGCATCTATTTTAAATGTATGATATGACACTTTTTTAGGAAATTTAATTAATATTTATAATATAATTAATCTTTTTAGTGAATTTTGGCTTTTGTAAATTATTTTAAATGTTATTAATGAATAACTTGATAGGCCAAAAGTTTCAAATTACTAGGTCATAATTTGATTAGGGTTAAAACTAAACTAGGTTAGTGATGAATACAAGGTAATACACCAAATAATCTAGACTCATCATGTTTATAGTCATTTAAATCCCTTATGCAAATGAATTTGAGTAATTCATGTGATTTTTAGTCTTAAATGTGTCATTTTCTAGATATTGAATTGAATGTCGGTTTAAGCACAAAAATGGCCAAAACTAAGTGTCTATAGTTTAAACCTATTTGAAAATTTGTTTCCAGACACAGGCATAGTAACACCATTTTAAATAAATAAAATTTAGTTAATTTGAATGGTTCATGCCCTAAAAGGAAATTGATAAGCCCTTGATTCCCCCTTGAGGGAGAGGTTACTAAAAATAGAAGTGTTAAACATGAAAAGAATAAAATGACACAATATAGATGGAAATTGGGGTGGAATAACTTATTTTCCCAAAAGTGGTTATAATTAGTAATGAACTATGCAACATTGGTTTGTCCAAAGGTGGTTATAAGTAGTGGCATAGATAAATGCCATAGTAAGGTGGTAGAATAGATATTGATTTGCCTAAAGGTGGTTATAATTAAGAATGAAAAATAGAAAAAAATTTGATTTACCCAAAGATAGTTATAATCAGTAAAAAAAATAGAAACGACTAATTTGCCCAAAGCCAGTTATAATCAGGAAGGGGAAATATGAAACATTGATTTACCCAAAGGTGGTTACAATTAGGAACATATACATTTTCATGAAAAGTGTGAGTGGAGCGGATGAAAACTAATAATTTTCCCAAAGGTCATTATAATCACTAAATTGGATGAAAATAGAATCTGATGAAATGGGGAAAATTAGAAGGGGTGGCTTATGGGAAAAATTCATAAAATAGATTTATGATGAGTTGGAAAAGGATAACAACACATTTATAGCCTAAACGTGAGTTCAAAGATGCACATTTGAACAAATATTAGATATAGGTTGAAAATTTGTGTTTTTTAATGGGTCTTAGGGGAGGCCCAAAAATATGGTTTAATTTATGAGAGTTCCATTTTTTATCATTTGATTATGTTGTATGACTCATATGGATGCTTATTCATATATTCTCATCTAGATAAACACATTATAAAACATTTGTTTCTCTTGTTTATTATGTTGGGTGAATATTTTGTCACCAGTTAACTGATGGCCAAAATAAGTCTCTTCAACCACAGCAAGGGAGATTGGTCGGCCAAATGTGCAGGTTTACCACATCAGAGGTGGAAAAATCTTTCCTCTCATCAAGGGGAGGTTCCCTATAAATATGAGGAGCTATATACTATGTATATAAGCAAAAAATAACACTCAAGGGTAGGATAACACCATCCATCTCTCTTTTTTAGAGATGATGTTCACAAACAAAAGGAGAAAATCTTAGTGAAAACACTGAAGGCACTTCTCTTCTTTCAAAAGTGATCTTGCAGGAAATAGTAGTTCTTTCAAGTAGTGATAAGTAACTGGTAATAAAGGCCATAGTAACTAGTAGACTAAGATGTAGCACTAAGTCTCCACCTCGACTGCCCAAGAGTGAAATACGAAGGACAATGACGGCACAAAGTCATCCCAAAGTCCTTTACACAGAAAAAAATATACTAACACACTAAAGGCAATTGTAGACAGCACAAAGTCTCTCCATAGTTGGCTTTAGGACACCTTCCTGATTACTTCTACTAGTTTTGCTTATTTCAATAAAATGGACAAGAATGCATTCAGAAAAAAGACATAAGAACAATCTTCTAAAATGGCACAAGTTATAACTATTAAGCATGGGATATACTAAGAGGGTGGGTGAATCAGTATATCATATATCTTATAAAACTTTTCCTTAATCAAATTCCACTTAATCAAACATTCAAGATATGCAATAAAACTCAAACAATAAACACCACACAAGCTAGAGAGAGACACCAGATATAACATGGAAACCTAATGTGGGAAAAACCATGGAGAACAATCTCAAGTATATTAATGAGCACCAACCCAAAAAATATTCATAAGCACCAACTTGTAAGAGCACCAACCCCTTTGCTGAGCACCAACCTAGCAACTATTAATGAGCACCAACCCATAAGAGCACCAACCCCTTTTTTGAACACCTACCCAGAAACTATTCATGAGCACCAACCCACAAGAGCATGAACCCCTTGGTTGAGCACCAACCCAGCAAAAATTCATGAGCACCAACCCATAGGAGCACCAACCCCTTTGTCAAGCACCAACCCAGAAAAATTCATGAGCACCAACCCAAAAGACCACTAACCCCTTTATCGAGCACCAACCTAGCAACTATTTGTGAGCACCAGCCCCTTTGTGTATACCACACAACTATCTCTCAATGTTACTATCTCAACAAATTATAGTTCATTACAACATCTCTTTCCTCTCTCTCACCTTTGCTCTTCTAAGCTAGATATAACAAATACAAATCATATACATCTCTCATAATTGCTCTTCTAAGCTAGATATTACAATATCAAATCAACCTCTATCTCTCATTTTACAAATGGCTTCTCAAGCCTTTATTTATAGCTTTTCAAATGACCTTTGGCCTTCCCCCTTTGTGACCCTTCAATTCTCATGGAAAATGGTGCCAAACTTTTATGACCTTTCTTATCCTTGCCTTTAAAAAGTCATGTGGTGACCCTTCATGAAAAATAATGTCCTTCCCTCTTTTGTCCTTCTCTTGGTGACTTTTCATATTCCTCAAAGTGTCCATTCATGAGAAATTGTGCCCTTCCTCTTTTGTCTTCACTTGGTGACTCTTAGAATTCCCCAAGATGACTCTTCATGGGAAAATGCATCCCATCCTTCTTTTGTCTTTACCCCGTAGCTCTTTGACTTCTCCATGGGCCCTTTTTTAATCTCATACGCAACAAAAAAAAATTCATTAATATTAACTCGCATTAGCCAAGATATATCAATTATAAATATCATTCAATGCAATGGGGCCTTTATCACCAAAAATTCTAGAACTTTAACATCAATGACAATATTTCCAACAATCTCCCCCTTTGTCATTGATGGCAACCTCAATCTTGAAACTACCACATCTTGTCACCTGCACATACTATCATCTAAAAACATATAGTAACTTCCCCTTACTGTAGCAACATGTATCTATTCCTTGTACCTATTTCTACACATGTACTTGTACCTGTTATTCTCCCCCTTTCATATCAATGGCAAAGGGCCTACCTTGAGCTAACACATAGCTTCCCCTTAATTGATGTTGAACATCAATGGCAAGAAGTAATAGAAATTACTCCCAACTCCTCTTGCAAATCCTAGAATCTATCCTTTGATCGTGCCTTTGAGAAGATATCTAATAATACATACACATTGTTCCCTATCCTTTGAGCATCTGCAATCAACTCATTTGAATCTTTTCTTCTAATCTCACAACCTTGTGTATGAAATTTTAATGTGTATCCTTGATCACATATTTGACTAACACTTAATAGATTATGCTTAAGACCTTTTACATATAAAACATTCTTATTCTTAGTTTTACCATAATCCAATCTCAAAGTACCTTTTTTGACTATCCTGGTAGTGGTTTTATCTCCAAATCTCACTGTGCCACCATTGATCTTCTTTAGAGTTATGAACTTACTTTTATCTCTTGTAATATGCCTTGAAAATTTGTTATCAATTAACCATGGCTGATCTTTATTTCTTACATGCAGAGCTGTCTGAACCATCATAGAATCTTTAGGTTGTTTCTTCTACCATGAACATGTCTGAACCTTCTTCTTGATGAATGGAGCTTTGAAAATCTTGTCCTTCTTGACTAACTCAAACATGCTTCTACAATATTGAGCTATGTGTCTGAAGTTATTGCACTTGTAGCATACTATGGTCTCTTCATCAGAGCTTGATAGAGGACCGAAAGAGTTGTGGCTTCTGCTTGACTCTACTTGACTTTCCTTCTCCTTATTTCTGAAATTGTTGGCTCTTTTTATACATTCTAATTTCTTGTGACCATATCCATTACAATAAAAATAATAGCCATAAAAATAAGACCTATCTGTATATTTATGACCTGATTGCCTTTTATAGCTTTGTTCCCTCCAGCCTTCTCTATTTGAAATGTCCTCTATATTCTTCACTTCTCCCCTTGTTTCCTCTTTTGTAAGAGCTTCAGCATAGCTCTTCTTTTCAAATATAATCTCTATCTTATCTAAATTTGCTTTTTGACTTTATAATATCTTATTTAGCATGTTAGTGCTATCCTCAAATTTTGAATCACTAACTACTTTACCATTGACTATTTTCTCAAAATATTCTTTTAAAGAGGCAATTTAAATAACATACCTTTCACATTCTTTTCTTGCTATTTCCAATTGTATTGTTAAATTTTTCTCATTCTTCTTGGCTTCTTCCAAGTGCATTTTTAGATCATCAATAATTTTTTTTGACTCCTTTTCATTTTTCTCCATCTACCTCATCAATCTTCGATTCTTTTTCTCAACAGCTTCTAACTCTTCTAAGGCACAAATGAGTTCTCCTTCCATATTCACTTCAGCTTCTTCCTCTTCTTCTTGATCATCTTCATGTATGGGCATGAATAGAATCTTTTCTTCTTCTGAATCACTGACTCCACTATCTTCGACTGAGCTAGGATCTTTAGAATATAGGCTCTTCTTCTTGAATCCCTTCTTGGATTTACCTTTGAAATTCTTCTTGTATGTAGATTTTTCTTCTTCATCATCATTACCCTTCTTTAGGCATCTAGCTAAAAAATGTCCAATCTTTCCACAATTAAAACATTTAAAAGGAAATTTTCCTTGATATTTACATGTTCCTCTTTTCGGCTTGCAAATGAAAAGTGCTCCATTGTCATCCTCATCATTGTTGGAACTATCACTTGATTCTTAAATCTTAGCTTTCTCTTTCTTTGATGTCTTGAAATTTGCTTCTCTCTTTGAGGGTTTATCTTATTTTGTCTGCATCTCATATGTCATGAGAATACCATGAAGCTCATCCATCTTTAGCTTGGCTAAATTCTTCATCTCCTCGATTGCGAAAACCTTTGCATCATATCTCATTGGTAGAGATCTCAAAACCTTTTATACCACCATTGACTCTTCCAACATTTCTCTAAGACCTTGAATCTAATTTATGATTTGATCAACTCGTAAAAGATAACTTGCGATATCTTCTTCTTCTTCCATCTTCAAACTTTCAAACTGTCTTCTAAAAGTCTGAAGCTCAACTTGTTGAACCTTGTTGGAAATATTGTCATTGATGTCAAAGGTCCAGCATTATTGGTGATAAAAGACCCATTACATTTAATGTTGTTTATAATAAATATATCTTGGCTAATATGAATTAATATTTATTTAATATTAACAAATATATTTTTGGTCGCATATGAGACAAAAGAAGGGCCCATGGAGAAATCAAAGAGCCATAGAATAAAGACAAAAGAAAGATGGGATGCATTTTCCCATGAAGAGTCATCTTGGGGAATACTAAGAGTCACCTAGTGAAGACAAAAGAGTAAGGGCATAATTTCTCATGAAGGGACACTTTGAGGAATATGAAAAGTCACCAAAGATAAGGACAAAAGTGGGAAGGACATTTTTGATCATGAAGGGTCACCACATGACTTTTCAAAGGCAAGGATATGAAGGGTCTTACAAGTTTGGTACCATTTTCCATGAGGATTGAAGGGTCACAAAGGGGGAAGGCCAAAGGTCATTTGGAAAGCTATAAAGGCTTGAGAAAGCCATTTGTAATATGTGAGATAGAGGTTGATTTTATATTGTAATATCTAGATTAGAAGAGCAATTGTGAGAGATGAATATGATTTGTATTTGTTATATCTAGCTTAGAAGAGAAAAAGTGAGAGAGAGGAAAGAGATGTTGTATTGATCTGTCATTTGTTGAGATAGCAACATTGAGAGATAGGTGTGTGGTATACATAAAGGGGTTGGTGCTCCTATGGGTTGGTGCTCTTATAGGTTGGTGCTCACAAATTGTTGCTGGATTGATACTTGGCAAAGGGGTTGATGCTCCTATGGGTTGGTGCTCATGAATTTTTTTTGGTTTGGTGCTCAGTAAAGGGGTTGGTGCTCATGAATAGTAACTTGGTTGGTGCTTAGCAAAGGGGTGTGGTGCTCTTGTGGGTTGGTGCTCATGAATAGTTGTTGGGTCGGTGCTCAACAAAGGGGTTGTTGTTCCTACAAGCTTGGCTTGAAAATATTGTTTGGGTTGGTGCTCATTCATATACTTGAGATTGTTCTCTATGGTTTTTCCCACATTGGGTTTCCACATTATATCTTGTGTCTCTCTCTATCTTGTGTGGTGTTTATTGTTTGAGTTTTATTACATATCTTAAATCTTTGATTAAGTGTAATTTGGTTAAGAAAAATATTTATAAGATATACGATATGCTGATTCACTCCCTTAGTATATCCCATGCTTAACAATTAGTATCAAAGCATGTTCCTATTTGAAAATTTTTGCAGCTTGAAGGTAGATCGAGAAAGCACGATGGCTGGGTCATAGGAAGAATTCTATACAAATAAGGCACCTTTGTTTGATGAGATGAATTATGATTTTTGGAGCATGAGAATGAAGGTTTATTTGATGGCCCTTGGATTCGACATATGAAAAGTAGTGGTGGAGGAATATGAAGAGCCACAGACATCTGTAATTACTCCAGTAGAAAAGAAGGCAAGTGAATATAATGCTAAAGCTTTAAATGCTATTTTATGTGGTTTATGTGGATTTGAATTTGTTAAAGTTATGAAATGTAAATTTTCTCATGAAAATTGGGTAAAACTTGAGAATATTTACAAAGGTGATGGAAAGGTTCAGCAAGCTAAGCTTTAAACTTTTAGAAGGCAGTTTGAAAGTTTGAAGATGGAAGAAGAAGAAAAAGATATACCAAGGTATCTCTTGCGAGTTGATCAGATAGTAAATCAGATTCAAGGTCTTGGAAAAACATTGGAAGAGTCAATGGTGGTGCAAAAGGTTTTGAGATCTCTATCGATGAGATATGATGAAAAGGTTTCGGTAATTGAGGAGATGAAGAATTTAGCCAAGCTAAAGATGGATGAGCTTCGTGGTATACTCATGAAATATGAGATGCAGACAGAACAAGATAAACCCTCAAAGAGAGAAGTGGCTTTCAAGACATCAAAGAAGGAAAAAACTAAGATTCAATAATCAAGTGATACTTCTAGTGATGATGAAGATGATAATGGATAACTTTTCATTCACAAGCCGAAAAGAGGAATAGGTAAATATCAAGGAAAATTACTTTTTAAATATTTTAATTATGGAAAAATTGGACATTTTTCAGCTAGATGTCCAAATAAGGGTAATGATGAAGAAGAAGAAGAAAAGCCTACATACAAGAAGAATTTCAAAGGCAAATCTAAGAAGGAATTCGAGAAGAAGATCTTGTATTCTAAGAATCCTAGCTCAATCAAAGATAGTGAAGTTAGCGATTTAGAAGGAGAAGAGGAGATTTTATTCATGGCCATACATGAAGGTGATCAAGAAGAATAAGAGGAGGAAGCTAAAGTGAATATGGAAGGAGAGCTCATTTGTGCCTTAGAAGAGTTAGAAGTAGTTCAGAAGAAGAATCAAAGATTAAAGCACCAGATCACAAAAAATGAACAAGAGTCAAAGGAAATGATTGAAGATTTACAAGTACACTTTGAAGAAGCCAAGAAGAATGTAGAAGATCTCACAACACAGTTGGAAATAGCAAGAAAATATTGTGAAAGGTATGTTATTGAAATTACCTCTTTAAAAGAAGATATTAAGAAAGCAGTCAATGATAAAGTAGTCAGTGATTCAAAATTTGAGGATAGCACTAACATGCTGAATAAGATATTGGAAAGTGAAAAAACAAATTCAGATAAGATAGGGATTGGATTTGAAACTAAAAATAGCTATACTTAAGCTCTTACAAAAGAGGAAACAAAAAGGGGAGAAGTGAAGAATACAGAGGACATTTCAAACAGAGAAGGCTGGAGAGAACAAAGCTACAAAAGATAATCAGGTCAGAGATATATAGACAGGTCTTATTTGTATGGCTATTGTTTTTATTATAATGGATATGGTCACAAGAAATTAGAATGTATAAAAAGAGCTAACTATTTTAGAAATAAGGAGAAGGAAAGTCAAGTAGAATTAAGCAGAAGCCACAATTTTTTTCTCCTCTACCAAGCTTTGATGAAGAGACCATAATATGCTACAAGTGCAATAACTTTAGACACATAGCTTGGTATTGTAGAAGCATGTTCGAGTCAATCAAAAAGGATCAGAGTTTCAAAGCTCCATTCATCAAAAAGAAAGTTCAGACATGTTGATGGTAGAAGAAACAACCTAAAGATTCTATGATGGTGCAGACAGCTTTACATGTGAGAGGTAAAGATTAGCCATGGTTAATTGATAGTAGATGTTCAAGGCATATGATATGAGATAAAAGTAAGTTCATAACTCTCAATAATATCAATGGTGGCACAGTGAGATTCAGAGATAAAACCACTACTAGGATAGCCAAAAAAGGTAATTTGAATTTGGATTATGGTAGATCTAAGACTAAGAATGTTTTATATGTAAAAGGTCTTAAGCATAATCTATTGAGTGTTAGTCAAATATGTGATCAAGGATACACATTAAGGTTTCATGCTAAAGTTTGTGAGATTAGAAGAAAATATTCAAATGAGTTGATTGCAGATGCTCAAAGGATAGGGAATAGTGTATATGTTCTGTCAAATATCTTCTCAAAGGCACGATCAAAAGATACATTCAAAGATCGGTGAGAGGAGTTGGGAGTAATTTCTATTACTTCTTGCCATTGATGTTCAACATCAATTAAGGGGGAGCTAAGTGTTAGCTCCAAGTAGGCCCTTTACCATTGATGTCAAAGGGGGAGAATAATAGGTACAAGTATAGGTGTAGAAAATAGGTATAAGGAATAGGAGCAGGTTGCTACAGTAAGGGGGAGTTACTATATGTTTTTAGATGATGGTATGTGCAGGTGACAGGATGTGGCAGTTTCAAGATTGAGGTTACCATCAATGACAAAGGGGGAGATTGTTGGAAATATTGTCATTAATGTCAAAGGTCTAGCATTATTGGTGATAAAGGCCCCATTGCCTTTAATGTTATTTGTAATAAATATATACTGGCTAATATGAGTTAATATTTATTTAATATTAACAAATATATTTTTGGTTGCATATGAGACAAAAGAAGGGCCCATGGAGAAGTCAAAGAGCCACAGGGTAAAGACAAAAGAAGGATGGGATGCATTTTCCCATGAAGAGTCATCTTGGGGAATACCAAGAGTCACCAAGTGAAGACAAAAGAGTAAGGGTGCAATTTCTCATGAAGGGACACTTTGAGGAATATGAAAAGTCACCAAAGATAAGGACAAAAGTGGGAAGGACGTTTTTGATCATGAAGGGTCACCACATGAGTTTTCAAAGGCAAGGATATGAAGGGTCATACAAGTTTGGTGCCATTTTTCATTAAGATTGAAGGATCACAAAGGGGGAAGGCCAAAGATCATTTGGAAAGCTATAAAGGCTTGAAAAAGCCATTTTTAATATGTGAGATAGAGGTTGATTTGATATTGTAATATCTAGCTTAGAAGAGCAATTGTGAGAGATGAATATGATTTGTATTTGTTATATCTAGCTTAGAAGAGCAAAGGTGAGAGAGAGAAAATAGATGTTGTATTGATCTATCATTTGTTGAGATAGAAACATTGAGAGATAGGTGTGTGGTATAAACAAAGGGGTTGGTGCTTCTGTGGGTTGGTGCTCACAAATTGTTGTTGAGTTGGTGCTCGGTAAAGGAGTTGGTGCTCTTATGGGTTGGTGCTCATGAATTGTTACTAGGTTGGTGCTCGGCAAAGGGGTTTGTACTCTTATGGGTTGGTGCTCATGAATAGTATCTGGGTTAGTGCTCGACAAAGGGGTGTGGTGCTCCTTTGGGTTGGTGCTCTTGCAAGCTTGGCTTGCAAATATTGTTCGGGTTGGTGCTCATTCATATACTTGAAATTGTTCTCAGTGGTTTTTTCTACATTAGATTTTCACGTTATATCTAGTGTCTCTCTCTATCTTGTGTGGTGTTTATTGTTTGAGTTTTATTCCATATCTTGAATGTTTGATTAAGTGGGATTTGGTTAAAGAAAAGACTTATAAGATATATGATATACTGATTCACCCCCCCCTCTCAGTATATCCCATTCCTAACAAACCTTTCCATCACCTTTGTAAATATTCACAATTTTTACCCAAGTTTCATGAGCAGATTTACAATGCATAACTTTAAAAAATGTAGATTCACATAAACCACATAAAATAGCATTTAAAGCTTTAGCATTACATTCACTTGCCTTCTTTTCTACTGGAGTAATTGTAGATGTTTGTGGCTCTTCATATTCCTCCACCACTTCTTTCCATATGTCAAATCCAAGGGCCATAAAACAAGTCCTCATTCTTATGGTCCAAAAAGCATAATTCATCCCATCAAACAAAGGTGCCTTATTTTTAGAAAATCCTTCTTGTGACCCAGCCATCATGTTTTCCTGATCTACCTTCAAGCTATAAAACTTTTCAACAAGGAACTTGCTTTGATACCAATTGTTAAGCACAGGATATACTAAGAGGGGGGTAAATCAGTATATTGTATATCTTGTAAAACTTTCCCTTAATCAAATTCCATTTAATCAAACATTCAATATATGCAATAAAACTCAAATAATAAACACCACACAAGATAGAGAGAGAACCAAATATAACTTGGAAACCCAATGTGGGAGAAACCATAGAGAATAATCTCAAGTATATGAATGAGCACCAACCCAAACAATATTCACAAGCACCAACTTGCAGGAGCACCAACCCCTTTGCTAAGCACTAACCCAGCAACTATTCATGAGCACCAACCCATAGGAGCACCAACCCCTTTGCTGAGCACCAACCCACAAGAGCACTAACCCCTTTGCCAAGCACCAACCCAACAACAATTTGTGAGCACCAACCCATAGGAGCACCAACCCCTTTGTCGAGCACCAATTCATCAATAATTCATGAGCACCAACCCATAGGAGCACCAGCCCCTTTGTGTATACCACACAACTATCTCTCAATGTTGCTATCTCAAGAAATGATAGATCATTACAACATCTTTTTCCTCTCTCTCACCTTTGCTCTTCTAAGCTAGATATAACAAAGACAAATCATATTCGTCTCTCACAATTGCTCTTCTAAGCTAGATATTACAATATCAAATCAACCTTTATCTCTCATTTTACAAATGGCTTCTCAAGCCTTTATTTGTAGCTTTCCAAATGACCTTTGGCCTTCCCCCTTTGTGACCCTTCAATATTCATGGAAAATGGCACCAAACTTGTATGACCCTTCATATCCTTGCCTTTGAAAAGTCATGTGGTGACCTTCATGAGCAAAAACATCCTTCCCTCTTTTATCCTTATCTTGGTGACTTTGCGTATTCCTCAAAGTGTCCCTTCATGAGAAATTGTGCCCTTCCTCTTTTGTCTTCGCTTGGTGACTCTTAGAGTTCCCCAATAAGGCTCTTCATGGGAAAATGTGTCCCATCCCTCTTTTGTATTTACCCTGTAGCTCTTTGACTTCTCCATGGGCCCTTCTTTTGTCTCATATGCAACAAAAAATATATTCGTTAATATTAAATAAATATTAACTCACATTATCCAAGATATATAAATTACAAATATCATTAAATGCAATGGGGCCTTTATCACCAAAAATGCTAGACCTTTGACATCAATGACAATATTTCCAACAATAACAACACAAAGTCTGAAAATAACTTGCTTTCTCATTCAAACAAAGAAATATGATGAACAATCTGAGCTCAAAGTCTTAGTAATCACCTCTCAATTTTGGCAGAGTTTCACTTATATAATGGAAAGATCTCCTTTGCATAAAACTAGAGATTAAAATATATAGCACCAAGAAAGGCTTGGTGCTTTGTTCCACAAAACGGCCCATGCTATGGTCAATACCTTGAATGCATTTTCAATTCTAACAAGGGGTCGTGCTCAAAATAGTGCTTTCACCTTAATAGTGCCATGCTAATTTATCTTATATTTCTCCTCCAAATTATAGACTACCTTGTCCTTTCCTTTTTATCTGTGCAGCTATCCACTTTTTCCTTTACTTCATGGAAGAAAAATAGGCCGGATCCTTGATTGGGTGTGTTCAGAAGTCTACTTGGTGGACTATTTCACCTAATAGAAATAACTCCCTTGTAGATATTTTTGATCTTTTTGTATTGTTCTCTCTTCCTTATAAAAATTTAAGCTCTTGGGATCTCTCTTCAGCTGGTCACTTGGTTCATCCTTCAAGTTTCGTGCTATATTTGAAAATTAACAAATATTCCATTACCTTAAATTTGATGTCCATGGGGATGTCAATGGTTACTGGTTGTTTGAACCATATTGAACCATGAACCTTTGAACCTTTGAAAGTTCATTGGTTCAATAGTTTAATGGTTCAGGAGGTTTTTGTTGGTTCCTTGGTTCCATCGCTTTCCTACTTCAATTGTTTCCTTGCTCTTTGGTCGAACCATCCCTTTGAACTAGTCTCTAAAATCATACGTGTTCTTCCTTTGCTTGGGGCTATCTTTGAACCTTTGAACCATTTTGGTTCAATAGTTCAAAGTCTTTCTAAGAATACTTTGTTTTTTGCTAAGTCTTTGGAGGCCTTGAAATTCCTTCGGCTTTATGTCTTTAGAACACCCCAAAGGGAAGGTGTCCCTTCGGGTCTTTGAGAAAGGTCCATTTTCTTGGTGCTGAGAGCCCCCCGTAAGGGTACCTACCATTCGGGGTCCTTCAGGTGGTCTTCAATTTAATTCCTTTAGATTAATTCCTTTAGACAAAATGTTTGAAGGAAACCTTTCCTTTGCCTTGTATGCATTTCTTTGGGCTTTTTCTTTCGGATGAATTTCTTCAGACAAAAGTCTGAAGGAATTCCTTCAAACTTTTTGTCCGAAAGAATTTGCCTTGTCTTTGTGAAATTATTCCATGAAAAATCTTTTCAAAGGAATTCCAAATTTTTTGCCTTGTTCACTTTTTTGAAGAAAATCTTATCAAAGAAATTCTTTTGGTTCCTTTACTTAGTAATTTTTTAAGACAAAAGTTTGAAGGAAATCTTCCCTTTTTGGCCTTCTCTTTGATCTTTGTACCAATGTTCCCTACCCTCCATAACGGCACCTACCTTTACTTCATTACCATCTAAAAGGGCACTTGTTCTCTCAGCTTCAGGGCAGTCCTTTAAACTGACCGATTGAACCGACTTATTGAACCAACTTTGGTTCAACGGTTCAATCTTGTGTTTGAAGACTTCTTTTCTTCTAAGTCTTTTGATCTCTTTGAACCCATTGAACTTGTTGAACTATTTTGGTTCAAGGTTCAACGGTTCAATGGTTCAACAGTTCATTCCGTTGTTCTTTGAAGCCTTTGAACTTATTGAACTGGTTAAACTTATTGAACTTTGAAGAAGTGCTTAACTTCTTTAAGCTTGCTGACGTTGTTGAACCTGTTGAACTATTGAACCTTTTTGGAAGTGGGGTTCAATGGTTTAATGGTTCAATCCTTCCTTTGAAGCTTGTTGATGAACATATTTGGTTGAACCAAGGCATTGAACCAATCTTGAAATTGAACATTTTTGGTTGAACCAAGGCATTGAACCAATCTTGAAATTCCATAAGTGTTGGAAACTTGCTCCTTTGAGAGACATCACCTATTGAAGCCATTGAACCTGTTGAACATGTTAATCCCTTATCTAAAAAAGCTTGAATAATGAAGAATTTGAATGCTCAGAACAATTTTTGAGAAGGGAAGAGATAATTTTGGCCTATAGGCCAAAAATAGTTCATATGTTGTCCCAAAAATGAGTGATAGATTTTGGGAACAATAGCTAGCTCCAGTTGGGGAACTTCCTTTAGTTGAAAACTTAGAACAACTAAGGGGAGTAGAAACTAGAATCTCCAGTGCCTTGAAGTTTGCCATTGGGCTATGGAGTCATGCTACCCAAAAGGAAAGGCACAAAAAATGAAAATGAAAAGCACAAAATAGAACTAAAAAATATACAAATATACATATGTATAGATTATCTTATCTGATGCTTCAAGTATTGAAGTGCTTCAGATGTCACCCACTTTGAGATAGTGAAAATGGCATTCCATCCTGATATACCAATAAGAAACCATTTTCTCCCCAGAATTAGTGATGGGTGAATGGAACTCTCCACTAGGAATCACATTTTTTGTGCACTCCTTTTGGTTCTCTCTTCTTGCCCCATGGCAAGGCATGGTCTCTAATATGAAAACCATAAATCTTTGCTCTCTTAGTGAACAATTCCTTTTCCCAACTTTAGTGTGTAACAATATGGCCCACTACCATAGCTTGTTACTCTTCTAGTTCAATCTAGTACATGATTTGATTGTCCCCCTCAGATACTTGCTAATGATTGGCATTGTCAGGCACACTTGGTCACAAAACGAGTTTAATAGTATACCTATTATCTTTGAAATTAAGGTGAGGAACCATGAAGGTTGCAAGGATAGCCAATGAATTTTTATGATTATGAGGCCCTCTGGGCACTTCAAAAATATTGAAAGCTTCAAAACATTCAATTTGATCCCATACCAGATTGTGATAATGGCACAATCTTTTATTCTTGGTTTGACACAAGTTCCTCACCTGACAAACCATCAGTGCAGTATCTCCTTTATCATAGATTTTAACACCTCTATTTTGAGTTGCCTTCAACCTGAGTAACAGAGATTCATAATCGATAGTGTTGTTGGTATTGCTAAACTGCAACTTATATGAAGAAGGAAAAATATCTCTTTGAGGAGATATCAACACAATCCTAGCTCTAGGATCAGTAAGAGAATTGCTGCCATAAAATTCTAGGATCCAAACATCATCAAAAATTTATCTTCTATCAAATTTGTCTTCATTAGAGATGGAATATCCTTCCATGCTTGAATTGTGCTCCACCAATCCTTCTTCTATTCCATCTGAACTAATTTTTAGGTTGACACATTTGGGAATGTCATCAGATGCCTCACGGACTTCCTCTGTGGATAAAAAATAATTACCCATGCCTGAAGACTCAAACAGAATTTGAACTTTAGGCACTAATGTTTGAGTAACCATGTATTTTGCTTCCTTCTTAGGGAGTGATCTCTACATAATGCCTTTAACTGGGATCCTCACCTCGAATAGGTCCATGCTTAATTTTCCACCAACATCCTTGTAAAAATTTCTCCCAAGAAGGATGTCAGATGATGCTGGGACATCAACCACCAAGATAGTCATCTTTATTCTCTTGTCTGGGAATGCTGCAAATGCAAATTAGGCATCCCTGATTTGTCCCAGTAGTGGCACTTATTTTTTCTCCATGGAGAAACATCTCCCAAATGTCTTGGTTAGTGTGAGACCAAGGGATATTGCCACTTTGGTAGGCATGACATTGTTTGAAGCTCTAGAATCAATGATGCAATTATTCAGCTAATGACTGTTTATCAATAAGGCTCTATTTTTCCAAGAGTGGTAGGACGAGTAATGACAAGATTGTTTGGGATGGACATGTTCCTTGGGGGATCATAATTTGCCTTCTTAACATCTTGTCCTATAGGGATGGCTTTATTCTTCACACACTCAACCAACCTGTCCAACTGCTTAGGGTTGGCTTGTAGGAATTCAAATTCAGACATTTGAATTTTGGTTTTTTTGACACGGTCAATTATGTCAAATGTCTGAAATGGATTAGGAATAGGGGAAGGTAGTTCATCCTTTTGGTTTATAGGGTGGGGAGCACTAATCTAAAAAATTGAAGTTAAAGGTGTAGAAATGTTTGGGGTGCTTCCTTTTTTAGCAATCACCAGGTCTTTTGGTTGGAAAAGTAGAGAAGTTCCTCATTTGGTAATTGAAATATTAGGTTGAATTTGCTCCTTTATTTTTTCTTTATTAGCTTGTTTGGCTGACTGATTCTTAGACTAGGTGAAAATAGCGTATGATCCCTCAACTCCTTTACCTTCACTTGTGGGTTCATCCTGGTAATTAAGGAAACCAATGTGGGAGTCACCAACTGATTCTTCTTGGTCTACTACAAAGAGATCAATGTCATTTTCTTGATTAAACTCTAGTTAGAAAGAGAAATCATGTTTTATTTCTAGATATCCAACTGCTGAGTTGGTTGGTGATGCTTCAATGGCAAGTTTCCCCTGTGGGGGAGGTAGATGATTTGGTTGCCCTTGACTTTTGGTACTATTTCCTTGATATGACTAGTTCTAAAATGTCATCCTTGGCATATCTTGATAAGGAGGACTAGACATACCTTGGGCCACTTGTCTTTTCAAGGCTAGTAGTTTATTTGCCAACTTTTGCACCATTTGATCAGTGGTGCCTGTAGATGAATTCTTAGAACATGAAGAAGATTTTTCTCTATTAGGATATCTTCTTATCTTCTCTACCAAGATGAGATCATCTTCCACCTGAGTGGAAAAATCTTGAGTAGTAGCAAGGTCTATGTGGCCAGCCTGTCTCAATAGAAAACTCACTTCAGGTAGCGCTAAGTTGATGAAGAAGCATTTAAGGTTCTCAGGGGTTGGTTGAGAAATTGTAGGGATTTGGTTTCTTAGCTTGTCAAACTTTGCAATGAATTCCCTCATAGGTTCATGAGGTTCCTTCTTCATCTATGTGAGCTGGGACAGCAAGGCATGTGCATCTTCTATAGGCTTGAACCTTGCTTCAAACTTGGCTTTGAGGGTATTCCAGTCAGTCATAGTTTAGGCTTGCAAGTGATAGAACTAGTCTATAGCAGTTCCTTGCAATGTTTCTACAAATAGCCTAACTACTACGTCCTCATACTCCATGCCTATCACACCATAGGCTTGCTGAAGGCAGCAATATGTTCATTAGGATGAACTTTCGCATCGCAAATAATTTAGGGAAATTCTTCCTTGAACTGCATGGAAGCTCATGTAGAGGTGGAGTTAGATTGAGTGGGCCAAAAGAATTACCCCAGGGACCTTTAACTGCCATGATTAGATAATGGAAAGGAGGGATAACAAATTTGGGTGGAGTATGTATAGGTAAATCTTTGCTAGTACAAAAAAAAGAAGCTCTACCTTGTGTTGGTGACCTGGTACGAGTAAGAGGAACACTCCTAAATCATTGAACTTGAAGTTCGGGAGAGAACAAGTTGAAATTACCCTGTTGCACCAACTCAAAAATAAGGTCAACAACACCTTAGGGTCTCTGGGTTCTAGTAAAGCATGGAGTTGCTAGATTATAGAACAAAAATGGAAAAGAGCTGGACCTACTTCAACTTGAAGCTTGAGGCTTCAGACTAAGTGCTCTTCCCTAGTGGAGTCACCAAAAAACTATTGCATGAGGCTTGGAGGAAAATGGCAAAGCTATAATGATAATGGGTAAAACACATGTGAGAGTCACTAGACTATATAATGGATAAAGGTAGGAACTACTCATCATTTCCCAGCAGAGTCACCAAAAAACTATTGGCATGGAGCTAGAGGAAAGTGGAAAAAAGAAGTGAAATGTTCAATCCTCAGTGGCTCTGGTTTGTAGACTAGATAAAATAATAGAAATTAATAAGGCTATAGATGGATAATGGTAATGGATAAGGCTAAAAGCTACTTCAATCTGAAGCTTGAGGCTTCAGACTTCACGTAATATCCCCAAAATTTTTGGTTTCATAGATCAAGAGGAAAATGGTAAGACTATAATGATAATGGATAAGACATAGAATAGAGTTGCTAAAGTATATAATGGATAAGGGTAGGAACTGCTTGTTCATTCCCTAGTAGAGTCACCAAAAAACTATTGGGTGAATATTTTGTCACCAGCTAACTGATAAGCAAAATAGGTCTCTTCAACCACAACAAGGGAGATTGGTCAGCAAAATGTGCAAATTTACCACATCAGAGGTGGACAAATATCTCCTCTCATCAAGGGGAGGTTCCCTATAAATATGAGGAGCTATATACTATATATATATAAGCAGAAAATAACACTTGGGGGTAGGATAACACCATTCATCTCTCTTTTTTTAGAGATTATGTTCACAGACAAAAGAGAAAATCCTGGTGAAAACACTGAAGGAACTTCTCTTCATTTAGAAGTGATCTTACAAGAAATAGTAGGAGCTCTTTTAGGTAGTGACAAGTAACTTGTAACAAAGGGTGTAGTAACCAGTAGACTGAGATGTAGCACAAAGTCTCCACCTTGACTACCCAAGAGTGAAATATGAAGGACAATGAGGGCACAAAGTCATCCCAAGGTCCTTTACATAGAAATAGAAAATAGACTAACACACTAAAGGCAATTGTAGATAGCACAAAGTCTCTCCATAGTTGGCTTTAGGACACCTTCCTGATTACTTCTACTAGTTCTTCTTATTTCAATAAAATGGACAAGAATGCATTTAGGAAAAAGACATAAGAACAATCTCCTAAAATGACACAAGCTATAACATCATAAAGTATGAAAGTAACTTGAATTCTCATTCAAACAAAGAAATATGATGAACAATCTAAGCTCAAAGTCTCAGTAATTGCCTCTCAATTTTGGCAGATTTTTACTTCTATAATGGAAATATCTCCTTTGCATAAAATAAGAGATTACAATATATAGTGCCAAGAAAGGCTTGGTGCTTTATTTCACAAAACGGCCCATGTTATGGTCAATGTCTTGAATGCATTTTCAATTCTGACAAGGGGTCATGCTTGAAATAGTGCCTCTACCTTAACTATGGTATGCCAATTTATCTTATATGTCTCCTCCAAAGTATAGACCACTTGGTCCCTTCCTTCTTATCTATGCAGCTATCCACTTTTGCCTTTACTTCATGGAAGAAAAATAGGCTTCATCCTTGATTTGGTGTGTTTAGAAGTCTACTTGGTGGACTATTTCACCTACTGGAAATAACTCCCTTGTAGATATTTTTGATCTTTTTGTATTGTTCTCTCTTCCCTATAGCAATTTGAGCTCTCAAGCTCTCTCTTCAGCTGGTCATTTGGTTCATCCTTCAAGTTTCGTGTTATATTTGAAAATTAATGGATATTCCATTATCTTAAATTTGATGTCCATGAGGATGTCAATGGTTGTTGGTTGTTTGAACCATATTGAACCATGAACCTTTAAACCTTTGAAAGTTCATTGGTTCAATAGTTCAATAGTTCAAGTGGTCTTTATCAATTCCTTGGTTCCATCACTTCCCTGGTTCAATCATTTCCTTACTCTTTGGTTGAACCATCCCTTTGAACTTATCTCTGGAATCATCCCTATTCTTCCTTTGCTTGGGGCTATCTTTAAACCTTTGAACTATTTTGGTTCAATAGTTCAAAGTCTTTCTAAGAATCCTTTGTTTTTGGATAAGTCTTTAAAGGCCTTGAAATTCCTTCGGCTTTATGTCTTTGGAACACCCTGAAGGGATAGGTGTCCCTTTGGGTCTTTGAGACAGGTCCATTTTTTTGGTGCCAAGAGCCCCCCGTAAGGGTACCTACCTTTTAGGGTCCTTCAGGTAATCTTTGAATTAATTCCTTCAGACAAAATGTCTGAAGGTAACCTTTTCTTTGCCTTGTATGCATTTCTTTAGGCTTTTCTTTTTAGGTGAATTTCTTCAGACAAAATTCTAAAGGAATTCCTTCAGACTTTTTGTCTAAAATAATTTGCCTTGTCTTTGTGAAATTCTTCTACAAAAAATATTTTTGAAGGAATTCCAACTTTTTTGCCTTGTTCACTTTTCTGAAGAAAATCTTACCGAATGAATTTTCCTTGTTCCTTTAATTGGTAATTTCCTCAAACAAAATTTTGAAGGAAATCTTCCCTTTCGGCCTTCTCTTTGATCTTTCAACAAATGTTCCATGCCCTCCACAAGGGCACCTACCTTTAGTTCATTTCCTTCTGCAAGGTCACTTGTTCTCTCAGCTTAAGGGTAATCCTTTGAACTGACTTATTGAACCAACTTTGGTTCAATAGTTCAATGGTTCAATCTTGTGTTTGAAGCCTTCTTTTCTTCTAAGTTTTTTGATCTCTTCGAACCCATTGAACCCATTGAACCTGTTGAACCCGTTGAACCATTTTGGTTCAAGGTTCAACAATTCAATGGTTCAACAGTTCATTCCATTGTTCTTTGAAGCCTTTGAACTTATTGAACTGGTTGAACTTGTTGAACTTTAAAGAAGTGCTTAACTTTTTTAAGCTTGTCGACATTGTTGAACCTTTGAACCCGTTGAACCATTGAACTTTTTTGGAAGTAGGGTTCAATGGTTCAATGGTTCAATCCTTCCTTTGAAGCTTGTCGATGAACATTTTTTGTTGAACCAAGGTGTTGAACCAATCTTGAAATTGCCTAAGTGTTGGAAAATTGCTCCATTGAGAGAGATCACCTATTGAAGCTGTTGAACCTATTAAACCTACTAATCCCTTATATGAAAAATCTTGAATAATGAAGAATTTGAATGCTCAGAATAATTTTTTGAGAAGGGAAGAGATGATTTTGGCTTGCAAGCCTAAAATAGTTCATATGTTGTCCCAAAAATGAGTGATAGATTTTGGGAACAACATATTACTCATAAATTTAGGCATGTGTTAGGGTAGTTGGCTAGGTTTTGATATATCATAGAGACATTGCAATTGCATTGCTAGAATAGACTCCATGTGAGCATAGTTTTGTTGTATCTTGTAATATTTTGCATGATAGTTATGGATAGATAAAATGATAATGTATACCTCAAGCATGAAAAATTTAATTTAAATTTAAATATAAACAACTTAGGAATAAGATGTGAATAATCAAATCCCAAGTGTGAATAATATAAATAAATCAAATGTCAGACTAAATACAAAAATTCACAATTGAAGTACATGATATGGATAGTCAAAACTTAAGTGTAAACAAAATGTAATAATCTTATGGAAATTGAAGAATAAGAAAAGGCCAAAAACAAAACAAAAAAACAGACAAATAAATAAAAAGATAAAAACAAACAACATAGACAAATAGATAAAAATAAATAAAACATTAAAAAAACACCAATAAAAATAAACAAATTAGAAGGGGTGGCTTATGGGAAAAATTCATATAATAGATTTGCGATGAGTTGGAAAAGGATAACAACACATTTAAAGCCTAAATGTGAGTTCAAAGATGCACATTCGAACAAACATTAGATATAGGTTGAAAAATTGTGTTGTTTAATGGGTCTTAGGGGAGGCCCAAAAATATGGTTTAATTTATGAGATGTTCCATTTGTTATCATTTGATTATGTTGTATGACTCATATGGATGCTTATTCATATATTCTCATTTAGATAAACACATAATAAAACATTTGTTACTCTTGTTTATTACTCATAAATTTAGGCATGTGTTAGGGTAGTTGGCTAGGTTTTTATATATCATAGAGATGTTGCAATTCCATTGCTAGAATAGACTCCATGTGAGCATAGTTTTGTTGTATCTTGTAATATTATGCATGATAGTTATGGATAGATAAAATGATAATGTATACCTCAAGCATGAAAAAGTTAATTTAAATGTAAATATAAAGAACCTAGGAATAAGATGTGAATAATCAAATCCCAAGTGTGAATAGAATAAATAAATCAAATGTAAGACTAAATACAAAAATTCATAATTGAAGTACATGATATGGATAGTCAAAACTTAAGTGTAAATAAAATGTAATAATCTTATGGAAATCGAAGAACAAGAAAAGGCCAAAAACAAAACAAACAAACAAATAAATAAAAAGATAAAAACAAACAACATATATAAATAGATAAAAATAAACATAACATAAAATAAACACCAATAAAAATAAACAAAAAAACACAAATAAACCAAAATAAACAAAACACACAAAAAAACAAAGTAACTAAAAAAATAATCAAAATAACTAAAAATTTCAAAGCAAAGAAAAATGCAATAAAGAGACTACTCTAAACACACAAAACAAACAAATGAAGCTAAATAAACACCAAGACACAAATAATGGTTAATAAAAATGTTATTACAAATATAAAACAAATAATTCATGCAAATGTAATAGATATTTTACACTTAGAGATATGGTAACCCCTAAACTAGGTAGTAATGATATGGGTAAAACAACATGATAATAATTGGCACAAGGCTGCCCCTAGACCATAGGGAAACAACAATAAAACTAAGATGAAAAACATTTCTCTTAGACTATAGAAGACAATGAAACAACATAAAAAATTTGGGGGAATAGAATAAAAGGAAGTGGTAGTTGAGATAACTCCAGATGTATTAGGCAAGTGGACACTACCTACATAGTTCCATGGATATAAGATCCAATGTGAACTCCAAGCCAAATGTAGTTCCCTTAGGATATCAGATAGAATAAAATGAATGATAAGAAAACATGATTAACGAGTATAGGAAAATAGGAAAGATCTCACAAAATGGAGAGTGCATGAGAAAAGAGGAAATGGCATTTCACAATCATGAAAATGTCAACACAAAAAAATTGTGCAAGTTCAAGAGTATGGTTTAGGCTAAAACCACACTAAAATTTAAGAAATGAGTAGTTATAAATGAACTAAATTGTAAATTCATAAGATCTACTACATCTAAAGATTGATAAAATAAGTTGTGCATAAAACAATGAGAGCGTAAGATAAATCCAAGTAGTCATTAGTGTATCAAATTTTTATACAAAATACTCATAACCTAAACTAACAAAATAAAAAGAACGTACAGCTTGGGACAATAAGGATGGAGAAACTAAATTACAAGTGGTTACTCATGAAATATTTATGATTCCCAAGATCTTTAAGGCAAAGAAGTCATCAAAAAAGAAAGGAAGGTGTGGCTAAGCTAATGCAAGACACCCCATGTATCCAGGTGTTGCCTACATAGTCCATAAGAACCTCAGGCTAATGTAGTTCTCCCAAAAATGGAAGGAAAAAATACCAAAGTGGTCTATAAAAAAATTAAACAAACAAGATGGCCCATCCCAAAAAAAATTGATGGATTTATATCTCACATGGAAATTCAAAGAAAATTTTCATCATGTTGTGAGTTTTAAGATTTTATATATATTTTACAAATGTTTAGGGATTTTGAAACTGTTCTAAATGGTTTTGGAATTTTCTAGGATTATCAACTCAATCAAGAATTAAGAAACACAAAATAGACTAACTCATAAAATAGCGAGTGTCACAAAGGGGTGACTGACTGAACCTCAACATGAATCAAGTGTTTCCTACATAGTCCCATTAGGACCTCAAGTCACTATAGTTTTGCCTACACAAAAGGAATCTAATTAACTACCATCAAGTTCCATGTAAAATGAAAATGGCAAGGCAAATTATAAAAATAATGGCAAGGTAATGCGGTAATGCATGGTAAAGGTGTTGTCCCTAATTTTCCCATAGACATTTATAATTAGGAAATGACAACAAAGGTTTAGTAGTACTAGTTTTCGCATAGGTGGTTATAATTATTAGCACAAGGTGGGACACTAATTTTTCCAAAAGAATTTATAATCAGCGGCACCAGTCAAACATAACAACAAATTAAGGATGCAATTTCTAGGACCACTATCATATTACTTTCATATTCTACCATTTGAATGTGTAATTCTAAAATAATTATCAAATCTAAATCTATTATAAACCACCAAATGTGTGAAGTAAAAATGAATTAGAACCAAGGCCAAATGTGATAAGTGGGATTAGGTAAAAAGAACTATTTGGTGAAGTGTTGGGTGTATGGTAAAATGGAAAGGAGTATAGTACAAAGAATAGGTATAATGTGGTAGATATTAGATTATCCTTGTAGACAATAATCTAAATCCCTTAAGTGTAGAAACATTTGAGGTGAATTATGTTCATTGGTTCATCAAGTTCATCTCCTTTTGATGTAAAAATCATCTATGCTCCAAAACCATTGTTAGAAATAACTACATAAGGCCCTAACCAGTTTGTTTAGAATTTTCATTTCTTTTTTGACTCAGCATTGACATTCTTCTAATTCTATTTTAGTACCAAGTCACCAAGCTCAATTTCATGATTCTTTATTTATTTATTATATTGGCCTTTGAGTTGGTTTTGATAATCCTAAAGGTTATTCAGGGTGACTAGTGTTTACCATCAAGTAGGTATAGATCCTATAAGCAATACAATCTATAGTCTTCATCATCGATGGTGTGTTCTAATGAAATTTAGAGAGAAGAAAACTCAACCTCAATGAGAAGAATATCTTCAATTCCATAAATAAGTGAATAATGTGTAGTAACTTTTGGAGTACATAATGTGGTACGGTATGCCCAAATGGCATTAAATAGTTATCAGGGCCAATTACAACTAGCATCACTGATAATATTCTTTCTAATATTGGTAATAGTATTAGTAGAATCCTCAGCTTTTCCATTGCCTTGTAGATAGTAGGTAGTAGATAAATGTTGTTTGATGTGGTATTGAGAACAAAGTGATTTCACATTTTTATTCTTAAATGATCTTCTATTATCAAATATAATTTTGAAGGGCATACCATAGTGACAAATGACATGGTTGAATATTAAGTTGGATATCTACTTACCAATGATATAAGTGAGTGGAACGGCTTCCACCCACTTAGTGAAGTATTTGGTAGTAGTTCAGATGTTTTTATGGAAATATAAAGATGTTGGATTGATCTTGTTGACAAGGTCAAGTCCACACATGGAGAACATACATGGTGTTTTCAATGGTTTAATTATCTTAGTTGGAGCATGAATTAGATTGGCATGCATTTGACACTTGACACACCTCTTTACAAATGCAATTGCATCTACTTCTATCATTTTCTAGTACTAACTAGTATGTAGTAACTTGTTGGCTAAGATTACCCCGTTAGTATGGGATCCACACACTCCTTCATGGACTTATATCAATGTTATTATAGATTCTATCATAGGTAAAAAATGAAGTATAGTTCCATCATATATTTTATGATACAAGGTGGTTCCAAGTATGGTATAGCAAGAGGCTTTGTGGGTGAAGGATTTTTATTTTTACGGGATAAATTAGGAGTCATGGTTTGGTATTCAAAATATTCATATATATAAGTGCCAGGGGGATGTGGGTCTAAAAATTTCATAAACCATATCGATGGTAAATTGTTCATGTGCCATCACTAATAGATTTTCAACAAGAAATTGATAATCCCTTACTCTATCTATGATATGGATCATGGAACCAAAAGTGGACATGGCATCAGTTATTCAACTTTCCTTTCCCCTTAATGTCTTTTCAGTTAGCATATTCAATTTCAAACTTATTCAATAGCACAATCCATTTTCACATACATCCTTGTAGATTTGATTTAGAAAGTAGATACTTGAGTGGATAGATTTTGAAGATAACAATGGTCTTGTTTAGCATATAATGATTCAAATTTTGGGTTGTGAACACCATTTCTAAATAGGCCTATTTAATCAGCATATAGTTATGTTCATATGTGACTAATGTTTGTCTCAAAAAATAAATGGAATGTTCCTTTCCATATTTGTCATGTTGTGCCAAAAGTTCCCCCTAGGGCATTCTTGGTTATTGACAGGTAAAGAAGTAATGGCTTATTTGACATTGGTATCAATAAAATAGGTGGGTTCGCAAGATATTATTTAATCTAATCAAATGATTTTTGACACTCTTCACTCCAAGAGAATGTAAAACTTTTATTTACCAAGTTAATAAATGAATGGAGTTTATTATCTAATTATGACATAAATCACTAATAGATTAAATCTTGCCCTGCAAACTATGAAGATGTTTTAAGGTAGATGGTTGTGGCATTTCTATAGTTACACAAACTTTAGTTGGGTCGAATTCAATTACCCTACAAGAGATAATGAAATATAATAATTTGCTAGAAGTGATTCAAAATACATGTCTTCAAATTAATCAGGACATTGTACTTTTAAAGTCTCTCAAATATTTTTTGTAGTATGGATGGGTAATCAACATGGGTCTTTGATTTACCTAAAATATCATTGACATATTTCTCAATAATGTTGTGTATCATGTCATGAAAAAACATTGCCATAGCTCTTTGTTAAGTTACTCTAACATTATTACGTACAAATGACTTTAACAAATAACAAAATATTCCCCATAGAGTAGTGAACACTATCTTATGTTGGTTTTTTGGTGTTTTCTTGATCTGATTATAACTTGAAAAGACATCCATTGGAGAGAGAATTTCACATCCAATTGTTCATTCAACTATCATTTCAATAATAGATAAATGGAAGTCATATTTCAAGCAAGCCTTGTTAATATCTAGGAAAATGGTACAAATCCTAATACCTTTTGGTTTCTTGCTCAACGTCATAATGTTTGAAATCCATTCCAAATAGTCAATCGACTTGATGTATTTCACATCTAAGATTTTTTCCAACTCTTTATTCAATAACACAATAATGTGAGGATGCATCTTACACAAATTATATTTAATAGGATTTACATCAAGATGTATAATAATATGGTGTATAACTAAGGCAAGTTCCAAACTTGGCATGTCTGAATAGGCCCATGCAAATATGTCAAAAAATTCCCTCAATAAGGATGTAAAAGCTTCACATTCTTCCTCAGTGAGGGACGTGTCTAGTTTAGTCCACTTTGGGTCCTCTATAGTCTCAATATTTACCTCTAAAGTGTCCTCCACAAGAAGTGTAAAACCATCATTTAGAATAGTTGGTAAGGAGTTAAATGGTTGGCAATGGAAAAGTACTCTAAACATGTTATCTCTTCTAATTCTCCCAAGTAGGATGAATTAAAATCTCCTAATGCCAGCATCAGCCATGATAAAAATACCTTAGGGCACTCTTGAACAATGTGTGTAAAATCTTGTCACTCCTCATTACTTATATCTAATCTATAAAGAGATTGTGGGATATATGTCTCTTATGCTTCAAAAGAAGAAGGGTGAACATCCCTTTCTCTTTACCTTTTCCATGGTTATAAAGTGCACCAAAGAGGTTTTCACTTTCAAACCTCAATGTTTGATTTTATTTTTATTTTCATTTTTAGCTATGGAAATTCACACACTCTTTGAAGTAGGTATTAGGATCCAATCTAATAGCAAATCCATGTTTTTAGCATCCAAGCGGTGACTCCTAAAATCTAAAAATTTGTATATGGCCTCATCATTTTCAAACTCATCTAATGGCATTGTTGAATCTTACAAGTCCTAGTCTATCAATTATGGATGTTAAAGGGTTGAATGTGATGGTTGATAAATGGGGATAATGGTTCAAATGGCATGGGGGTTAAATGAATTTATAGTAGAAAGGTCATCGTAGATGCTATAATCAAACCCTACATTTTTATTGGCATCATCATTGCTAGTCATTGGTATTGAAAAGTGATTTAGGCATGTGAGGTCACCCCTAGGTGGTTTAAATCTAGTATGATGAATTCCATTATACTTAGTCATAGAGACTAGTTTGATTGTGCCTTATTGATGTAGTCCCAATATTATGCCTTCATAAGTTAGGTGATCCATAATCCAATTAGGAATAAGATACTTCATACTTTGGTAACATTCAGATAACTCATTAGTGTAGATCCATGAATCATCTTCTGCTAAGGTGTCTTGTTTTAGGCTAGAGGTTGGTTTAACAATAATGGGCTTATTGAACTGAGATTTTCATTTGGTTTCCCACTTCATACAAGTAGTCTTAGACTTAGGTATCCTATAAGCTTTAGGATTACTAGGAAATTTGGCAATATGGAATGCATTATGGGTTTTGTATTATCCAAGACCTTTTTTAGTAACATAAAAATGATTGGAAATGTTTGGTAGAGGCATGGTTGAGGTAGAAGCTAAGTGGTATAGCTTAATGTAATTGGCTTCTGAGCTTAATTAAATAACTTTTCCTTTTTTTACTTTGTCTTCATCTAACTTTGGCATGGGATTCATGTCAAACTAGTATATGTAGATTTTATACTTGGCCTCAATGTGTTTATAATATTGATATGGTTGAAGATTAGTAGGTATAGTCACTTTCATTCCTAAATGTGGAAATTTTATACATTGATACAATGTAAAAGGTATAACCCTAATTTTATGGATCTAGGGTCAGCCTAATAATAGATTATAAGATAGTTCCAAATCTAAAACATGGCACAAAGTATCATGATTTAATGGCCCAATGACCATTAAAAAGATAATAGTACCTTGAGATTTCCATTCTTTATTATCATATGCCTGGATAATGATGGAATTTGGATGCAAATCAGTTGTTGTATACCAAAAATGTTTAACCAACTTTAATGACACAAAGTTGAGACCCAAACCATTATCTAAAAGGACACATTCAAATCTATGGTTAATTATACTGACTTTAATGTACAATGGGTTATTATATAGAGGACCTAGAGAATACATATCACTTTGGTCAAAGGTGAGACATTAGCTATGGGCCAAGTGTCCTACCATGGCTTGGAATTTTTCTAGAGTGATATCATTTGGCATAAGGTATTATTTCAAATACTCATTCAAGATGTATTTGTGGATGGTAGAAGTATGTAACAAATCCATAATGGAGGTGTGTGCAGGTGTCTTATTTAGTTGTTCCATACTACCATAGGTTTTCCCCTCAATTGGATTGTTTTTGATAGACACGGAAGGTTGATTAGGCTCATTTGTAGTATTTATTTATAACCCTTTGATTAGTGACCTTAGCTCATTGAGTTGTGACTATACAATCTCAAACTAGAACTTAGATTTTATAGTTAGTTGGGTAGGTAATGAGGCTTGGAATGATGGTTCTTAGATGGTATAGTACTTTATTATCAACATGGCCTAAAGGATAATCACCAGCATAAGGAGATTGGTAGGTATTGTTCAGTAAATAGGCATTTTTATGCAAAGGTATAGCTCTATCTGTACTTGGTCTAGGGTTTATAGTGATGGTGACAACATGACCACCTGAAACATGTCCTACAACATTTTTATAGGTATATTAAATGGCATGATGACCTTCTTGGTTGGTTTGATTATTTTTCCCTTGACCAACCATTTTGGTGTTGTTGTTATGGTTGGCATTATTGTTGTTGATTTTGTGGTTGAGTTCTCTACTAATATTATTGTTTTTGTTGGTATTGATGTTGGTTATTGTTATTGGTATGTTAGGGAAACATATTCTAGTATATACTAAAATTATGATTGTTCTTAGTATCATGAGTGTCTCTTTTTATCTCTCCATTTTCTATCATGTTCTCAATCAAATGTTTGAGTTGGATACATCATCTTATAGAATTCCCCCTAACATGATGGTACTCAAAAAATTCATGTTCCTTGTACTAATTAGTAAAATGAGTCCCTTTAAGAAATGGATTTGATAATGGCCAATTGAGCATATTTATTTGCACCAATATTTGAAACACAAACTCAATAGGCTCACCAAGGTCACTGAATTATCAAGCAATAGGCGGTCTTATTCTTAGAGGAGAGGTTTGTAATTAGCTTTAGTTTTATGATAGTTGGTTTTATGAAGGTGTTAACATTTTGGCCTCACAATCCAAATGTTTACCTTTATCATTCAAACCATGTTGATGAACTTTTCCTTGGCTTTCCCTAATTCCTCATAGTGTCTTTGTTTGAAGGAAAGATGACTAACTCAAGATAAAAAAACTAGACCATCATTGAAACATCATGTAGGGATAATCTAACAGTTTGGTGATGTACACAAGGATGTCAATTTAAATCCTTAAGGAATATCCATTTAAATTCAAATGTTATTGATAATGAACAAGTGACTAATAAGTGTCCAAATCATGGAAGCTCAAGTCAAAATCCAATGGCAAATGGTCAATCAATAATGTCAGTGGATCTTGAAGATCCAATGGAGTAAATTTAATCATGCATCAAAGATCAATGGTGAGCTCATAGTCAAAATTTTAGAAAATCTTGAAATGAACATGCATCTAACAAGTGGCAAGATCTTAGGTGCCCATATGAAGATCTAATAGTGTGTGGTGACTGATAAAGCTAGTGGGTCCAAGTAGATCAATCGTGCATAATCCATCATACCAAAGTAGATCAATGGTGAGAAAAAGGTTAAAAATTTAATGAATCTTGAAGACAAATGCATAGTTGTTAAGTGTCATAACTATGGTAACTACCAATCAAATCAATGGTGTGTATTCGAGCCATGAAAAGTAAGATCTATGGTATGTGTAAGATCAAAATTTTAATGATCTTAGATTGAATATGAGGTCAACATGTGGCATAATCACATTCAATCATAGGAACTAAAAAAATGGTCCATAGGAGGCATGTGAGGTTGGCAAGTGTCTCATTCTCAAGGGTTAGACTAAAGATTGACATAGAGATATTAAATGGCATAAATCTGGAAGACCCAAATCAAGATCAATAGCTAACATTAAAAGTTGAAATATAGGGGCTCAAATGGAAATAAAATATAATTGAGGTCAGACCAGAGTAATGTTTCAAAGGGCTAACATCATCATTAAAGCTTAGTAGAGGTATAATAGGTCTATTAGGGCCTAATATAAAGATCAAATATGGGTAGCTAGCTACTAAAATGAGATCAATCAACCTGCATATCTCCATTTCAATTATGGATATATGAAAGCTAATAAATGGGATTAGTTTTCATCTATATTAAACCTATGATTAGGTTTGAAATACTGGTAATTTTGTGATTAATAAAAGGAGTATCTCATCTTTTGATATGATCATATCTTTGATAAACATGTATATGTACGGATACAAGCAGACATGATCATAGTTTTGTTAGGTGCATGAATATGAGGATTTTATACTTATAGTGAATGGAATTAATATAGAGAATATTGAGAAAGATTCATTTGATAGGGATGGTTGCTTCTTGTACTGGTCTTGACCTTCATGATCCATCCTTCCATGCCAGATAGAGTCCTAGTGACATTAATGCAATCAAGAGCTTGAGGAAGATTTGATCTTGGTCATAATGACCCCTTCTCCACTCTCCCACACATCCCTTCACCTCTCTCTCATCCCATTTTTCTATAAATTTATGATTATAAGCCTTAGAAATGATCCCTCTCTTGGGCATGACTAGACTCTACCAAGATTGAGCTTTATGACCTCTTGAGATGAATAAAAGACTATGTTAAGATTTCATTCTGCTTACCTAGTGTGTTCATGTTAATTTATTTACATATGTGGTAGATATTTCTCTGTTGTCAAGTCCTAATCTCACCTAGTTGGTAGTTTGTCATGTTATGTAGGTCATGTGTAGTGTTTGATGTCATTTTATTAAAGCCAATAGTGGATGCATTAACTGGTTAGTGCCTTAAATCAGGTTATTCCATCACTTTCCTTAGGTTTTGATCACTTGGTTAACCTTTTCATGAAACATTGATGCATAACAGACATTTGGAGTTGTATATTTAGTATTTTGCTTATCTTATCAATATTTGGAAGATCAAATAGAGTGGATAAATAATAAATTTAGGTGTATCACCAATAGTAGCTTAGGATTTCCATTTCAATTATCTTCTTCCCCTTTTCACCCCAATAATTAGTAGGTTTTAGTGGAAATGAGATAAGTGATACATCAAAGGAGTTAGCCTCATTAAATATCCTAGAGGACTGACCCAACATTAGATAACATATAGCCTAGGCTCATTTCCATGTTGGACTAGGTTCGAGCAAGAGGACTTGAACACTCCCCTTCTTAGCTAGGGTATAGCCTAAGTCTCCCATAGTTATTCTATGACACTTATGGAGAGAGAAGCCATTCTTGATGAGGTAACTATTGAAATCCATGTTGAAATCATAGCTGATGATGATGAATTATCATATTTAGAAGAGGAGCTCATAATTGGGACACCAATGGGAAAGGATGAGCATGTGTTTAATCTCTTAATATGAAAAGGTAGATTAATTCAAAGAGGAAGGTGATATAAAGGATAAGATACAAGTAAAATAATAAGAACATCAAGAGGAATCTACTCCATTGAAAGTTCCCAATTTCATGGCTTCCTCCCCTAAATAGAAGTCTATATAGGTACCGTGTTTCACACCAATTCCTTCTATGCCTAAAGATCCATCCATACTACCAAATCTTAGACCTATTCCATTCAAAGTCCCAAGTTTCCTATCTCCTCAAGAAATAGTTCTCCCTTCACCCACTCCACCTACCATTCCTCATGAAACCCATCCATCTCAAACTTGGAAACCTTTATGGGTTATGCACTCAAATATTATGATGCATATCCTTTGTTATGAGGATCCTATTATGCCTAGTCTATCTGATCAAGAAAAGGAGGTAGAAGAGGTCAAGAAGTTCAAGGTTCCAAGATTTATGATCTTCCTTTAAAGAGATGCTACCCAAATAATTCAATTTATATCATAATTGGAGCCATCTTGCATTTCCACCATTCACACTTAAGAAGATGAGAGTAGCATATGGGAACTAGAAGAGGAAATTGTTGATTCAAATAAGTTTCAAGAGGAAAGTGTTGAGGGAGATACAATTGTCTATGAAGAGGAGATTTCTATCCATACCCCTATTGGATGTGACATAGACACTCCTACCTTAAAATATGAAGAAGTAGATCTACCATCTTATGTTGAGAATGAAGAGGTTAAGGCTATCAACTCCTTGTCATCTTGTGTATAGGATGAGGAAATGGATATAATAGCTAATTGAATTGATGAATTTGTGGGGAAAGTAGAGGTTACCAATCAGACAAAAGACTCATTGGAGGACTTGTTTGAAGTTTTGGGAGTAGGATATGCTCTTCTCCAATTAGATTATGGTCTGATTGTATCCAAAAAAAATAGCCTTGTCAATCAAATCAAAGAACATGGAGTATGAAGTCCTTTAATACTACCACCTTAAGAGTTGATTTTAGATAAGGACTTATTTTAGATCTTTAGAATATGTTATCATGTTCTTAGTGATCCTATAGACATGGGCATGCTTCTAAAAGGTAATATAGATATATTTTTGGCACAGCCTAGTCAACCAGATTATGAAGGAATAGAGCTTGAATCTAAGTTAGGGGATACTACTAGGATTTTCATTACAAGAGTGTATCTTTTGAGGCACCTATATCAATTGGATATTGGAAAAGAGGAAGAGACACTAAAATAGTATGATTATATTAGAGGTTACTTTGCTCCTAGTATTCCACATACAAATATGTTAAAGGAGTTAACAAAGAAGAGACTTGCTTCCTCAATCAACAAGCTTAAAAGGGAACATGGGATATATCATTCTCAATCTCATTAGGGAAGTGAACTTAGAAACTTTCTTTTTGATCTAGGAGGAAAAGTATATGTGAATTTAAGTTGTATATATTAGATTAGTTTTCATGTTTTCCTCCAAATGTTGTCCTAGCACATTTTTCTATTTGCTCTTACTTTGTTTAGGTTAGTTTTCCTATTTTTTGTATTTCCTTTCTTATTTTGGTTGGTGTTGTATTTTAAATCAAAGAATTTGATTACAGTCAAGTCTCATTTTTGTCATTGTTTCATGAGTTAAATAATTCATGTAAGTGTCTAGGTTCTCAAGCATAGCAGGCATACTTCCCATCTGAGTCACCAAAAATGTTAACATTTTGGCCTCACAAGCCAAATATCAATCATTATCATTCAAATCATGTTGATTACCTTTTCCTTGGCTTACCCTGATGCCTCATAGTGCCCTTATTTAAAGGAAAGATGACTAACTAAAGCTAGAGAAACTAGAACATCATTGAAATTTCATGCAAGGACAATCCATAAATTTGGTGACATTTTTGGAGACATAAATTTAAAGCCTAAATAAATATCCATTTAAATTCAAATGTTCATGAGATTGAATTTATATCTGACAAGTTTCCAAATCATAGAAGCTCAAATCAAGATCCAATGACAAGTAAGTGATCAATGATGTTAGTGGGTGTCAAAGATCCAATAGAGTGCATTTAATTATGCATCAAAGATCAATAGTGAGCTCATAGTTAAAAATTCAATGGATCCTAAAATGAAGGTGTGGTTGATAAGTGGTAAGATCTTAGGTGCCCATACAAATATCTAATAGTGTGTGGTGACTAACAAAGCTAGTGGGTCCAAGTTGATAAATGGTGCACGATCTGTCATACCAAAGCATATCAATGACAAGTAAAATATCAGTAACTTAGCAAATATCAAAGACAAATACATAGTTTTCAAGTGTCATGACCATGATAAATATTAGGTGAATCAATGGTGCAGGTTCAAGCCATACAAAGTAAGATCTAAAGTGTTTATAAAGTTAAAAGGTTAATGAGCTCAGATTGAATGTGAGGTTGACATGTGGAATAAGTGCATTAAATCATAATAACTAATATAAGGGTCCATAAAAGGCATGAAAATTTGACAAATGTCTCATTCTTGAGGGTTATACCAAATATCTATGTAGATATGATAAAAGGCATGAATCTAGAAGACCTAGATCAGGATATGTGGCTGATATTAAAAGTTGAAAGCCAGGGGATCAAATAGAAATCAAATACATTTGAGGTCAAACTAGATCAATGTTCTAAAGGTCTAACATCACCATTAAAGCTCACTAGTGGTAGAATATGTCTGTTAGGGCTTAATACAAAGATCAAATATCGGTAACTAGTTGTTGAAATGAGATCAAGAAACCTACGTATATCCATTGCAATTATGGATATATGAAAAAAATAAATGGGATTGGTTTTCATATATAGTAAACCTATGATCAAGATTGAAATAGGGGAAAATTTATGATTAATGAAAGGAGTGTCTCATTTTTTTATATGGTCATATCTTTGACAAATAGGTAACTACAACCACTAAAATTAGACATGATCATGGCTCTATCAGGTGCATAAATCTAAGGATTTTTCCTTACAGTGAAGGGAATTAATGTATAGGAGCTCGAGAAGGATTCATGTAGTGGGGGTGGTTTCTTTTTGTAGTGGTCTTGACCTTCATGATCCATCCTTCCATACTAGATAAAGTCCCAATGACATTAATGCAATCAATAGCTCAAATAAGATATGATCTCTATCATTATGACCTCTTCTCCTCTCTCCCACACATCCCTTCCCCTCTCTCTCTCTCATCCCATTCTGATATAAATACATACTTCTAATCCTTATAAATGATCCCTCTCTTGGGCATGACTAGACTCTACCAAGATTGAGCTTTATAACCTCTTTAGATGAATAGAAGACTATGTTAAGACGTCATTATGATTACCTAGTGTGTTCATGTCAATTGATTTGCATATGTGGTAGAGCTTTCCCCCTTGTCAAGTCTTGATCTCACCTAGTTGGTACTTTGTCATGTTATGCAGGTCATGCCTAGTGTTTGATGTCATTTGATTTAATCTAATAGTGGATGCATTTGACTAGTTAGTTCTTTGGATTAGGCCTATTTCATCACTTTCCTTAAGTTTTGATCACTTGGTGAACCTTTACATGAAACATTGATGCATAAAAAAAAATTGGAGTTGTAGATTCAATATTTCTCTTGTCTTTTCAATGTTTAGAAGCTCAAATAGAGTGGATGAATAATCAATCTAAGTGTATCACCAATAGTAGCCTAGGATTTCCCTTTTAGTTATCTTCTTCCCCTTTTCATCCCAACAATTAGTGGTTTTAGTGGAAATGAGCTAAGTGATACATCAGATGATATAGCCTCATTAAAAATCCTAGAGCTCTAACCCAACATTAGGTAGCCCATAGCCTAGGTTCATACCCATGTTGGACTATGTTTGAGAAAAAGGACCTAAACACTCCCCTTCTCAACTAGGATGCAGCCTAAGTCTCCAATAAGAGGTTCTGGTTGAATGTATGGAGGAAGTGGTTATTGAGTGGGTGGGATAAATGTATAACTAATATTTACACCATATATACATGGAATGATTCAATATCCCAATTGCAAATAACATTCTTATTGTGATTTTAGGGTTTAGGTATTTCATTGTTGTTCACTTGAGGTGGTGTTGAAGCTAGTATTTGATTTTGGTTCTAATTATGGTTCTAGCCTTGATTTTAATTTTTTTTCTAATTAGAAGATGATATCTTGATTATTCCTTTATTTACAATGGATTTTTCTATCTATATTCTTTTCACTATAATTTATTCAAAAGTATGAGCACATTTTAGCTTGAGATGATAGGATATCTCATTATGCAATCTCCTAGTAATTATTGTAATTAACTATTTATCTTGCAGATTATGAGTAAATCAACTTGCTAAGGCTCTCCAAAATTACAAATAGGTAGCTAAGCTCTCACTAGTATTTTGTTTACCTTGGCATATATCCACAACAATAATCGTATGTTCGTGATTGTATTAAAAGTGTTTTACAAACATCAATAAGAGATCATTGAAGTCAGGTATAGATTTTTATGGTAATTTCAATATATATTCTAAGGCTGGGATAGATAGACTCCTTAGGAACAGTAGAAGCAAGTATACATCACTATAAGCCACTAGCTAGTAGGAAAAAAAGAATTCATTCAAATGCCCTCTACGGTCACCTTTGCCTTTGTATTTATCAAATTTAGATGGGTCATAACCTAGTGAGAATGGTATTTGTAAATAATCCATTTTGAATGGGTTAGAGAATATCTCCTCCGTATGAATTTTTTCATTTGTCTTCCAACATATATCACTTTAATTGTATCATTTATCTATTGTAACGTTTGGGTAAGGAAATCAAAAGGAGTGACCCATTGTTATAGAGGTTGTGTGATCAAAGGTAAATTACCCTAACTAGGGTAGGTATATTGTGGGATATTGGTTGAATTGGTTGGATGAATAGGTATGCATATCCATGAATTAGATTTATATTGTGGGTATAGAGTACATTGTTGTTGAAGCACATTTTAATTCAAGTTAGCTATATAACCCTAGCTAGTGATGTGTGGCTATGATAATGGCATTTCACTCTATAGAATATGTTGGTATTGTTTGGATTGGGAGGTAACTTATTTTCTACTTTTTAAAACTTATTTTAAATAGGGAACATGCTACTGAGTAGATCCCTATTGTTTTAGATGTTGGTAGTTATATCCTTATTATAGATGTGATACCCATTGGATGAAAGGCAACTATTACCTATTATGTGTAAGAACATTATTGTTGGCTAAACACCTATTTTTGGATTGATACTTGTTTAAGCAAAACTTATTGAAATGACACTTTTTGTTGAAGTGGCATTTATTATTGGTTTGGAAACTATTGGGGGTTTGCCATGTGTTTCAGATTTGGCATTTGTTGGGGGTTTGAAATTTATTGTTTTTGACCATTTTCTGACCCATAGGAATATGTCTTTGGTTAGGCAACATCTAAAATTGATAAGGTACATTGCTTTATGATTTGTATGATAGAACATTCATAGTTACTTATTGAGGTGGTGTAGTATTCTTCACTTGTTGTCATGGCAAGTTGGTCTATTGTTGGTTTGTTGCCCCTATTGCACATTTAAAGAAGTAGTTGGTTCAGGAGTGGAGGTTGGTTGTTGATTTAGGAAAATAGGTGTACCTTTCCTTGTTATTATAATCCACTCATGATGCTATTTTTAGGAAACTATTATGTATTGCTTTGTAGTAAACTAGACCCACTTTGGTTTAAATTAGACAGCATTTGCATGTTATCTTCAACATTTTGGGTGTGGTCTTCTATTTGAGCAACATTTTCTATCATCAATATATGGATATTATACATTTCACCAACTGACATGATTTGGATAAAGGGGTGTATATTTTTTCTAGTGTATCCACAAGAATCTATTCATTTCCCTACTGATGAAGTTATCTCAATAAGTGGCATTATATAAATAGTCCTTGCATTAAGGATACAAGCTAGGTTGAGATAGGTTTGGTATGCCTATTGTACATGTTCTATTTATTCATCCATAATACCTTTCCATTTCACATGTGTATTATGGTCTTGATGTGGCATTTGGACTAGATCTTGGATATAATTAGTAAATGCCTATTTGAATGGTTGAATTCATAGTGCATTACTAGGATTTCTAATCAAACTACTCAAACTTTCATGTGGTAAATCTAACAGTTTTTTGGCCCCTACTTCGATAGTTCTAACAAGAAATTCATACTTGTTTTCCAATAAATTATTTTCAAACAAGTATGGATCAAAATTTATTTACATTGGTTTCGTAACATAGTAGGGCTCTGGTTGTTGGGTTTTTTCAATCTTAGGCATCGTTTGAGCAACGTATTGTGTTATTTTCTTTGATTTATGGCCTAGATAAAAATCTATAATTACCAAATATTATGCTAAAGGTTCATGACTTTTTTTAGCATATGGTATGTTATAATATTGATAAGGATCCATCTCATAAGCTATGTCATCATACAAATCTTGAACAAAAGGATCATTGGTCACAAACTTCTTATAACTAGGATTATACATAGTTTTACTACATGTGTAATGAGCCATGGTTAGATCCATGGATATGTCAAATGAAAAATAAAGGGTATAAAGTTAATAAATATTGAGGTCTAAAAAAAGGGGCCTTTGGCTCTATAAAAGAGGCACAAAGGGATAAACAACTAAACTAGGCAAAGGGTAGAATAAAACAAACGTGAGACCAGTCTAATAAAACAATATTGATTTTCCCAAAGATGGTTATAATCAGTGGAAAAAGTAACACAAAGGCTTAAATTCATATATTGTAAATTTATAATTTACCCAAAGGTAGTTATAATCAGTGATAAAAGTGTTTAAATAAAGTAGAACAATTGTGAACTAAGATCAAAAGAAAGCAATGATTTGCCCAAAGGTAGTTATAATCATTCTAAAAATAAGGTTAGACTCTGAAATAAATAACTCACACAAGACTCAAAAGAAAACTTAAATAAGGTAATTAGCTTAGATGACACTCGGTAATTAGTTCACTTAAGACTCCAAATTTGACTCACAAGAGATTAATGGAACAATAAAACTAGGAAACTCAAAATATTTGGCATAGTAAACTTTAGACAAAGTATGTTGCAACAACTTCACTCAAAATGATGCTCTAAACAAGGTAAAAAACAAACAATAATTGTTAGGTCTAGGCAAGGGATCTTTTATATCAAATATGAAATCAACCCAAATAACACAATCCAAACTCAAAAGGTAGACAACATAAGCCCAACTTAGACAAGGCTTTGGCAAGAACCCGATGAGTTTAAGATTTGCATTTTGAAAGGTTGAGTTTTATATTTAATGTAAAAATACTTGAATGTTATAAGGAAAAATGGATAGACCAAAATGGGACTAAAGATCACATTATTAATTCATTTGACCTTTTGACTTCATATTTGGCTAAAAATTCCTTTTTTAGTAAATGAAATTCACTAATTTGACTTGAAATTTTTTTAGGCAAGTTAATTAAGATTTGCAATATAATTAGTCTTTCTTAGTGATTTTTGGATTTTATAAATTGTTTTAAATGTTATTAATTAATATCTTGATAGGCGAAAAGTGTTAAATTACTAGGTTGTAATTTGACTAGGGTTAGAACTGAACCATGTTAGTGATGCATAGAGGGTAATACACCAAATAATCTAGCATCATCATATTTATAGATAATTAAATCACTTATGTGGATGAATTTTGGTTATTCATGTGATTTCTAGGCTTAAAATATGAACTAAATGATGGTTTAGGCACAAAATTGTCCAAAACTAAGTGTCTATAAAAACAAAATAATATTCTAATTCTAGTTTTTTCACCTACAAGAAGTATATACTTAGTCTTAATCCTCAAATTCTATATCAATATTTTGTTTCCATTTCTAATGGATATAATCAAATGCACAATGCAAACTAAATAGAGATTATAAGGAATGTTTAAATCTATTTTAATTTACCAAACACTTTTAAATTAGAGATAAATAATTTATCATGTAAAACATAGTAGAAATGGAGTTATTTCCATATGCATCTATATAAGGAGATAGTATACCATCAATTCAATATTATTATAAATAGAAAAAGAACTCAATTAACATAGTTATAACAAACTATGTTTGTAAAAAATGACTTTCTTAAGAATAAAAAATGAACTTAGATAACATATCTACAATGATCAGCTCATAAAAACTATAAGTATATAATCTAACAACTTGCATATCATATGAATGTTTTTAATTCCCCCAAAAAAAAAATTTTTAGTGTAACCAAATCAAGGTGCAATCAACCATACAAGATAAGGCTACATTATGCTTTATCTAATTTGATTATAATAGATAGAATAGAACCATTTCAATGTCCATCTAAAAAATGAGATGGTACAATATTGTTACTTATTGAAAACTTTAAACATTCAACCATTATATTTTATGGCACAATAATGAGTCTCAACTTTAAACACATAGTGAAGATTTGGTCTTACCTAACATAGATTCCATTGCAATATACTTATTCCCAAATTGAAGTTAGGTTTTCACCCAATAGGTTGTTGTACTCATTTTCAAGTTATTAATATGTTCAAACACAATAGTTAAGTACCAAGATGAGTATTTTAAAATGAGTATGATTTATGTTATAAATAAACTAGGTAGTTTTTAAATAAAGACTAATAAACATAGAACATAAGTGAATTCAAAGTGCATACACATGTGAATTGTACATAGATAAAGATTACACGATAATCAACTTTGTTTGTCCTACTACTCTCATAACCATAATTTAAGTAGACTTTTACCTATATTCTTTGAATGCATGAAACACATGTTTTAAAGTCTTATAATAGGCTCAAATGAAATATGCAAAGGTAAAATGAGTTTAACAAGATTATAAATGATTATACCAAATGCAAACAGTCTAAGACTAATCAAAATTCCAAAGAGATTTCACCATACCACTGTATATTTTCTAAGGTTTAAATGAGGGATTTTACAATTGAAAACCACATTTATCAAACCTTAATCTTCATTCTAAATGACTACACATAACAGGATTTAGTGTAAAGAATGTAGTTCCAATCGATCAATACTATACAATAATTTATCAAAAATTATGCAATTAATGTAATCAGTTAATTTGGGAACTAATATTCTAAAGGATGAAATAACGTATGAGCAATAAGGTTTATAATTTAATATCCACATTAAATAATTTAATTGTATACTATGAGCCATGAAATAATTTTGGATTAAATACCATTTTTAATAGAGAGCATATAAAAATGTATAGTGCCTCAAAATCTCTATGGCACAAAAATTATTGTTATGCTTGAAACTAAAAATGAATACAAATGATTTCCATAAATAAATAAAATATGATTAAGATTCTAAATTAATTACCAATGTTAGGTCTGTAATAAAATATTTATTCATTCCAACACTATAACCATAAACTTCATTGTGCAATCACTGTAAAAATAGGAAATTAAGATGATCCCAACCATTAGTGGCCCTTACCACTCCATCCATCAAATTTGATATTTCAAGAGTTATTTGAATAGAAAAATGATAGAATAAATCATAAAAGTGAAAGGTACAAAAAAATTATTATTCTACCAAAATATTAGGGTTTAATATATAATATATGCAATGGTAAATATAACTAATCTATAAATCAATCTTAGGTCAGAGAAGATAAATCATACTTATACTTTCGATTGTGGATACATTAGATATTTGAGGTCATGACCAAGATGGATCCTCTATACCTAGCTAAGGGATCTCTTACCATAATAAATTTATTAGGGATATTTCCAAAGCCTCTAATAAATCAAAAATATGCAATAACCCTAACTAAGGCCTATGTTTTCATATTCACTGAACTAATAGCAAGTAAAGCAAAATTCTAATCTAGTGCTCACCAAAGCTTGTATCACAAGTGGGAGTTAGTAAACATAAAGTTAAACATACATAAGATAATCCTAATTAAGTTATGTATAGGTAAAACCTTGATACATGGAGAGATAAATATATTCAAAAGATATTACCTATGTTACTTCTATCTACTAAAGAGAAGAGAAAAATTATACATACCTACCTTGAAAATGAAGCTATCGAGACTCAATCTCTCCCTTGGCCAAAGGTGTTTTACAAGAGTTTGTTGTGGTTTGTAAGAATCACTAACAAAGGCCAAAACATCCAAGACTTATCCACAAGATAAGATTCTTCTCTAAGTATAAACCCTAAGTTAAGACTCCTCAAGTAGAATGACAAAAGAGCAAATTGTAAAGAAGCATAAATGAATAATTAACTCTTATTGTATCTCTAAAAATGGTGAAATGAATGTGTTTATATATGCATATCTAACCTTAGTCCTTTATAAAAATTTAGGCTGATAAGGTCGACCCAATCAACCTTGTATCATTATTGAAAAACATAAATTAGGTCATGTCTAGGTTGGCCAGGGGCCAACCTAGACCCTAAATAAGTTTTATCAATTAGAGTACAAAATGGATGGGGCTAACAATTTAACGTAAACTATCAAAAACTATTTTAGGATAGGGAAGGGTTATTAAAGGAGGAAAATGACTAGAAGAGGGTGAAAAAGAGCAATCAAAGGTTAGGGGAATGTTCTTAGGAGGTTTTTGGGTTGATAACAAGTGGTAGTAAGGGATAACAATCATATGAAACACCAATGGTCTACCCACCCCTTTCTTGATGCACCCTTCAAGACATGTACTTAGAGATATTGAGACTCAATAGGCTCTTACAAGATAGAAAGCATTAGTAATTGATAAAGTTTAAAAATATTATGAATATACATATGCCCCACTCAAAGCTCATTATGTGTCACTTAGGTGTAACAAGGGATGGTGCTTCGAAAAAGAACATAGAAACACACAATGTTGAAGCTAAAAAAAATTTACAATATTTTAAATCAAAAATAACTAAAATTAAATGACTAAAATGAAAATAATTGAAAATAAAAGTAATGTGTACCTTGACATACCTTCATCCCTAGATGATTGTCTATTGTGTTTGTATTTTTTATTGTGGAGGGTATAGATAATGATTTTAACAAACCAAGATACAAAACTAAAGAGAAAAAACAAACAAACATAGGAAATCCAAGATAATTGATGCTATATGGATGATGTACTTGAAAATTTGGCAATCTAGGGTGATAAGTCTTATGTTAGACCAAATGACTGAGTCAAAATTTATAGTAAATCAAGTAACCAAAAAGCTAAGGCTACTAAAGACCATAAAACTCAAATAAGTAAAACTTAAGTAAACATGGCAAAATAACCAAGGATACATGTCAAAAAGGATGGTAATCAAACATCAATGTGAAATCAATAACAATCTTGACTTAAACAAAGATGGGTAAGCAAAAATGTTAAAACAACATTGATAAGTGAGAAGTGACAATTCTTACTCAATCATCAATGGAAAAAGTGCATAAAAGGAAGAAACAACATTGGTGAGTGAAAATTAACAAGCCAATTGCACTCAATAATGGAAAAAGTACATAAAAGTATAAATACACTCAGGTGTTCAAAAAAAGGGTAGTACAATAATAACAAATGGAAAAATAAGGAAAAGTGATGTTAGGATGTAGAGTCATGAGGTAAAAATAATACATAGTCGCTCAAACATAGCATGTTTTTAAGATGTGAAGAAGAATGAATATAGAAGAAGGGAAAACAAATTTAGAATCACACTTTCCTGTAAAGGGGAAAAATGAAATGTGTGGAGGGGAGAATGAAGGAAAAACCAAGGTAGAAGAAATCTTTATTGAAGTCAAGACATGTAAAATAAGTTTACCAAAATAAGAGGAATTTTGGCCTTAAGGACTCTGAATAAATTCACTTAGCCACATAAGTCTTAGATAAATGAATATAATATGTATATTTTCCCATGCATGTTATATGCATGAAAATTAAAATGGACCTACCTTCCCATAATGTGTTCCTCATTCCTCAAGGCCCATTATAAAGTCATTGATCTACTGTGAATATTGGATACTTGTGTGAGAAAGTAGGTAGCACCATAGAGTTTGTTGAATTATCCTATTCCATTCTATTGGCCTACCGTACCCCAATCAACCTTAATTATATTATGAGGCCAACTATGAAGTTTGAGCTTCAATTAGAGTTAGGGGATGTGCTTCTAATCACATCTTTTGGTGTGATTTTGACTTTAGAAATTTATATGTTGCCTTTTGTATATCATTTCCTTTTATTTCAAATGATTTAGATTTTAACTTTCTTGATGGATTTTTTTATTCCTCTTCTATATATATTTGGAAAACCAAACATGGGTGTTAAAGATAACTTTTATTTGAATACTTTGGACTTGGTTGCTAAGAGAGAGAACTTAGAGAGCATGGTGTTTAAGAGTCTTTATTAAGTTATGTGAAATGAAAGTGTTATCTTGACTTCAACCTTGTTTTATCCAATATAGAGCGAAAGGAAATGAAAGCAAGAAGAATGAAACATGAAGCAATTTTAATGACTTCAAATCATGAAAAAAAATGTGAAAGGGTGAAACAGGGATACAATGACATTATAGTGTGATTCTAGTCATATAAAATGTCAAAATTGGTAGCTTGAGTGTGGCTTGTGACACCTAACCCATAGGTCCCTCTTGCATGCTCTCTTGACCCTTCTAGGAACCTTTTTTTATTTTCAGTCATCTATAAGCTTTTAGGACCTAATTCCAGCTCAGCTAGACACCATTTTTCATTAAAATTCCATCCCCCTAGGTCCCTTACTTGTAGGACAATAGTGCCCAACTTGGGCGATAGAAATGGACCCTAGGGTGTCCCCTTTTTAATGTCCTATCCAATCACATTTTGAGCCCAGGTTGCCATTTTCTCCCAATTCCTCTTCTTTATTATGTCAACCTAGCGTGAATGCATCTAACCCATGACCAATAGATCTCTAAAAAGTCCATTCAAAGTTCATTTAGAAGGGGTTGGTAGTTATTTCAAAAGTAAGCAAGAATACAAGCAAGACCACAAAGGCAAACTTCCCTATTCTCTACATACAACCATCCAATATAACTACTATCTTATTCAAACCCTCACACCAATCCCTAGCCACCTTAAGCACACCAGTTTAGCATTTTTTCATCTTCATTACATTATTACATAGCACATGAAGTGGTAGAACTACATATGGATTGATCCCTCTTTAGAGTATTGGTATGTAGGTAATGTGCCCATACAATGGGTGTGGATACACATTTTGTGCATCTTACACACATTAACCCCACCTCTTTCTCAAAGTTTTCATTTAAGTTCAAGCATAAGGAAGATCAAGGGTTGGATATTAAATCATCTCTACAAGGAGATTCGTCGACAATCAAGATTTAAAATTTCATAGATAGACTAATACAAAGATAGTAGATAAAACCCAAAAAACTTAGATCTTTGTGACTAGTTTGGACAATCATAGTAGGACCTGGACTATAGCATCGAACCCCAAAGTGTCTTATTTTTTATGTTCCTATATTTTCACTAAATGAAAGTTAGATCTTGACTTATGATAGCTTCCCAGTCTTATACATCCAATACTAATTGTTGTCTCAGTCGTATCATCCTAGTTTTAAGATAAGTTATATTTTTCTTATTTTATTACTATTTTTAAAAAGCTATGAAGGTCAAATAAATTATACAAATCAGTACTCTATGTATTGTTAAAATATTTAATGATTTAATCAACTTAGAACCTTAAATAAATTAGGAATAGTACTCCAATATTCCCAAAATACTTAAATTATTTGGTAAACCTGACTTACTTCGTTTGTGCATAAAAAACCTAGGGTAAATTCCTTGCTAATTTTTACAATATTTTTCTAATTTTTTACTTACCTATTTAAATCATAAATTTAATTTAATTTTTAAAATTACATAGTAAATTTTTAAAAAATATTTTTCTTTCAAACCCTAGTTGCATATACTAGGTCCCTTTAAATCAAACATTTTCCAATATTTTTTTGATTTTTTACTTGCCTATTTAAAACATAAATTCACATCAAATTTCAAAATTCCTTAGTAATTTTAAAATATATCACTTTCAAAACCCTAGTTACATCTACTAGGTCCCTTTGTTTTCTTGAGGTATCACTTTACATGTTTGTGAGCTTCGTATCCTTTTTATGCATTCTCTAGTTTGCTATTTTTAGGACTTTATATTTCCTATATTCAGTACTTTTCTTCCATATCACTTTGATTATTAAAAATTATTACAAAAAAATTCAATAAATTTTCAATTTATTTTCCTACTTTAACAATGGCCCAATATACCAGTTTTGATGAAACTTATAAGAGGGAACTTCAAGACCTTTTAACTAAACATCTTGATATACAAGATTACATGCTTAAAATACTACAATAACAACAATAAAAATTAAACAATGGTCAATCCTCTCAAACCACATAAAGACTAGTTGCAAATGAAATTATGGGTACAACTATGTCTCAACAAACCCTTATAGTAGCCCAACCTACCTCTATGCCACCACTAGCTACAGTTAGTACATCTTTGTCTCTTGATGTGGTAGCCCTTGTGTAAGAGATAAAATCTCTTTAATCTAAGGTGATACATCTTGATCAAGGTTCATCTAGACCTACACAGGCCTTGGATTATTTTTCTCTACTTCATACATCATTGGCATGTCATATTACTTCTACACCCTTGCCACCATTTTTTTTTCAACCCAAGCTCACTCTATATGATGGCAAAGGTGATCCAGAGACATATTTGAGAGCTTTTCATGCAACATACTTGGACTATGTACCAAATGATTGGCTACTAACCAAGTTATTTCCATGGAGTCTAAAGTATTATTATTTACAATGGTTCTATAGTCTATCAAATTAGTTAGTCAATACATTCAATCCTTTAGCCAACAAGTTCCTAGCTCATTTCAGTATTAACATTAATGATAAGGTTTCCTATTCCCAAGTTGCACAACAAAAACAAAGGTCAAATGAGCATCTCACATATTATGTTCTTAGATATAAGACTATCTTGGCTAAGTTTACTATCCCCATGGTTGATGAAGAGTTAAAATATCTCTTTGAATAGAGTCTTTTAATAGCCTTGCATAAATCAATAATGTTCAAAAGATTTTCTTCCTTCACTAAGTTATGTCATACACTAAAGGAAAGGGAAGTCAAACTAATTTCAATGGGCAAACTCAAGAACATAATGATATTCAAAAAAATAAACAAGAGTAACAAAAAATTCCCATACAAGGTAAAGTTTAATGAAAGCAAGAGTCAAAATCCACCTACAGTCAATGCGGCTTTAGAGGCCCCTCAAATAGTGGTTTTATTAGCCCCTCCTTGGCCAAATTTTACTAATCTACCCATATCTCCAACCAGAGTTTTATAGTAGATTTTGGAATGTAATATATTATCTCTCCCTCTTATTTAGGAAGTTAATCCAACAAAGCCTCTTTCATGGGATATGATCAAAATGCATTTTGTGATTTTCATATGGAACTAGACCATACAACAAAAACATTCATTAGTTTGAAACACAAGATACAGGAATTGATATATGGCAACATTGTTGATATTGACACTTTAATTGAGCCTCCTCAAGCAATGAAAAAATTAGGATAAAGCTTTGAAAATATTTCCAGATCCTTTCCCATAGCATTCTAAATAATAGACAAGGGATACATTAGGTGTTCATCATGCATATCATGCACATCCTCCACTAGCTACATATTAGGAACCTTTAATTGAGTTACACCCTTTGAGTAACATGATTGGTGTATATAATTATAGAGTTCTAACTAGAACTTTGATCTCTTCATTCAAGCAAGAGATAGATGAGGATGATTCAGATTATCATGCATTCATTATCAGAGCTTACATTCATAATCATCCCATTCATAGTGTTCTCATAAACAATGTATCCATCTTGAACATGTGCACTATGACATTACTAAAATATTTGAGATATTTAGAGAAAAATATTACCCTGATGAACATAGTTATTAGTGGATTTAGTGGGCATATAAAAAGTTCACTGGGTAAGATTGTGCTTCCTCTATAAGTTAGTCCAATAATTATGGCCACACCATTTACTATTATGCCCAATGCTAGAGTTTTTGATATGTTACTTGGTCGACCATGGATTTATAAACTTCAAGTAGTACCTTTTATAGTTTATAGATGTATGAAATTCATTCATTCTAATTATATTGTTACAGTTGGTGGAGTTTCACAAGAGTTACCACTCCCCACTTTAGATCTATCTACCATTTTTTAGTCTCCAATTTTAATTTAACCACTAGTTTTAGCTTCTCCACCAATTTTAGTCCTTCCTCCAATTTAGATTTAGACACAGTCGATGCCTCTATCACCATCGTAAAGAGTTCATATAGTTCTATATAAGTCTCTTTTAGAGAAACCATAATTTTAGAATTCTAGATAGCTTCTACCTATAGTATTCACACCCAGGGTAGTATCATTGAGGTTTCATGCCTCTACACATATAACACATGTTTAGAGAGATTATCCTACTACTAGATGGATCCCTAAGATCCCTATAGTTGTATCTAATTCTTATAGTTATAGGGTGACCCCACAATAAATTTCCACTCTAAATATTTTAGAGAATTTACATTATACATGATTTCAGAGCCACATTTTCAGCCCTTCCATTGTGCTTCATGATCATGCACGATCCCTCTCCTTGATAAAGGACACCATGATAGGGAGTCTCCCATGAGACTCATCAGTTAGCATCATCTCTTCTCAACCTTGCTTTTACATAGTTTCTTTATGATTGATTGTACATAGCTTATATAAAAAATACAAAAACATTCAAATATATCAAAAAAATATAAAAACATTCAAATATGTCAATATACCAAAAACAATATAATATTTCAAAATACAAAAACATCCAAATAATTCAAAAACACAAAAATAATTTACTTGTATGCATTATATATGCTTTACATTTATAATACCATGCTACACTTACATTTTTTGTTTTATGCTTTTGTTTGTTGATTTATCAACATTACCATACTTCACTTGATCTTGTTTGAGTGTGTGCAGTGACTTCCAAATCCTTGATTGCTTCACTCTACCCATTGATGAGGCATCCTACTTCATACATTCAAGCACACATCAATATATCTACCCACTGGGGGCATATTCTACATGACTACATCATCTAGGTTATGTCATTCCTATACCACACACTCTAGTTATCATATTGATGTACATTACTTACTAGCTTACATAGATTACTCTATTAGCATTCACTAGTGTATAGAACTTGTGTATTTCTTAGCATATAGCTAGTCTTGTACTCTATGTCTTGCATACTTTCACTTCTTACTTTGATTAATTATATGTGATTGTATTTCCAATATATTACATGCTTTTTTTTCTTGCCTTGCATTACTAGATGTGATTGCATTTCTTAGTTCCTATTTTGTCTCTTGTATGTGCCTTAGGATATTTTCCAATGTTATTTGATTTTATTCTTGTGTGTGCCTTAGGAAATTTACCAATGTCCTTTGATTTTACTCTTCAATATGCTTGTGGCCCTCATGCCAACCTTACTTGTTTCTAATAATGTGGATGTGGAATTTGAACATGCCTTATATGTTTGATTTCTAATTTGAGTGACATGTGCCCATGTCCTTTAGTTTATTGGCCCCTTGGCCACTCTTGTATGCTTCTTGATTCTTACCTTATGTGCTTGTTTACTTAATTGATTCTCATTGTTTACAATGCCATGATCCACATCATGCATTTTCTTGATATCTTGGATGCCCTGATGGACATCATGCTCCATCCCTCCTTGAAAACTAACAACTAACATTTATAGTTTAAATTTAATACATTGCACATGTTATTTTATTGTTATATCTATCTAGGCATACCACTATTGATCTAACAATATCTATTACAAACCATGCTATATGAAAAGATATCTTATCAATTATCATTACTATATCATGTATTTTGTAGCATAACATACTTGCAAGGCTATTTATTCTTAGGCCAATCATTGTAGGATCTCCATTCCTACCTTCAGAAGAGGGGGAAACAAGCAAGGGTTTTGTAACAGAGATCAGAGCTACTACTAGTTGAAAAATAAATTTTTAAAACACTCAAAATAATAACTAGAACCCAAACCAGGCAAAATAGACCAAAAAAATAGTGATGATTATAGAATAGTCATCATTTTTAGCAAAGGACATTAGCACCAAATATGGATAATAGTGTCAGATAATAGGGTGTCTTATTTCTATCCCTCCTATTCAAATAGTAAAAAACCCATATTTTCTATAAATAAGCAGAAAGGTAAGATCAACTATAGTTTTACACACACAAACCAGTTTAGATTCAATAGTTTTAGTATAGTTTTTCTTAAAAAATCTAGATATAGGGACATCATGGGTGGTATGATGGCTCTTATTCTAGTTTCAAATTGGGTAGTTCATATAAATTTTAGATTAGAATCCATTTTATAGACACCAGTGATTGGAGGTAATGTGCATGACACACTTGACTTCTTTTCTTTCCAAGTTTAGTATATTACCCAAGCATTCTCAGTAGTTGCATGCCTTATTCCATCTATAGGTGGTTGGCATCATTTTGGAATGGATTTTATACAAGCCTAGCCTCCACATTCTTAAGTGTCTTTCACATAATCTTAATTTCTTATTTTGGAGTGGCTTTCATATAAGCCTAATCCCCTCCCTCTAGAGTTCCCAAGATTGACCTAGTTTCTAGTACACATTTGGATATCCATGCTACATTATCATATTAAAAATCATTCATGGGATTTAAGAGCCATCTCATATGACACACATTCAAACTGATATCAATTTATAGCTTCATTTCATAGGGAAATGATGGAGCCAAATGACTAGTTAGCCTTTGTATTCTTGAGCCACCTATTCAAAGTGATTGGATACATAGTCCAAACATCAATTAATACATGCATGATTACATAGATTCACTTAGTGGGTGATGATGGAGCTAAAGGGCCAACCTTTGCATTCTTGAGCCACTCTCAAGGAATTGAGCACTTAACTCCATTCATGATATTACTCTTAGTATAGCACATACCTAGCATTGTTCAACATCATCCAACATCACTCAGCATCATAACAAGTTTTGTATTAGTTTATGTACCCTGTGAGGTATATTCATTCCTTTCTCTTTGTCTCTCTCTTACAAAACATTGTATGTTCTTATTTTAGATATAGAATATTTATTAAGAATTGATCTAATCCTAATTTTATTTTACATATTTACATTTCATGATGTGATCTCTCTATGCACACCCAACATCACATAGCTTCATGGGCTTCACCCTTACAAGTAAGTTTAGGTACACTTTCTATTCTTCCTTTATCTTAGTATTTCATTTTGCTACATCACTAGAATAAAGGGGGGAGGGGGGGAATGTAGTCATATAAAATGTAAAATTTGGTAGCTTGAGTGTGGCTTGTGACACCCAACCCATAAGTCCCTCTTGTATGCTCTGTTGACCCTTCTAGGCACCTTTTTGCTAATTCCTAGTCATTTGTAGGTTTTTGGGACATAATTCTAACTCAACCAAACCTCATTTTACATGTTTATTCCATCCTCTTAGGTCTTGTACCTATAATAAAATAGCACCCAACTTGTACTATAACACTGGACCCTAGGGTATCTCCTTTCTAGTGCTCTTGTCTAATCACATTTTGAGCCCAGGTGACCATTTTCTTCTGATTCCTTTTCTTCATTATGTCAGCCTAACATAAATGCATTTAACCCATGACCAATATATCTCTATAAAATCCCATTCAAATTTCATTTAGAATGGGTTGGCAATTACTTTAAAAGCAAGCAAGAATACAAGCAAGACCACTAATTCAAACTTCCTTATTCTCTACATACATCCATCCAATATAGCTACTAGCCTATTCAAACCTTCACACTAGTCCCTAACCACCTCAAGCACACCTAGTTTAGCATTTTTGTATCTTCATTACATTATTTCACAAATCACATCAAGTGAGAGAACTACAAATGACTTGATCCCTCTTCAGAGTATTGGTATGTAAGTAGCATGCCCACATAAGGGGTGTGGATACATATTTAGTGAATCTTACACACACTAACCCCTCCCTCTTTCTCAAAGTTTTAATTCAAGTTCAAGAATAAGGAAGATCTAGGGTTGGATATTAAATCATCTCTCCAAGGAGTTTCATCGATAGTCAAGAGAAATTTCAAAGGTGAACTAATACAAGGATAGTAGACAAAACCTTTAAAAAAGCATATCTTTATGACTAGTTTGGATAATAGTGGTAGGACCTAGACTATAGCACTGAACCCTAAAGTGTAATGTTTTTTATGCTCCTATCCTTTTACTAAATAAAATTTAGATCCTGATTTATGATAGTGTTTTAGTCTTGCATAGCTAGTACCAGCTTTTGTCTTAGTTGTATCAGCCCATTTTTAAGATAATTTATATTTCTCTTATTTCAACACTATTTTTAAAAAACTATGAAGGTCAAATAAATTATATAAATTAGTACTCTATTTATTTCTAAATTATTTATTGATTTAATCAACTCAAACCCTTAACTAAATTAGGAATAGTACTCTAATATTCCCAAAATAGTTAAATCAAACTCTTTATCATAAAAAAGAAGGAAGTGTAGGAAAACATGCTAACATAGGTTTTTGTGCAATTTTTATCTATTAAAGAATCAAAAGACAAACTTTAGGATAAACATCAAAAACTAGTGACTATTTCAAAACACATCCTAGACAAGGAATACTAATTAAAAGATGGTAATTTCATGAGGAAGGCCAGGTCCTATCCATGGTCATACATTGTAACTCATAAAATACAAACCAAAGAGGGTGAACAAAGCATGTAAAAATTAAATGAGATAAAGATGGTATTTGTAAGGAAGGCCAAGTCTTATCCAAAGTTTTATAGTGTGACTCGTGATAAAAGAGGAAACCAAAGGACCAAAAATAAGGATTAAGGTTTGTGAAAAGAGAAAATTGCTACAGAGGGTGAGACCTATGTAAGTATCCTATAAAAAGTGTTATAAGGATAACATATATAAAATTCATGATAAAAAGGGAAGAGATATAAGCTAATGTCTATATCAAGGATGACCATGTGAGAGACAAGTGTATGTGTCTTATAATGTTTCTTGAAGTTGAATTAGTTTGGTATTATGTAATGTAGAATAAGAGTGGACATTGTAAGATGCCCCAATGGGTAATTAAATGTAAGGATGGGCATCACAACATGCCCCAAAAGATGAATTAACATATGGGTGGGTATCATAAGATGACCTAAAGGCTAAAAAGAGGGAAAAAATATAAGAAGAAAAGAGTACCTCATATAGTGACTGTTCATGCTTAAATTTGCACTTGATTCTAATCAACAACAACGGGAAGTTTCAAGCTATGGGATATTGCGACTTGAAACAACCTCTATTTTTTAGAGAAGTTGGTCTCTTCTTTTGTATCAAGTGTGGGGGAAAAGGATAGAAAATTAAATAGAAACACAAATGTAGGAAATGAAACCTTACTATGGTAATGCGCCTGAGTGTAATTTTGATCCTAATCTTGATCACAGTGAAACTATATGTAGGATTCATTTACATTTAAGAGCAAACAAGTGCATGATCAATGTAAAAGATTGAAATAATAGAAACAGAGGCTCACAACAGAGACTTATTTTACTGAGATACAAAAAATGTCAACAAAGGCATAGGGTTCAATCTTCTTATAAGAATCTTCCAATCACATAAGAGGTGCAGAAACATGTACCGTTATGTAGAACTTTCGAATCAAGAAAATGAAACAAAAGAAAATGACATTCCTAATCACAACTCTAGAAAGTCTCTACTTGTTACAATCTTTTCCCTCTTTTATCTCATCTCCTTTTTTTGTATCTCCCCTTCCTCTTTTATAGCCTCAAATTTTACAAATAAAATAGTGTGGCATTTGATGCATTCAATGCCTTAGATGTATCCTGGTCTTATCAAAAAGGGCCATGCTAGGGTGGGGCAGTTGCCCTGACTGTGGCATGTCGATTCATGTCTAGTACCTCCTTTTGCACTTGAATTTCCTCATTCCATCACCTTCTTAGTTGCACAATTGTCCATTCTCCTGTGCTTAGAGGGGACAAATAGATGGCCCTTTTAATGTTTATAGGCCCCCAAAAATCTACTCAGTGAATTGCTCCATCTACCAAAAATAACTCCCACTGAGTTTCCTTCCAACTCACTTTACGGTAATAAATACACAGAACACTCTGTTCTATTGAAATGGAAGAGGACACAGTCAATTTCTTGAAATTCTCCCTATTACTTAGAAGGCACTAGAGAATGACACTTGGCACTTTTTGCTTGATTTATCAAAAACACGCAGCATTTTTTGCTTTCCCTATATCCTACTCAGGAACGCTCTACCTTCGACACCTATTGCAATCCACTTATTCCATACTTAGCAGTTTTAAGAAAATAAAACTCACTACGTTCCTTGCCTGAGCAACTTTTAAAAAGGGGATGGATGCATGTGGCAATTTATACATGTTTTTGGGAAGATACGTGGCATCTTTTGCTTCTCCTACTAGGGGTATGTGGCGTCTTCTGTGGCCCTCCTGAAAGTTATGAAAAGTGTCTCAGACGATGCCAATTGGCCAGTTCTATGTTTCAAAAAGTGACACTTGGTATATTCTGCTCAAATTCAACACTTAGATAAAAATGAAATGAAAGAATAAAAAAGGGGGAAAGAGTACCCATGCTCAAATTATGCCACTTGGCAACCTCCACTACACTTTGATACTTAGATGGAAGAGAATCAAAAGAAACAAACCTGCACTCTACTCCAAAACTCTGTCACCACAACCAAGGCATGCGGGAACCAAAACTGCAGTGTGTGACTAAAAATTTGAATGCAACGTAGAGTAAAATTTTACTCTACAGTGACTAAATGGATTTAAGTTATCCAAGAATATTTTGATAGGGGATTTCATGATGTTTAATGAAAGAAACAAAATTTAGGAAAGAAGGAGAATCAGGGATAGAATTAGCTAGATAGAGAATAGAGTTAGCCAAATAAAGAGCAAGGTTGACCAATATAAACATAGGTTGAAAAGAGTATAGAATCATATGGGTTGACTATGTACTACTTGATAGAGGATAAAAAAGAGAGATAAGACCACACAACCATGCAGGTCAACTGTATACTATTGGAAAGAAGAAAAAATATGATCTATAAGAGATTGTATGGACTAGGATGATAGTGTTCTAAAATAAGGGAAAAAATTTAGAGATAATTAAATCATGAATGAAATCAAATACATAAACAATTAGATCAATGTCATTAAACTAATTAGGGTACACAACACAAAACCTTACATTCATGTTGGACAATGTGAGTTTTTGCAATACAACATATAATGATCAAAGAGTAAGCAATTAAATAAAAATTAAATGTTAACTAAGAGGTCACCCTAATTTTTGTTAGATTATTTCAAAGTTTTGATTTTTGTGTGATAGGAGAGTTGGCTGAAATAGGAAACTAGAAAGTAGTCTAAAATTGGTTTCAGGACATTTGGGTTGAAAGGGATGTATGTTGGTAATGGTACTAGCTTGGTATTGGGGCCTACCCCCTTCATAATTTTTCATCAATAAAGGTGTCAAGTTATTTTAAAATATATACCATCAACCACATATTTATAGGCCTTGGGAAGACAAATGTTTAAATGCATTTTTTGAATGTTAAGTGATTCGGTAGTATGTACAAAAGAGTGAAATAGTGTAACTAAAATGGTAATTTGAAAAACCACCAATTTAGACTATGTGAATTACTCTAATCATGCAAACAATAGAAAAGGAAATGTGAATTAATTACTATCAAATAGTTATTAATTCCTTGATTAAGAATAGTACAGATTCAATTCATGAAATAATGTATGCAAATATTATAGAAAAGATTCAATTGGGTCATTTTTTTATTATGTAGAAGCAAGGTCTTTAAGAACATAGTCAAATAGGTTGACTATGTCTCTCAGACATAAGATAGACTACATAAATAGGCCGACCAAGTCGACTTAGTTAGTTGTAGGGTTGTAGTTTTAAAGACTGCTAACTTGTGACAAATAGAACTGAAAGAAATACTGAAATGATAGAGAAAGGAAATAAAATAACCTTGGTGGCCTTGAAGATGATTAATATTATAGTTTTATGTTGTAATGTTATATCTACTACTTTTAAATTTTGTAAATTAGATTGACTAGTTTGATCAAGTTTTGTAAAAACCTACTTGTTGAAGAAGAATAAGGAATAGGGTTTGTTGACCTGTATTCTAGTAGAAAGAATTAGCAAACAAAATTGACCTATTCGATAGTGTTTATTAACCTATATACTGGTAAAAGAATTAACAAACAAAGTCAACATATTTGATAGTGTATGCTACTATAAAACTAAATAAGAGTACTTTATCAACCTATTTGATACTATAACCTATAGCTGATGAAGACATTACATAGATAGAACATAGTCATTTTGAAGTGACTATGTGTTAAACCTACACACAAAAAGTTATAACTATATCAATTGGTTCGACATAGTATTTTATATATGGAAAAATATAATAAAATGATAAAAATGATGGTGTGAAAGAAAACCTACAAGGGTTAGATTCACATCAGGTTCAACAAAATGTATGTAATGGGAATGCAACTTATCTATAAATCAAGCCTATCTCAGAGAAGATAAATCCTAATTATATTTTTGATTGTGTATACATTATATATTTAGGGTCATAACCCAAATGGATCTTCTAGATCAACTCAAGGGATATCTTACCATAACAAATTCATTAGCAAGGGCTCTAAATCCTCCAATTAAGCAAAACTATATAATAACCCTAACTAGGTCCTATGTTTTCATATTCACAAAACTAATAAGAAGTAAATAAAAATTTTAATCTAGTGGTCACCAAAGATTGTGGCACAAAGTGGGGGTTAGTAAACATAAAATTAAACATGCATATGAGAATTTTAATTAATCTTTGTAGAGGTAAAACTCTAATCTATGGAGATAGAAATAGATTAAAAATCCATTACTTATGTTACTTATATCTACTAAGGAGGGGAGCAAAGTGAGAGATACTTACCTTGAAGATGAATCCATTGAGAATCAATCTCTCCATTGGACAAAGGTGCTTCATAATAGGTTGTTGTGGTTTGTAAGGATCACTAAGAAAGCCCAAAACATCCAAAAATATTTCACAAGACAAGATTATTCTCCAAGTAAAAACCCTAAACTAAGACTCGTCAAGTAGAATGGCAAAAGAGTAGATTGTGAAGAATTGAAAATGAATAATTAACTCTTGTTGTCTCTTTAAGAATCATAAAATGAATGTGTTTATATAGGCGGATACCCTAGTCCTTTCCAAAAATTTAGGCCATCAAGGTTGACCCAATCGATATTGTATCATTATTAACAAAAATAAATTAGGTCTTGATATAGTTCTACAAAGGGGTGACCTAGACCCTAAATAAGTTTTATCAATTATAGTGCAATGTCAGTGGGGCTGACAGTATAACATAAACTTTCAAAAAGTATTTTAGGCAAGGAAAGGGCTAATGAAGGCAAAAAATGACTAGAGGAGGGTGTAAAATATGAGGACAAGCTTAAGGGAATGTTTGTAGGAGATATTTGGATTGATAACAAGTCATATTAAGGAACAATAATACTATGTAACACTAATGGTCTACCCACCCCTTTCTCGGTGCACCCCTTAAGGTATGCACTTAGAGAGATTGAGACTCGATGGGTTTCTGCAAGATAGAAAGCATCAATAATTGATAAAGTTTAAAAATATTAGGGGTATATATATACAACTTAAGTAATATAATAATTACATAAAATACAATAAGACAACACTAGCGATGGTTTCATAAAATCATCATATTGTCAGAATGAACACCTCGAGGTCTTTTTTACTATTCTCATTCATTTATAATGCCATATAATGGAAAAGTAAGACAAACCAAATAAATTATCTTATAGAGTTTCTCAAGAAAACCAAAAATCATTGCAACACTGCTTCAACTACCCTATACTCAAATTTCATTACTAAATTAAATTAAATAACCCTTAAAATTCAAATAAAATGACTACTAAGAGAACCAAAAGGTTTAATGAGGGTTATGAAAAAATTTAGGGTTTTGCAAAACTACCATTTCAGGTTCTCTCCTAAATTTATTTCTCATTAAAAATCACACATTCATTTTTGTAATAATAGAATAGAATAACAAATAGGAACAAAATGAGTAAGACTGCACTTCTTAGAAAAAAAATAAATCATACTATCACAAAATTTCATTGATAAATTACTTCTTGCCCTCTTTTCTTCTTCCATGTCTTGTGTGTGTCTTCTTGGCAAACCTCTCATATCTATTTAAAAATAGTTGTGAGATTATTTCCAATAACCTCATAAGAAAACCATCATAACTAGGGAATTGTGGATGTCAAAAATGGAAGTCTTCATTATTCCATGGCAGCAAGGTCTATGTAGCACATAAAATCCTCTCCATCTTCCTGTTAATTCTCTCTTTCTTTCCATTATTCCCTACTTCCTTCTATTCTTTCTTATCCAAGGTTAACACCTTATGCCTTATAATAATAAAAATTAATAAGTAACTAAGACATAACCTAAATCAATGTCTTAATCAAGTATCTAGACCTAAGTCAAGGTTTCAAATAAAAAATTAGTCGTTGTTTCCATGTCCTTCACTTATCTCAATCAAATTAATAATTTACCAATTTTACATTTTTAAATGAATGTTATGTCTAGCAAGGCCAAGACCAAAGACCCAATTTCTTATACCTTATTTCCCATTCAATCAACATGGTGCTTAAATAAACATAATAACCTATACCATTTATTGTGCACTAAAGATTAAACAAAGAGCATAATTATCTGAATTCTAATGATGATTTCTCAAATAAGAGATAACAACAATTTCACACATCATATATAAGCAAAATATGAACAACTCAAAGAAGGGAATGGTGGAATAACAAACAAATCTTTCTAGCGCTTACCCTTTTCTACATATATACCATTTTTGTGATAATTTTATTAAACTGTTCCTTTCTCATTCCTAACTCATTCTTTGAAAATATCTACAATCATGCAAATGGCATAAACAACACCTATACTAAATTATGATACTCAAAGCAAATATCAACATAATAATCTTTATAATATTAAAATGATACAAAGTATAATATTAGAATAGCTCATAAATTGAAATAACATGTTGTCATAAGGTACTACAAGTACTTTATTAGGTATGAACAATGTAAGATATGAAATAATTTCCTCCTAAAAATATGCGTTATAATTTAATGTATGTAAAAAGGTGATAAAAGTGTTATCTATAGAGATTTTAATATTTCCAAGTCTTTAATATTCTTATTTTTATGCAAAAATTAAATGTAATAAATAATTTACTATTGAAAACTGATTTAGATTAAAATAAAAACATAACATAAATGTGAAATATAATAATTTATAAAATTTTAATGAAATATAAATAAGAAACAATGAAATTTTCAAGCCTAGCATGGATCTTATTTATGCCTATTGTGTTCACAAATATATGATGAAAAACTAGTTGATAATAACTAAGAACAATGTCACAACTGAAAATATGATTCTAGGATGTATTTGTATAGGGTCACACTAGGTAGACAGGGTAACACTATGACCTTGTCTATTTACTACATTTGCATCATGGTTGACTGTGCGATTCATTTTTTACATGAGTACTTGTAATTATTTGAGAGGATATGTTGATACCTATGAATGTAGATTTGATGTATAAAAGACAGAAAAAGGTAAAACCCTCAATCATGCACAATAAACTAAATGAAGATCAAATTCAAATGGGGAAATTGGGCAAGGTAAATAGCTAAGCTATATATTGATGGTGAAAAATTCATGTTAATGAATCAACCGATTCACCTATCATTATGGTCAAGATGGAATTAGACTAATTTAATATAAGGAACTTATGGGTCTAAAATATTAATCCTTAAGGTGTGTAGGGTTTTTTCAATAATTATGTAAATAGATGTGTTAGATCAAAAATATAAATCAAACATAACTATTTAGATGATAAATTTAATTAATTTAAATATATAACAACTCAGAATCATATTTTAGATATAATCTAACCTATCTAACATAGCAAAGCATATAGAAGAGTAAATATATCTTATTTTTTATATGTTTTAAATCAGTAAATTATCTCTCATAACCAATTTCTCAATGTTATCACATATATAAACCAATCTAAAACATACTAAAATAAAATTAATTCAAGAAATTGAAGGAAAGATAGAAGATTCAAAGTTTAAATAAATAAATTACTAAGACCAACATTAATCCAATGTACAATAAATAAATAACTAAATAACAACTAAATAGAAATAAAGTAGAGACTAAGTTTAATCTAAGTCAATATTATGATTTAAATTGACGACTAATATTAATAGTTAGAAAGCTATAAGATGTTAAATGATTATAAATGTAGTAAACATAAATCTTTTTAAAGTCAAGAAGAACTAAAGTAACAAACTAAATACTAACTATCTAAGAATAAAAATATTAATTAAAGCTAAAAAAAATGCAAGAAACTAAGTAAACTAATCTAAGAAAAGAGGTAAAATAAAGTAATTAAAAATAATAAATAATGACTTTAATAAAGAGAGTCAACTCAGTAAATATAGAAGAGTAATATATTGAGAAAATTATTTATACATAATTGATTACAATCATATCATGAACTAAACAATCAATATACAACTAAAAGTCAAACAATCTATCATAAAATATGAAGTATTTGTCATTATTTGAATGAATTCAATGGCTTCTACACATATGACAATGTAATAAAAATCATCAAAGGAATTAATACTTGAAAACCTCATATAATTGGTTATAAATAAATCAAGAAAGCCTCGATAAACCTATATTATTCAAGTATAAAACTTCATCGTAAGATAATATGTCATCAATTTATTTACAAGTGATGATTGATCTTAGAGATGTTTCATAGAAAGAAGAAAGATGTGAAAGTTTTTAAATCAGAGAGCTCTTTATACCTATGTGCTTTATCTTCTCAGTAATCTCCTTTGAGTCCTTATTTTAAATCATCCTCATTATAGGTGGTTATGTTTTGAATTTATAACTAACCTTTAATTATTTTATGTTATAAAATTAAATTAACATTTTAATAATGTTAATCACTTTAGAATTAAATGCCTTATGAATTTAATTTATAACTAAAATTTATAACTTTCGAACTTTATCAACAAAGTTCATAGACTCATGAAGAAATTTTTAGAATATAGACCAACATATTAATATCTAACTGTTGGGGGAGGGAGATCATAACATGTTTAGAAACATTAACAAATTATTCAAATGTGAATATAACTAATTGATTGATAATGATATAATTAATGATTTAAATAATTCATAATTCATTATAGTCCATAAATTAACATAACATTATCTAATAATAAATCACTATATGATAAAAAAAATGTTAGGAAAGTGAGCACATCAAAATATTAAAAATACCACTTCAAAAACATATTTAACATCCACCAATAAAATTGGGCATATGTACTAAAATCTACTGTCATAGCCATGCATAAATTAAAAGTAACTAGTAAATAATATTAACAAGTATCTCAAGAAAATAAAGTATCTAGAAATATGAAACATAAAAGCTAAACAAAATGAGGAACACCATAATAGAATTGTTTTCAATCAACGTCATCTTCAAAAACTTGATTATTTAATGGGGATCCTTTATTTATTTGATATTATGTATACTCTAGTAGTAAAGCAAGTAACTCAACCATGTTGGTAACATCATAATCATCATCTACCTTGAGCTTGACCTTATTCATTGTTGATGGTTCATTTTACACACACCAACATTAGGTGGGTGTGGAGCTCACCCATCTAACCTCTCCTATAAAGAGGTCTAAAACCCTCCCAAGTTTTATATCTACTAGGTCATGGTGGACTAGATCTCACTCAGTTGGTCATTGTAATATTTTCCATACAAGAGGACTATTTGGAATAAACTTTAGATAAATTATGGGGAATGTTGGTCTTGAGGATTTACTGACCGTGAGATCAACAAATGGATTTATCATGTAAATGCAATTAATTTAATATATAATAATTGCATACAAATATTCAAAAATGCAAAAACATCAATCAAAATATTATGCAATCAAGATTAAACTTATAAACACATATTACAACTTTAAATATATTCTACATACTCTAAGAATATATATATAAAGTATAAAATGAGAAAGGGTAGGAATAAATAAAAGATTATCCCACTTTGTAGAGGAGACAGATTGAATCTATTGAGGAGAAAAGTCCCTTGAGAAAATTGATCTCTATGTGGCCAGCACATCATAACCAGAAACAAAGATAGTGCAAGAGTTAGAGGACAAAGTGAGCTATGCAAAAATAGGTAAATAGAACCAACATATACATGCATAGGAAATGGATATAAAGTTTTAAAAATTTTAGATAAAATAACATTCATGAAACATAAATGGGGATTCATCAAATACTTAGGTGAATTACAAAAATGTTTTCAAATAGCCTTAGATCATGCAAAAGTGAAAAATATAACTAAGAAAGCTAGGAAATACAAATATAAAATGGCATGGTATTTTATCCTAGCCTATAACTATAATGAACCAGACCCTTATAAGCCTCTCATCTAGTTTTATATAGATAATTTTAATCCACGGATTCATTAATTCCCCACTACCACATGGTTATTAGAATTAAATGAGATGCAATCCTCTTGAGATCAAATTTGATCTGGATCTTTCTCAATCTCTAGCAAATCAAGGTCAAGACCCCATCAATTGAATTTAAACTAAATTATAAGTGGCTAAAATATATTTGACACTCATTAAATTGATTAGTCATCTGTAGCAATCATAAAAAGGGACATGCATGATTGGTCTTGAGTTCAATTTTTAGTGGCCAAGAGTCGTTAAAATATTTTGGGATGTTCAACCATCTAGAATTTGTACAGTAATGATCATCCCTAATTAAGGCAATATTTTTCATCTTATGCACTTTTTTTAGTATCAAAGTGCATGCCATGACTCAATTCATTATCATGATTACATTTACATTGGAATCTGAGACAAGCCAAAACTTGGTTGTGTAGATCAGATTGGACACACAGTCTAATTTATAGATTTTGAGAGTTTTGATGGGTGAAATGACTGTCATATTTAGGATTATATATTGTTGATAAGGATGCCAACATGTACTTTATTTCCAAGGTCATTCCATGTAGTGATTCTTCACTTAGTTTTTTCTTAACCAGGGCTCAATATATGTTTATTATTATTTAGATGTGATATAGTGAGATCTCAACACAAGGCATCATATCACTCATTCAAGAAGTCGTAGATATTGGATCGATGTTTAATATGTATTGATTATTGTGAGACTTTAATATATTAACAAGTGGCATCATCTCTATTATATATACTGACCACTCTTAGGGTCATGGTGAAGTAATATTTCACCATGTGGTGTCATTTCATTCAACTAGAAGTTCTTTGAAAAATATACAAGCATGGATTACTCTGGGGCCAGATTAAAATGGGATCTTGACACTTGGTAGCATCTCACCTATCTAGAAGTTTGTAGGAAAATAAATAAGTATGGATTTATCTATGGCAATGATGAAGTGATATTACACCATATGGAATCATCTATCTTAACCAAATACTCACAAGTCTTGGTTCAATTATATACATGCTCTAATGAGGTGGGTAGGTAGGATTTTGACACTTGACAATGTATCGCCTATCCAAGAGCTTGTATATTTTTGAAAATTGACTAAGACTCAAAGGCTTTAAAATACTAAGTCTAGGCTTCCAAATTTTATGAGTGACTATCGTGTGTAAAATTTGAATAAAATGGCACTTGTGGGCAAAAAGTGATAATTACCATTTGATTTCAAATTCTCATGAAAATTGTTAAGCAAAAAGCTGAAAAAGAAAGTATAGGCAGACATAATAAATGAACAAAAATAACCATTTTTTCCAAACTAACAACCAATTTAGTCTAAAATTTCTTAAAAAGACTAAGTCTAAAAGTGAAAAAATACAAAGACTTGGTAAATTTAGCTTGAAAAGAATCAATAATAAACCAAAATTATTAAGGAAAAGATATAAAAGCTCTAAAAATAGTTAGATAACTTACCTAAGTCTAAGCCATATTTTTTTCAAATGGGAAATTTTTATACTCTTCAAGACATTATTCAAAAAACCCAAGACTTTTTAGACTTTAACAAATTCAGATAACTATATCAATGAAGTCCAAGATGTGAATTTTTTAGACCAAGTACATAGGGTGAAAATTTACCTTTCAAACTTGGTTAAAATAATGAAGAATTTCAAAAATTCAAGCTTCACATATAGTAACTTGTTAACACAAGAAATGGAAATTTTGAACACATAAAAGCCACCAACCACTTCAATACATAATACTAGAATCTAGAGCAAAAAGAGATTCCATGATTTCTGATGAAAATAGGGTGTGTTTTGTAATTAACACAAATGGTTACTCTACTGGAAAATACTTTCAATTATTTTGAAGTGAAATAAATGTGTCTTTAAACCTAAAATTTGTGGCTAAGACATTGTATAAACATGAATGAATTCAAGAAAGGAAAATATGGGAGTGGCTAAGTGACAAAATATAGTATTCTCATTGACCCAATATGCGCAACTAAGTTAATTACTACTTATTAAAACATGCAATAACTAACTACTATGGTTCTAACCATTAGGCTACTGAATTTTACATTGAGGATGTTTGTTTAGACATTGATCCACTACCATCCAATTGTCTATAGTCCTAACTAAATTATATCTAATCCCAATGAATGCCTTGTTCTACTACCGACTAGGCATACATAGCGCCGATAGAGATATCTTGAATCACACATAATCAAGTTTTTATAAAATTAAATTTTTTTTTTTTTTCTTTTTATTTTTACTATCTCAATATTGGGTTGGTGATCACAATGGTAAATGAAAGGTATAAATATATATATTTTTTACCTTATATCTTAACCGCAACAAGTTCACCCAAGAAAATCTAAAAACCATATAAGATGTGATTTTGTACTTGGTTTTGAGAGAATATTTTTAGTGGCCAACTAAAACACCTAAATTCATCTAAACAAGAACAAACCTAGAATACATGTGATAACTTAATCCTTCAAAACCAATTACAAAATATAATAGTGCTACAAACTACTCAAAAAGCACCCATGCACTAGAACATAATTTGCGCTACTTATGTATAAGCCTTCCATTTTTCATTATTTGATCAACATGGGAACCGATAGGGAAAAATAGATTGTATAGACCAAAAAATAATAATAACAAGGCTAGACTGATGACTAAAATAGAGAAAAATAAGAAATCTGTTAGGTTGTGGAGCTAAAAGCTTCACTAATGTAGACATTGGAGGAGGGTGTTGAGTATCACAGTCGCTGGCGTCGGTCAGGCCAACTGACGTCAGTCAGGTGGAGACAGAAAGCTATCGATGATGATTAGAAGTCAATCGACATCAATCACCTCTAGGTAGACAGGGACTGACGTCAGTCACCCGTGCAATTTTAGAACTGTCAGTTACATGAATAATTAGTTAATGAACCGGTTGTTTGCATGTAAAAGGCCAATTATAGACTTGAAGCTACAGATCTAATTATTGTAATTAGGTGTCTAATTATTGTTTGCATGAGATCTATATAATAGACGCATGGGCTATATTGTAAAAGTGTGCTAGAGAGTAAGAGAGCAATAATTAGCTCCTTCAGAGTGAAGAGAGCAAGGTGTGTTCTTCCTAGTGCCTCAGTGCCAAGTAAGGGTGCTGGTTTGGAGAATCAGAAGGATTCTTCATGTATGTAGGATCTTGGTTGGCAGGTGTGCAAGGCCACATTTGGAGATCTGCATGGTAAGTAAGATCATTGATTTGCAGGTGTATGTGTGTGCAAGATCTAGGTTTACAGGTGTGCAGAACTAGATTGATTTGCAGGTGTGCAAGATTAGGGAGGTCAGCAACACAACAAGGAGAAATATCAAGGGAGATATACTTGGAGTATGGTGTGTACTCAATTGGAGAGCAATAGAGGAAGGCAAGGTAAATCCTTCCAAAGTAAGATCATTTGAGTTGCAGGTTGTTGCAAGTTCATGGGAGATCTACTTGGAGTGCGTTGTGTACTCAGTTGAGTATGTGTGTATACTCAGTGTACTGGCAATAGTGGATACTGATTGGTTGGAGGTGAACACCAACTCTATGTTTGAGTTGTGTGTTGGGACCATAAGAGAGAGAGTAAGCTCTTGAAGAGATTTACTGTTTATGCCCTAGAGGTGTGGGAGCCCTAGAGGTATGTAAGGAAGAAGACTGTGGCAATCTTCTTTATTGTATTTCCTTCTAGAAGAGTATTAATACAATTGGGTATTGTCTCTCATATTCTGTGTTATTTATGAATTCTAGTTACTTGTTACTTTTGGTTTAATTCTGCATGTTTAGTTGCTTGGTAATCAATGGTGCTTTCGGGTCCTAACAGTTGGTATCAGAGCTAAGGTTGTAGGGAGCAAGTTTGTGTTTGGTTATAGGTCACTCTCAGGGGTTTTTGATTGAGTGGGAGTATAGCAATGGTAGAAGAAAGTACACTAAGAATGGAGGAATTCAAAGGCATGAATGGTCAATTACGGTGTTATGGAAAGAAAGAGCAAGTAAAGAAATATTATTGGTTGGTAGCAGATCAGCATGAAGGAACTGAAGATGTAGATGTTGCAGGTGTTGTTACACAAGATGCTCTAGGATGTTTCTTGGATAAAGTAGAATATTGTTTTATAGATTCTGTTGCCTCTTTCCATGCAGCTCCAAATAGAGGGGTTGGTGAGCCTTGTCATAGTATTGGCAAAGGGGAAGTGTGGCTGAAATTGCAGATGGCCAACACATGGGTGTTGAAGGAGGTCATGCAGGTCCTAGTCTTGAAGATGTGGCTAATTTCTTTAGGAAAGTTGGGTGATGAGAGATGCACAAGAAACTCTCACAGTAGATTCTTGGAATGTTACCAAGGATGCACTTGAATTAGTATGTGGTAAGAAAGTAGGTATTCTTTATCTACTTACTTGTATTACTGATTCCACTTTTGTTACATAGGTGTGGCTTTATAGGCTTGGTCACATAAGTGAGAAGGGAATGGATGTTCTTAAGTCAGATGGTAAGAGTTTAGCTTTGGAGAGCATAGATCAAGATTTTTGTAAGCAGTGGGATGCTACAAGAAAGGATTGGATTTATTGTAGGAAAAGGAAGACTTTTGTATTTAACAAACTTAAGAACTAGAAAGCCTTGGTGTTCTTAGAGGAGATGATGGACAGAGATCAGTGGATGGGGCTAGATACCTCTATGCAGGGTAGTTTGGACAAGGAAATGATTCAAAGAAAGCTTGCGGGTAAAAAGTCATCACTCAAAGCCAAATACAAACACCGACGTCAGTCAGGAGGAATCGACATCAAACAAATAGGTACCGACATTGGTCATGTGCAGACCAGAGGAGTCAGTGGTGTTGAGTAGGTGAAGACTGATGTTAGTATGATAACCAATGTCGGTGACCTAGATAGTCACATGGAATTGATGTCAGTCAGATGCAGACTGTGTGGTGACTGAGGTCAGTCACTGGAAAATATTTTGGGCAGACAACAAGCTATCAAGGAGTCTCAAATACCCATATGGAGGATTGAAAGGGTAAGCCTCAAATCCATTATTCCTCTTCTTTATACTAGTTTCTCACTACAAAGCAGGAAGGATCCAGGAAAAAGTGGGAGTGTGGCATGAATGAGGATGCAAAACCAAACAGGGGATCTGGTAGGGTTGCTAGCCAGGATAAAAGCACTGAGAGAAGAATGGATTCCTTGGTTAAAGAATAGAGAGAATGGATATGTGAGATGGAAGGCTAGGTCATATGGTCTTGAGGAATCTGTAGGACAGTGGTACAAGTTTGACAGGTGGATGACAAAGTAGGGCTTTAGTCAATGTCAATGTAACCATTGTGTTTGTCTTACCAGGGTGGATAATGATTGCAACATTATCCTATTACTGTATGTGGATGGTATGCTAGCTAGCAGGTTCATACATACAGGGTTTTTTTGAGCTAAAGGTAAGGTTATTTTAGTGGTTTTCCATGAAGGATTTGGGAGCAGCAAAATTCTTTGGCATGAGTAATCCTAGAGACAGGGAGATCACAAGTTGATGTTGTCACAGGGTGATTGTGTGAAGGTAGTGCAGGGTGCAAAATAGGGAAGCACACCTATGGATGGATAGCATAGGGTCCCTAATCACATGATGAGGTTGAGTACATGTGTACTCCCTGAGTTTGCCCAAGCAGTGGGAGCTGTCAAAAAGTTTGGAGCCAATCTAGGAAAGAAGCACTGGAGGGTAGTTCAGTGGGTTCTCAGGTATCTAAGAGGGACCAGTAGTAGGGATTCATGCTAAACAGGGTCAAGTACTTTAGATTTGGTAGGTTACTTAGATGGTAGGTGGTGCACCACAAGTTGTGCGGTGGTTGGTCTTCAAGATTGAGCTTGAAGAGGGATACAAGCTAGGAAATAGATTAGATGGTGTACATATACAGGTGCAGTGCAGTTGTTTATCTCTAAGTGGGAGATTGTTAGGTTATGGAGCTAAAAGCTTCACGAATGTAGACATTAGAGGAGGGTGTTGAGTATCATAGTCACTGGTGTTAATCAGGCCAATTGACGTCGATCAGGTGGAGACAGGAAGCTGCCGACAACGGTCAAGAGTCAGCCAACGTCGGTCACCTCTAGGCAGACAGGGACCGATGTCAGTTGCCTGTGTGGTTCTAAAACTGTCAGTTGCATGAATAGTTAGTTAACAAACTGGTTGTTGCATGTAGAAGGCCAATTATAGACTTCAAGCTGTGGACCTAATTATTGTAATTAGGTGTCTAATTATTGTTTGCATGAGATCTATATAATAGACTCAGGGGTTGTATTGTAAAAGTGTGCTAGAGAGTAAGAGAGCAAAAATTAGCTCCTTCAGAGTGAAGAGAACAAGGTGTGTTCCTCCTAGTGCCTCAGTGCCAAGTAAGGGTGTTGGTTTGGAGAATCAGAAGGATACTTCATGTATGTAAGATCTTGGTCGACAGGTGTGTAAGGCCATGTTTAGAGATCTACATGGTAAGTAAGATCATTGATTTTTAGGTGTATGTGTGTGCAAGATCTAGGTTTGTAGGTGTGCATAACCAGATTGATTTGCAAGTGTGCAAGATCAGGGAGGTCATCAACACAACAGGGAGCAATATCAAGGGAGATCTACTTGGAGTACGATGTGTACTCAGTTGGAGAGCAATAGAGGAAGGCAAGGTAGATCCTTCCAAAGTAAGATCATTTGAGTTACAGGTTGTTGGAAGTTCATGGGAGATCTACTTGGAGTATGTACTCGGTTGAGTATGTGTGTATACTCAGTGTACTGGCAATAGTGGATACTGACTGGTTGGAGGTGAACACCAACTCTATGTTTGAGTTGTGTGTTAGGACCGTAAGAGAGAGAGTGAGCTCTTGAAGAGATTTATTATTTATGCCCTAGAGGTGTGGGAGCCCTAGAGATGTGTAAGGAAGAAGACTGTGGCAATCTTCTTTGTTGTATTTCCTTTTGGAAGAGTATTAATACAATTGGGTATTGTCTCTCATATTTTGTGTTATTTCTAAATTCTAGTTACTTGTTACTTTTGGTTTAATTCCGCATGTTTAGTTGCTTGGTAATCAATGGTGCTTCCGGGTCCTAACAAAATCAACCTATACTTACAATGAAGCAGGAGAACAAAGCAAAAAGGGAAATCAAGAAAGCAAAAAGGAAATTATATATAAGACCTTACAAATCTAATTCAATTTTGGGAGTAATGTTTGAAGAACTATCTATTGATAAGAAATGGGACATCCTCACTAGTTAGACACTTGAGATAGAATGTATTCATGTTTAGGATTTTGATAAGGTTGGTAGGGAACATACCAAGATATAACATGTACTTACATTTATAATATCCATTTCATTCAAAAACACTATCCCAAAGAGTCTTATTTATGATGTTTTCATGAAAATTAAGTAAATTTCATAATTAAATTTAGCAATGTACTTACATTTAACTCATAAAAATACTTAGGATAACTTATAATAAATACCTTTTCCCATGCAGTAAATTTCAATGAGGGATAAGGGTTCATATCAACACATACTAGGATGACTTGTTTATCCCACCTGGTAGATATATTCTTTGTATCAAACCATTAGTGAATCCATAATTGAATATTCCTCAATAGATATGGATACTTTAAAAGAATCTTCATTATAATTTTCATCACTCATAAGGTATAGGATTAGTTATTCCTGTGTCAAAGATGTTTTGGATTTATCATCATTGGCTGACATATGCAATGATCTAAAATAAATTAAGTCATTTTCATCTCTTATTTTCATTGGATTATGTTCTTCATCTAGGCCATTATGATTGTGATTAATTACCTCTATTTTGAATACTTCTACTACTATTAGGATCTCATGACTATTGCAATCCCTTTGCACAAGTTGTTCTAAAGTATCTAAATCTATATTTTTAAGGATAACAACCTAATTTTATTCTTCTTTCCACCTATCATTATCAGTATACATGTGTTTCTCTTCAGTGGTAAGGACTCTCATGACTACACCATCCAGGTCCATGACAAATGTACCAAAGGTGAGATTATCCACATGTGAGATATATTTCATTTGTATATCCTATAACTCACCTTCTTCATATGGATAACCTATTTCAACATTATTTTCTTCTATATCATCCATCCCCAATTATGGTATAGGTGATAAATTATTAAAAATGAGCTATCGATCATCTTGAATCAACTTTCCAAAATTATCATATAGAAATAATGTACCAATTGCACAACATACATCTTATTCATCCAGCTACTCCAACTCTTCTACTTCATATTCTAGTTGATTATAATAGATGTCCAGTTCTTTTTCTTGTGTGTCCAACTCACTACTACTATAATTTTTAACTATTAGGCCACCTAAAATAATTACTACTCTTTTAGATTGGTTCTTTCCTACTTAATATAACATTCTTAGTCAACATGATTACTTCAACACTTGGCCCATTTCCACATCTGTAAACCCCAAGTTGTGAACTTAGGAATGTGGTCTCATAAGCCAACCTATGCATCACCTATTATGGATCTCTTGTATGAAATAGCACTTGATTAGAAACTTCATCAAAATACATTAGATCACTAAAGTAGGGAAATGGTTCCTATTGATTATATGTTAAATAAACATAATCACATGCCTCATAAGCAATAATAGGGTTCTCATTCATCCCAGGGAGGTCGGATATATTATAGGCCTAAGGAAATGTTTCATTATAAGGCATAAACTAGTTAAAGGGATGACTTATAGGTAGGTAAGACAAAATATTTTAGGTGTAAAAACTTGGTTGTCCTACCAAATAAAATGGGTTATCCCATAACCATGTGGCATTAATTATTATTGAATAATAACACCTTCTTATAAAGTCAATGTCAAGGATGTGAGAGAATATGGAGTCCTATGAATAATCATAGTAGTCAAGAGATCCAAGATTTTAAAATAAATTTCAATGGAAATTATTATTTTTTTACAATAATGGGTCATTAGACCTATTTTATAACTGATGAAAATGAATGTTGAATGTGTTCAAGGGTCCATTGGGCTCCCTACGGGCTATAGTAAATGATAGTATAGGGTATTAGGATCAATGGATATGCTGAAATGATTGACAAATATATTTTTAAAGGTATCTTGATATAGGGGCATATTATTTATATTCAATTTTGGTTTGATTTAGGTGTATATGTGTCTTAGAATCCGTATAGGGTCTTATTTTGATGCTCTAGAGGTGTTAGGTTGCTTGAAACATTCAAATTGACACTTCTTGCCAAAAACCATTATTTGAATTTTTGAATGTTTGGGAATGTTGTGAGAGGTTTTTGGATGTTCCCTAGCTAGGTAATGTTTGTCTAATGCTTATGTTAGGTCTATAAGGGGTTGATATAGGATATAAAACGTGTGGTTAAGTGCCTTTAGTCATAATTCATTTGTAAGCCCATATGAAATAGTTTCAAGAATGGATTGAAGGCTTACAAAAAATAGTTATGGTAGTTACTATTGATATAAGCTTGTCATTTTTGCATTTTCAATCAGTTGTCACAATGTATTCAAAGGAACAGGGGCATTAGACCCAATAAAAAATGAATATAGGTTCTCAAAATATTGAAGAAAATATTTGTAACCCTAGTTTTTAGGCATATACAAATGTTGAGAGTGTTTGCAAATGTTCAATGAAAGAAACAATATTGATAATAAGTATTTGATATTTTTGTGTCTTTGGTAAGTTTTTTATTTTTAAATATAACATTTTGAAATCCTTATATCCCTTTGGAAACAATGTTTAGTAATACATGTTGAAGGATAGATGTTTGGTAGGTTGTAATAAAGTATTCTATGTAAGGTAAGACTGTGTTCAGATTACTCAAAGGAAGAGAATTTAAAATGTGTTTCTTTTGTGTTTAATATGATTTTGGTGAGATATTTTATTTTTATTAAACCTATTTGAAGCATTCCTTTTTGTTTCTACCTATGTTATTTGGCCCTAAGGACAATACAGTCCTGTTGGAAGGTATACGAGTAGATAGAGAATACATTAAATGTGGGTAAAGGGTATTATAGAAATAGATTATGAGTGAGTATCAACTTTTAAATATGATAGAGGTTTTGAAGGATCATTTAATTCATTCATATATTTTCAAAACTAATTTAGGTCATAACAAATTTCAAAAGAGTACTGACAGGCTCTGCATATGATAACTATGTATTCTATGTGTGCAAGTCACATTAGAAAAGGTTGAATAAATATATAAGCGTTGATGATCCACTAATGTAATAGGAGTGTGGGAGTTTATCAATACTTATTTAAGTCTGATATAGGTTTCAAACCCCTTCATAGATTCAAAACCCTTAGATAATCTCAACAGACCCTGTAAACTGAGACTAAGCATGTAATGAGGTCAAAATATTAATAGAAAGGTGGAATAGAGGCTTTGAGGAAGAAATAAAATGAAAGGAAAGAATGTAGTAGAGTAATACATTCCTTAAAAATTCTTCACAGTTTATTGAAACCATTTGAGGAACTCAAAAACTCAAAGTATATGCTCTCATGCTCTTACAGTCATTACTAACTTAAAGCTAGGGTTTATAATTTGAAAAGGGTGTTTTAGGAGATTGAACTATGGGAAATTCATAAAACTTTGTATTTTTATAGAGTACCATGTGTTTGAAAATATTTTGAATTATTTGACTTGGTTATGTATAGGGAAGTACAGTTTCTAGCCATTGTGAGTGTCTAAGGACCAAATCGGCCTAAACAGTAATCTATAGGGGGTTGATAAAGTGACTAAAGGGTGAAATAAAGTGATGAAACTTCACACAAAGTGAATAATGATCTTTGGTATCTAATTTGATGATTATTTTTCATGTATACTTTTGTACACATTCGTACTAAACATAAATGCCTAAAAAAGGCTACAAGGGACTATATCTTAAATAGACAGAGTTGTCAACGATAGTAGGAAAGTGTTGGTGATTTAGTGAGTGGAAAGAGAGGAATAATAAGACCCTTATAAGAATTATAAATATAATTAAAATCATGATACCATCAAGTGAACCTCATATCCTTGCATGAAGAAAGAATAAGAGAACCCTTAGCAAGAAGTGATAAGCCATTATCTAGAAGTGCATCTTGAGACAAGTCATAGAGTGAGATAGTTTTGTGTATGGTTTGTATCATACCCCATGAGGTGATGTACACATATGATAGATCAAGGTAATAACCATAATCAACCTCATCTAGGGAATAAGGAAAAAAATGGAAGGAATCATCTTAATGGTGGATTTGAGTTTGAATAATGACTTCTTTAAATGTATAAATGTGTTCTTCTGTAGTTTGAATCACACCAAGTGTTTATTTTGGGTAAAATTTATTAGAATCCATGGGAAATTTAAGATCATGCCCTATAATTTTCATAGGTCAATCACTTCCACCTATCCAAGCAAAGGCCATTTTTAGGTTTAAATCATGTTGGTGTATTTTTTAGGCACACAATAGGGTATGGAAAGTGTAAAAGGGAGGTAACAAGATCATAATAATGCATATATCTAAAATAAAATCATATTTTATCATTTTTAATAGCATCACAATATGTCAATGGTTAATTTGAAACACACCAACATTAGTTGGGCATGAATCTCACCTAGACAGCCGCTCCTGAAAGAAGGTATGAAAACCTCCCCAAGGTCTATATCTATCAAGTCATGAAAAACTATATCTCAATTAGTTTTTCATTGTAAATTATTCCATACTAGGGGATTCTTTGGAATAAACTTTAGATAAATGATGGGAAATGTTGGTCTTGAGGATTTGTTTCCTAGAAGATCAACAAATCGATTTAATAATTAAATACAACTGATATAATGCATAATAATTTCATACACTTATTCAATAGTGTAAAAATAAAAATGAAAAGGTAATGGAATCAATATAAAACTTGTAAACACATATTTTAACTTTGAATATATTCTACTACTCTAACATACATACATACATACATATATATATATATATATATATATAAGAGACAAAGAGAAAGGGTAGGGAGAAATAAAAGATAAGCCTACTTTGTAGAAGAGACAAATCTGATTACATTGAGTAGATAATTTCCTTGACAAAACTGATGTCTATGTGTCCAACATAGCACAACTAGAAACAAAAATAGTGTACGAGTTTGAGAACAATTTTAGCTATGCAAAAAGAGGGAAACATAGCCACCATGTACACATGTAGGCAACAGATATCAAGTCACAAAGGTTTCAAATCGAAGATAATTCATGAATAATAAATTAGGATTCATAAAATATTTAGGTGAATTACATGAATTTCTTCAAATAACCTTAACTCATGATAAAGGGGGAAATATAACTAAGAGATATAGGAAATATTGAAATAAAATGACTTGGTCCTCTATCCTAGTCTCTAAATCTAATGAACCAACCCCTTATAAGCTTCTTAGATGGTCTTATATAGATAATTTAAGTACATAGAGTCATTATTCCACCATTATCAAGTGGTTTCAAAAATTAAATGAGATGCAATCCTATTGAGATCAGATTTGATCTAAATCTCTAGGAAATCAAGGTCAAGACCATACCAACAAAATTTGAATAAGGTTTTGGGTGGCTAGATATATTTAACACTCATTAAATCACTTAGTTATCTAAATTTTATGCATCATAGGCCATGCTTGATTGGTCCTCACTTGAATTTTGATCTGTTAAGTGTTGTTAAAATCTTTTGGGATGTTCAATCAACCAGACTTTGTATAATAGTGGCCATGCCTAATTAAGGAAACATTTTATATTTTATGAACTATTTTCAATCCCAATGTGCACACCATGAATTTATTAATTTCCATGATTATATTTTCATTGGAATCCATGTTCCATAATCATTTTTATGCTAGGAGACAATTAAAAACTTGATTGTGCATATTAGATTGGACACAGTCTAATTCTTAGATTTTTATGGTTTTAATGGGTGAAATTATTGTCAAATTTAAGTTTATATTGCTAAAAAGGATTTCAGTGGGTCTATAATTAGAAATATTGATCCACATGGGGATTCCTCTCTTTGTCATTACTTAACTGCACCTCAACATATGTTGACTATTATTTAGTTATGATGCAATGAGATCTTACCACATGGCATCATGTTGCCCATTTAGAAGGTGGTGGGATTTGGATCAATGTTCAATTTTTATTTACTATTTTAGGACTATAAGATCTTCACAAGTGGAATCATCTCAACTATCCAGGGCTCTACCACAAGTTTACCATGTACTAACGACTCTTGAGGGTGATGTGAAGCAATATTTCACCATATAGTGTCATCTCATTCGCTCAAAAATTCTAAGGAAAATAAAAAAGTACAGACTACTATGAGACCATAGTGAGATGAGATATTGACACTTAGTATCATCTCACCTATCCATAAGCTCATAGGAAAATAAACAAGTATGGACTACTCTAGAGACGTGATAAAGTGAGATTATGCCAGTGGCATCATCTCACTTATCTAGATACACATAGGTCATGGCTTGATGATCTAAATACTCTGATGAGGCATGATCATGACACTTGGTATAATCTTTCCTATATGAGAACTCATATATTTTTGAAAATTGACTAAATATTGAAGGATTTAAAAGGCTAAGTATGAGCCTCCACATGTCACAAACAACTACCACGTGGAAAATTTGAATAAAAGGGAACCTAAGGGGAAAAGTGACAATTAGCATTTGATTTTGAATTTTCATGAAAACAAATAAGTAAAAATACAAAAAATAAAGTAAAGGAAGACAAAATAAGTGAATAAAAAAACCATTTTTCCTAGACTAACATCCAATTTAGTCTAAAATTTCATAAAGTGACTAAGTCTAAAAGTGAATTGATATAAAGACTTAGTAAATTTAACTTGAAAGGAAAAAATAATAGACCAAACTTCTTAAAGAAAAGATATAAAAAATTTAAAAATAGTTAGATAAATTGCCTAAGTCTATGCCAAATATTTCCCAATATGGAAATTTTTATACTCTTCAAAACATGTTTTAGAAAAACCAAGAGTCCTTAGACTTAGGAAAATTCAGATAATTAGATCAATAATGTCAACTATGTGATTTTTTTAGACCAAGTACATTGGATGAGAAATTATATTTTAGACTTGGTTAAAATAATGAAAAATTCCAAACAATTATATTTCAAATCAAGTAACTTGTTTTCACTAGAAATGGTAATTTCGAACAAGAAAAAGCCACCAACCCTTCTAAGACAGAAGATTAGGCTCCAAAGAAAAAAAGGCTCCATGATATTTGATGAAATTAAGGCATGTTGTGAAATCAACAACATTAATCACCTGAGTGACCATAGGTTGGGAAATAAGACTTCCAATATGCTTCTTAATAGAATATGTGAAATTATTAGGAGTAGATGTAGTAGGCCTAAGAAAAATATTCAAGGGAGGACTAGGATTAACAAAATTTGGGTATATCTTGGGAAATAATTTATCAAGATTTAAAACATGATTGGTATTAGGTAAAAAAACTAGGGTTATATGCATATGTTGATAGGATTCACTTTGCATACCTCGTATAAATGGTTGAGATCTCCAAGTGGCTCATCTCAAGCCCCTATAGAAAACATTGCCTTACATATTGAAAGAGGAATATGGAATATCTTCCAACACAGTCCAAAAAATTTTATTGTTCACATTAAAATGTATAGATACATGGGTTGCATGGTGTAAAGATCAAGAGAAATTATTGGCAGCCCTATAGCCCTAAAAAGGCCTATCATGGTGACTATTCTATGAAGGAGTGCCACCACTTTTATGTATATTTAATCTACCTCAAACATTTATGGTGTCACCCTATGAACACCTAAGCAAACTCTAATACATCAACTAACTGACTTAGATACTTTATTCAACTTCATGTTTCAAGACTAGTGTGTTACATTGACAATGCTTAAGGAATGAGACGTAGATCTCAACAAAGAATTATATAGAAAACCACATAAACACTAAATACTAATCTAGACCTACTAAGCACAACCTAAATAGACTATTTACACCTATACAGACTCCTTTGGGTGATCAAAAGAAGCACAACAGGTCATAAGACCTTCCTTGCCGTGTACATGGGCTTAATGGCTTGTAGCCCTATTCGCTATGTTTTTGGGGCATAACTTATCTTACACTCCTCATGACAACCAACTTAAGGATGATCTGAGTACCCATTAAGCATTTACAAAACATACTTAAAAATCTCCCTAGGTTCTTTTGTACAGAATAGGTATAGTAAGCAGTATATCAGGCCTAATTAGGCCTCCAAAAGCCCTATTTAGGTGGTTGTAAGAAGAATTCAATGGATTTGAGGCTTAATATTGATATGAAAGGTGTAAAATTAAATAACAAGATTGTTCAACACCAAATCTTGTCAACTTATAATGCTAAACCAAGATTAGACCTATTGTTATAGTCTTGATAGGCCTATAAGGGCTAAAACAAGATCCAAGTTTAGAAAGTGGCCTTACCCATTGAGTTAGGTCTTAAAACTCTAAACAGTCATCCTATACCCCTAGCACACTAAGATTACAAATTTTGTTAATTTTCCACCATACATAATAAAATTACCATAAAGCTGTAGTTCTAGCAAAATAGACCTTTAAATAAAGCTACAGAACAAACTATAGACTTTCAAGACTCCAAAAAAAATTCAAATACCTTGTTTTAGTGTGCTCTAGAGATCTGAGTAGTCATAGTAGATAAAATAATCTATTAAACTTGACTATCACACTTGGAGCTTACTGCCCTGCTTATTTTGTGCACACAATCCATAGAAAAGTATTAATAAAACACACCAAATTGTTATTTTTCATTTTTTCCACTTTTTTGCACGTCTAAATACATTAAATCATCCCTCTTGGGTTAAAGGAATCCTCAAAAAAATATTCAGACCTTACTTAGGAATCAAATCTCCTATTCTAGCAAGAAAGCAAACTCCAAGAATAAAGTAACAACTTTTTCTAAACAAAAAACCTCACAACTACTTCAAATCTTACCTATACCACGTAAGATCACGTACTTTATGATATTTAAAAAAAAATTGATACCAAACCATACAAAATTGGCATGTATACATGTTTTAGGCCTTATTACAAGCCAAATAAACATATTTGAAAATTTGAACACTACAGTTTTTCAGAGGGAAAACAAACTAGACATGTCTAAATAACATAACCTCTACCAAAGATAATGAAAACATTCACATGCCATGAAGATTCTCCTACATCATTCTTCCAAGGAGAAAAAAGAAGCAATCTTCACCTATTGTTGTTCTTCATCAACTCCTCCACACTTGTGCCTAACTTGTGGATGTCATTTTCAATCAACCATGTTGTATCTTAAGTTGATAGGTTCTTCCACTTGATCAAGTACTACAAATATTCTATCTCTTGTTTTCTTAACCACTTTCTTGTCTAAAATGCTCTCAACCTCCTTTGAAACTTTCTTTGGTATTTATTGTTTCCATTGGAAATTTTCATCAACCTCTATCTTAGGCCCTTTAGCTAGTTGTTCTTCACCTTTATAGGGATATAGGTCTATAACATTGAAGATTGGAGAGATTCCAATCCCCTTTGGTAGTTCAATCTCATAGGCATTATTTGAGAACTTTCTTACTACCTTACATGGACCAATTCTCTTCACTTTTAGCTTGTACTCTCTCTTAGGGAATATTTCCTTTCTAAGGTGGGAAAGAACAAGGTCTCCCACACTAAAATTGACCTCTCTCCTCTTTTGATCAGCCCTTAGCTTGTACTTGGTAGTGTTTTCTTCAAGTTTCCTCTTCACTTGTTCATGCAAGTTTTACATTGCATTAGTAAACTCTTCGACATCAGCACTCCTTGCTGCCATCTTGCCTAAATATCTTAGCTCATATACAACTCTAGGATGTATTCCATACAAGATTAAAAATGGACTCATTCCTATACTTCTATTAGGAGAATCATTAAATGAAAATTTAGCTTGTGCAAGAACAAGATCCCACTATTTTGGTTGCATGCTTACCAAACTCCTCAAGTTGTTTCCAAGGCTCCTATTGACAACCTTAGTCTAGCCATTAGTTTACGGATGGTAGGTTGAGCTGAAGCTCAAATGTGTTCCCAAATTCCTCCACAAGGTCCTCTAAAATTGGCCATAAACTTAGTGTCCCTATCAAAAACAATGCTCCTACGGAGCCTATGCAATCTCACAATCTCTTAAAAGAATAGATTAGCTATGTTAGTAGCATCACTTGTTTTTGATAATGGAATGAAGTGATCCATCTTTGAGAACCTATCAACCACTAAAAATATAGAATCATAACCTTTTCGAGTTCTTGTCAAACCAAGTACAAAGTTCATACTTACTAGAATCTCAAGGCCTATTAGGAATGGGTAGTGGTTGCTACAAACCTACATTTTGGCTACTCCCCTTGGCATGTTGGCATATCTTTCACCTCTCAATAAAATTCTTGACATTATCATTGATCTTTGGCCAATAGTAATGATCACTTAATTGTGTTAGTGTTTTATTTTACCCAAAATGTTCTGTTAAGCTACCACTATGTTTCTCCTTCAACAAATTCTCCCTCATGGAACTCTTGGGTATGAAAAGTTGGCTACCCTTGATTACTAGTCCTTCTTGGATCATGAAGTCTATCCAAAGACTCCTATCATCCCCTAATAGATTCGTTCAAGATTCATATGGTGCGTTGAAGTCTGGATCTTCCTTATACATCTCCTTCAACTCTTCAAATTCTAATATGGTTACTTGAGACTCTTTCATGATTAGATTCCTCCTACTTAAAGAATATACAAACTTTTTAGATTGTCATTTATTATTCTTAATAGCGAATGTGAAACTTTTCAATAACTCAATCCATTCAACATGCTTTTGACTCAACTAACTCTGATTGTTAATGAACTATAAAGCATAGTTATTAGTGAATAAAACAAACTCTTTAGGAAAAAGATAGTGTCTCCATTTCTTCAAGGCTTGTACAAGAGCATATAACTCCTGATCATAGGTTTAATATCTCTTCTTAGAATCACTTGGTTACTCACTAAATTATGTTATAGATTTCCCATCTTGACTTAAAACAACACCTATGGCAGTCCCACTAGCATCACATTCCACTTGAAATAGTTTATTGAAATCAGGTAAGGTTAGGATTGGTTCTTTAGTTACCTTCTTTATCAACAATCTAAAACTCTTATCATCAACTTCAGTCCAATAGAAACTTCTCTTATCACCTTTGATTGTATCTATCATTAGAGCAAGAATTCCACTAAAATTCCTTATGAATTTCCTATAAAAGCTAACTAAACCATGAAAGCTTCTTACCTCAAAGTTGTTCCTAGGTGTATTCCACTCAAGTATGGATTTTATCTTCTCCTTATTCATCTTCAATCCTTCCTTTGACATCACAAATCCCAAGTAGATCAATTCTTCCCTTAAGAAACTACACTTTTTCACATTGATTAGCAATTTATCTTCATGTAGCTTACTCAATACCATCCTCAAATGTTTCAAATGATCTTACTTAGTTTGACTAAACACCAAAATATCATCCAAATATACTATCACAAACTTACCAGTGAACTCCTTAAGCACTTCATTCATCAGCCTCATGAAGGTGCTTGGTGCATTAGTTAGCCCAAATGGCATGACTAACCACTCATAGAGTCCATCATTGGTATTGAAGGTTGTTTTCCATTCATCCCCTTATCTTATCCTAACCTAATGGTATCCACTTTTCAAATCTATCTTGGAAAAATATGCAACTCCACTCAAATAATCAAGTAAATCATCAATTCTAGGCAATGGGAATCTATACTTGATAGTTATCTTGTTGATTATTCTGGAGTCTGTACACATTCTCCAACTCCCATCCTTTTTATGACTCAACACTGTAGGAACAACACAAGGACTTAGACTCTCTCTTACCAATCCTTTGTATAACAATTCCTAAACTTTGTGTTTGATCTCTTCATTTTCCTTTGGTGTCAACCTATATGCAACCTTGTTTGGAAGATTTGCTCCTAAAATCAAGTCTATGTGATGGTTAATGCTTCTCAATGGTGGTAACTCATTATAGAAATCATATACCATAATATTAATGTACTTATTCAACATATCTTAGATCTCTAGAGGCAAATCAATTAACTTATTACTAGTGACTACACTTCTTGGCTTATCAATCACGGCAAAGTTTACCTCTTCCTTCTTCATTTGATGTATAAACTCTTTACCATTCATGATCATCACTTTATAATTCTATCCTATAGTATCATCAGCATCTTCTTTCAATGGTGTGAGTGTATACTTGATCCCATTCTTCTCAAATGTGTATGTATTCTACCTTCCATCATGCATGGCCTGTCTGTCAAACTACTAAGGCCTTCCAAGAAACATATGGCACACATCCATAGGAATAAAATCACATATAATCTGATATCTATATGTTCCTATCTACAAATCCAATTTACATTGTTCACTTACCAAGATTTTGTGTCTTTTTTGTAGCCAAGAGACGTGATAAGGTGTAGGATGCACCTCCTTCTTCAAGCCTAGTTTCTCCACCATCTCAGTTGACACAAGATTGTCTATACTCCCACTATCTATGATGACCTTGAAACACTTTCCTTTTATCTTACATGTAGTCCTAAACAAATTTTTCCTTTGTGGTAGTTCCATAATTTCCTTATTAATCTTTAACAAGATTCTTTTCATTAAAAGAGACTCACCTTCCTCTGAAATATCTTCATGAGTTGATGTTGGTCCTCCAACTTACTCTTCACCTTGGGTCATGTGTACACCTATTTCATGGCTAGTATAAGGGTTTTGTATACACTCATATGCTATATGTCATGCATATTTGTTGCAATTGAAGTATTTTCCCATGAATCTTTCTCTTCCTCTTTGATATCATTGGTATGACCTTCTTCCTCTTGGTGTATAGCTACCTGTTGAGCTTTATGAGATGCTAGCCTCTTTTTGATATTTTTTTATTTATCTTCTTCCTCTTTATGATCCTCTACCCCTGATTGATCTACTCCTTCCTCTTGAGAAGGAAGTTTTCTTCCTTGCAATCTTCTCCTTAGCTTTCAAGGCAAATTGATATGCCTCTTCAATTGTCTTGGGTGTGAGAAGGCTAATCTCATCTTAGATGACAAAATTCAAACCATTAGTATACATTGATACCTTATCTATATCATCCTCAATATGGTTTTATCTTATGGTTAGCCTATAAAAATCTTCAGTATATTCCTTTAAAGACATGTCCTTTTGTTTCAAATTTTGCAATTGCTTGAAATGATTTCCTTGATAATATAAGGGCATGAATTTACCTTTAATTTTTGCTACCATTATATCCCAGCTCTTGATCTTTGGCTTGCCTTTTCTCCTCCTTTCTTCTTTCACTCCTTCCCACCATAGGGATGCCTGGTTCTTCAATCTTGTCATGGCATACTTGACTTTCTTGTCATCTTCATCTATTCCTTCATATTCAAAGTACCTGTCTAATACACTGATCTAATCAATCAATTATTCCATGTTCAAGTTTCCTTCATACATTTGAACCTCCATCTTTGGATTTAAATTCACCTTCATAATGGCTCTAATCAGCTTCTCTTCAGTTGTATCATATTCTACCACCAACTCCTCCTCTGGTGGCTCTTCTTCTCCTTCACTGAATTCCCCCATGCCAACACCTCTACTTTAATCCATCTCTAGGTCTTGTAACCTAGCTTGTAGGTTCCTAATTTTTTATACTATTACCATCTACCCTATTAGTCTTCTTCCTCCAGCTCTACCTCTGTTCCTCACTCTCATGGCCATCTTGCTTCTCTTTCATAAATCACTTTCCTTCTCTTGCTTGGATCTTTGATTGTGTACAATCCCTTTTGCTCTAATACCAAAATTGGTGTCAACCTTAGAACACTTAAGGACACTCTAATACATCAACTAATTGACTTAGATACTTTATTTAACTTCATGTTTTAAGACTAGTGTGTTAAATTGACAATGCTTAAGGATGAGATGTAGATCTCAATAAGGAATTTTATAAAAAGCCACATAAATACTAAATACTAATTTAGACCTGTTAAGCACAACCCAACTAGACTATTTACACCTATATAGACTCCTTTGGGTGATCAAAAGAAGCACAATAGGTCATAAGACCTTCCTTACCTTGCACATGGGCTTAAGGGCTTGTAGCCTTATTTGCTCTATTTTTGGAGCAAAATTCTCTTGCACTCCTCATGAAAACAAAATTAAGGATGATCTTAGTACCCATTAAGGATTTACAAAACATACTTAAAAAGCTCCCTAGGTTCCTTTATATGGAATAGGTATAGTAGCACTATTTTAGACCTAATTATGCCTCCAAAAGCCCTATTTAGGTGGTTGTAAGAAGAATTTAGTGGAGTTAAGGATTAATATTGATATGAAAGGTGTAAAAGGACATAACAATATTGTTCAACACCAACTCTTGACAAGTTATAACCCTAAAACAAGATTAGACATACTGTTACAGGATTATAAGGGCTAAAACAAGATCAAGGTTTAGAAAGTGACCTTAACCATTAAGTTAGGCCCTGAAACTCTAAACAGTCATCCTATACCCCTAGCACACTAAGATTACAAAGTTTGGTAATTTTCCACCATATGAAATAAAAGTACCAAAAAGCCCTGGTTTTAGCACAATAGACCTTTAAATAAAGCTACAAGACAAACTATAGACTTTCAAGACTCCAAAAAAAATTCATATACCTTATTTTAGTCTACTCTAGAGATTTGAGCAATCATAGAAGATAAAATAACCAATTAAACTTGACTATCACACTTGGAGCTTGTTGCCCTACCTAGTTTGTGCACACAGTCCATAGAAAAATATCAATAAAACACACCAAATTGTTATTTTTCATTTTATTCCACTTGTTTTGCACATCTAAATACATTAAATCATCTCCACTTTATATCCATTTTTAAATCAAGGGTATTTAAATTGATATACTTTAAAAAATGAATAAATAAGTCACACCCTAATGAGTATCAACCAATAACAACATTAAATACATGTTAATTGATCACCAATGTTTAAAACAAGATAAGCATGATCCCATTTCAAAATAATCTATATAAAAGTAAAAATGTAGTTGATCTATAAATCAATCCTAGCTGAGAGAAGATAAATCACACTTACACATCTACTTGTTGGACATTTAGAGAATCAGGGACATGACTAAGACAGATCTTCTAGACCTAACCAAGGGGTCCCTTACCACAATAATGTCACTAGAGAGGGTATGCCTCTATTCAAGTAACACCATGTGATAACCCTAGATAGGTCCTATGTTTTCTATGTTCACAAATTAAATGTAAATTAAATTAAAATCTAACCTAGTTCTCACCAAAGTTTGTGGCACAAAATGAGGGTAATGAACATAAAAGTAAACATGCATAAAATAATTATAATTAATATATATAGATATAACCCTAATGAATGGAGAGATAAATACATCAAAAATTCATTACTTATGCTACTTCTATCTACAAAAAATAGAGGAGTAAAGTTAGAGATACTTACCTTGAAGATGAACCCATCAAGACTCAATCTCTCCCTTAGCCAAAGGTGCTTTGCAAGAGGTTATTTTGTATTGTTAAAGAAGATGAGGATGGACAATGGATTATAGTCTAGCCAAGGACCTCCTAGTGAATCTCAAGCTTTCACAAGACAAAGTTTCTTCTCTTCAAATGTAAACCCTACGCAAATATCTCCTCAAGTATAATGGTGGAAGAACATATTGTAAAGAAGTGTAAATGAATGATTATCTTTGTCTCTCTCTAAAAAATGGCAAAAAGGTTGTTTATATATAGCTATATCTAACCCTAGATCCTTTTGAAACTTTAGCCAACAGAGTCAGCCCAATTAACCCCATATCATTAATTAATAAAAGTAAATTAAGTCTTGAGTTGGGTCAACCAAGGCCCATTGAGACCTATAGCATGCCAATATACTTTAAATATAGGGTTAGCCCATGTTGACTCTACTCGATAAATGTCAAAAAGGGTTTTTATATTAGGTAGGGGTTGATTAAGGCAGTGAATTGCTTGGAAGAGTGTGCAAGGGAGGTGTCAAAGCTTATGGAAGTGTATAGGAGAAGTTTTATGTTGATTGTAAGTGTTGGTATATGTGAAAAAAATCTTTCAAAGCACCAATAGTATTCCCACCCCTTTGTTGATGCACCCTTTAAGGCGTCCACTTAGACATATTGATATGCAACGGTTTCCTACAAGAGAGAAAGCATTAGTTATTGATAAAATTTGAAAATAATATGTGTATACATATGCCCCACTCGAATATCATCATGTGTCACTTAGGTGTAACATGGGATGGTGCTTCAAGAAAATAACATAGCAACACACAATACTAAAGATAAATATATTATTGTTTTTTAAAGCATAAAATAATTGAAAGTAAATGACTAAAAAAGGAAATAACAAAAAATAAAATTAATATGTGTATACCTTGACTTACCTTTATCACTGTATGGTTATCTATTGTGTTTTTAGTTTTGATTGTGGAGGGCATAGAGACTACTTCAAACAAACCTAAGGATACAAAACTAAATATAAAAAACAAACAAATGTAGAAAATCCAAGATAACTAAATCATGTAGACATGACATATTTGGAAATTCAGTAAACTAGGGTGATAAATACTAAGTTAGGACCAAATGACCAAGCCAAATTTAGAGTAAATTAGGTAAATGAAAAGCAAAGGCTATTAAATGATCAAAAAACCCAAAGAAGTAAACCTTAAGTAAGAAATGAAAACAAACCAAGTCAAACTAAGGATACAAGTAAAAATGGTAAGCAGACATCAATGTGAAAGTAGTAACAATCCTTACTTAAACAAAGATGGGCAAGAAATGGTACAAAAATATTGGTGAGTGAGCATTAACAATCCTTAATCAATCATCAATGGAAAAATTACAAATACAACAAAAATATACAAATGGATGTAGGTGTTTAAAAAAAGAAAGTGCAACAAAAACAAATTTCAAATAAACCTAGGAAATTATAGAAAAGGAAAGCAATGGTATAAATAAGATAATCCATAGTCACTTAAACATTTTATTTTGTTCTAAAGATAGATAAAATCAAAATAAAGTAGTGCTAGTATGTTTTAAGATGTGAAGAAGAGGCAATATATAAGTGGGGAAATAGATTTAGAATCAAACTTATCTGTCAAGGGGGGAAATGAAATGGGTGGTGGGGGAAATTAAGGAATAATCAAGGTAGATAAAATCTTTATCAAATTTAACTCACTTAGAAATAGGTTTGTCAAAACAAGAGGACTTTCAACATTAAGGACTCTAAAGAAAATTTATTAACCACACAAATATTAGGTCATCAAATTAAGTATGAATATCATGCCATGAAGGCTATATGCATGAAAATTAAAATGGACCTACCTTTCCACATCATGTTCCCCATTCCTCATTACAAGGTCACTAGTCTATGGTGAAGATTAGGTACTTGTGTGAGAAAGTAGGTAGCACTTATAGATTTTTTTTTTAATTCTCCTATCTCAATCTAATGGCCTACCACACCCCAATGGACCTTATCTCTATCACAAGGCCAAATATGGAGTTTGAGCTTTGATTAAAAGTAGGATATGTGTTATAAACCACTTTTTTTAGTGTGATGTTGAATTTTGTGTTTATATGTTGCCCTTTGATCGTTTCTTTGGATTTTTCTATTCCTCCCCCATATAGATTTAGAGAACCAAACATGGGTGCTAAAAATGACTATCATTTAAAAACTTAGGACTTGGTTTTTAAGAAAGATAACTTAGAGATCATGGTGTCTAAGATTCTTGTTTATTCATGTGAAATAAAAAAGTGCTATCTTGACTTTGATCTTGTTTTATCCAAAGTGGAATGAAAGGAAATGAAATCAAGGGGATTGAACATGAAACAATTTGAATTACTTCAAATTGAAAAAAATGTGACAAAGTGAAAAGGGATACAATGATAGGTAAGTATGATTCCTTATCATAAGAATGTATGTAAGTTTAGGGAAACATGCTAACATAGTTTATTATGCAATTTTTGTCTACAAAAGGGGGAAAAAAAACCTAAAGCTAAGAATATGGGATTATAAACTTGTAACCATTTCTCAACATTATATAAAAAGAATGCTTAATTTAATAAATGTGTTTTTTTTTAAAATAATATGGTGGTTTTACGAGGATAGTCTAGTCCTATCCATGGTCTTATACTGCAACTCATTAAAAAAAACCCAAGTGGGTACAAAAAAGAAAAAAATTGTATTTGTGAGGAGGGCATGGTCCTATCCATGGTCTTACACTATAACTCACAAGATAAAAACCCAAGAGGGTGAATAAATTATTTGAAAATAAAAAAATTGAAATGAAAAATCAATATATGAAAGTGAAAGAAATTCATGAGGAAAATTGGGTCCTATCCACAATATTATAATGCAACTCATGAAATAAAGAAACCAAATGACCAAGGGAAGGAACTAAGGTTTTTATAAAAAGAGACTATTATAGAGGGTAATATACATGTATAAATACTAAAATAAGTTTTAGTATGAAAACATATATAAAGATTATAACAAGGTAAATATCTAAGCAAAAAATTTCTTCAAGAATTATACATTAGTGGGATCTATGAAAATATGGTCGTCATTGGTTTGGAGGCAATAGGTGATAGGACCAAGAATATCTTTCACTAAATAAGGGCCCTTCCATTTTTTATCATATTTTCCTTATTCATCATGGGTATATACTAATTTAAGGATCGGACCACCAATATTGAAAGTACAGACTTTGACCCTTTTATTATGTTGTTTGGTGATGTGAGCCTTGTATTGGCAATTATGTTAAAGAATGGCTAGACAGTGCTCATTTAGAAGTTCAAGATTATGAATGCAAGATTCATGTAGTTATTCATGAAGAATTATACCATGCAGATATCTACATAAGGAATGAATCTCAAATTATAATGGTAAGATAAACTTGGAACCATAGACTAGCGAGAATGGTTTTGCCCCAATGGCAGTATGTATGCTAGTATGATAGGCCCAAAGTGTAGTATATAAATGAAGATTTCAATCAATGTGGGTTTATTGGATTGTCTTTTGGTGGATTTTATTGATAATTTTAGTAGTGGCCTCACCTTGGCCATTGTATTGTGGATGGTAAGCTGTGCAGAATTTATGGGATATTTTAAATTTAGCACGTAATTGCTTCATGTCCTTATTTTTGAAATTGTTTCCATTATCATAAATGATAGTATGGGTAACTCTAAAAAAAAATGATTTTTTTAAGGATAAATTTATAAATAGTGGTTCTTTTGATATTGATAAGAGGCATAAATTATACCCATTTGGTAAAATATATAGTAGCGGTGATGATAAAAACATGACCATCTTATGACTGAGGTAATTTACCAATGATATATAATCCCCACATGGAAAATAGCCAAGGATATTTCATAGTTTATATATTAAAAAGTGGTGAATGGATTAGGTCATCATGGAATTGACAAAGACTACACTTTTTTTTAATAATCGATATCATCCTTTTCTATAGTAGGCCAAAAGTATCCCATACATAGGTATTTACGTGTTGTAGCATGTCCACTACAGTGATCACAATAAATTCCCCTATGTGCTTATTCAAGGAGAGAAGGGAAATCTTATTTCATTACATAATGGATCAAGGTACCTTTTGCATTATGATAATAAAGGGTATTATATCAAAAGACATATTTAAAAGCTTGTTTTCAAATTCTAGTCTTTTCATGAGAATCTATGTCTAGATGATAAGTTTGATGTTCAAAGAATTGGATAATGTTTTTATGCCATAGAGTCTATTGAATAGTGATAACCTTAATGTGATAAATAATTGAATCTTGTGATTAGATAGAATATGGGGACTTTCTTATTTGAATAAGAAATTGGGAATCACTAAGTACTTGATGTAGATGAAATAAGGATGCCCAAAAAGTAAGAGAATCAATGATAAAGTTGTAATCTCTTAGAATGGGCTCAATGGTGAAAGAAGCAATCTCTTTGGTGAGGGTGGTATCCATTTAATGATAAGTGATAAGATTTTCACTTTCACATTGGTATCCACGGTTAACATGATGGCAGATATGTTGGGAATCACCTAAAGCATGTAGATATGGAATATCTAAGTCAAATTCCACTTTCATGCCTAAGATTAATGCTTCATATTCTGCCATGTTATTAGTGACATCAAAGGTTGTCCAAAATGTCAAAGGGGTTATTTTACCATGAAGATTAGTTAGAATACAACCTTCCTTAGCTCTTTAGATATATTGGTTCCATCAAAGTGAAGGGTCCAAGTGTATTCATACAAATTTATGGCGACTTAAGGAAGTTATTCAATAACTAATTTGGATTTAGTAGTATCAAGAATGACATAGGTATCTTCTTGATTACTTGCCTCTAAATCCGCAGTTAAATTATGGAAGTATTCTTTAACAGAGATAGCATGATTGAGACCTTCAATATAGATAATGATATCATCAAAGAGACATAAAAATCATTAAATGTAAAGTACTTGAGGGTGTGACATAATCTATTCTCCTAGTTTCTTCAATAATCATAGCATTCCCATGTTGTAAACAATATGGTGCAATGGGAAAAGAATAAATGGGATCAGTTTTAGGATCGATGCTAGCAATGAATTTATTAAAATGAGGAGCCTTTCATTTAAAATTACCATGTTTGTGGTGTTGTCAAGGAAGTTGAGGTTCTCAAGCATGGATAAATTCAAGTATGGCTTCACCGCTAGGTAACATACATAAAGGTCCATAATATTACATGTTTAATTTAAGATCAATGATTTTGTTACCATGGAAATCATATTCAAAATATATTTGGCATATATCTATTGCTTTTGCATCAAAGGTGATCTCCAAAGTAGGTGGAACTACGGAGAAAGGTTGATTGGAATCAATTAGATTGATAGTAGGTTTATATATAGAATCATTGGCAAGGTGAGGATTTGGTAGAGTGATCAGTGTGATAAGTGGTATGGAAGGTTTAATAAGTTCTAAATTTGAAAGAGGTAAGATTTATTCAACAACCTAAGGAGTATTGAGAGGTGGAGAATTAATTGGAGGTACATGACCTTCAGGTTGTAACTCAATATCCATAGAAATGGTAAGAACATCTCAATTAAAAGCATGTATTTTAGCTATGGTTTGTTAGTAGTGTTGAACATCCAAGTCTTGTGATTGAGTTTGTGCCATGATGTAGTTATCATCATAGGTGGGAGAGATAGTACATATTTGTGTCTCTAAAGGAAATTTAGAAGGTAATACACCTAGATTACCAATTTTACAAGGTCACATGGTTAAATGGTCTTTAAATAACTTAGCTAATCTATAATCATTACAAGTGAAATCATCTTTTATGTAATATGCTTCATTGGAATTACATGGATGAGGGAAATTAGTGATCTCATTGATGAGAGGGATGATATGATCATGAGGTAACAAGGAAGGAGGGAGGCACTATAAAATGTAAGGAGGTATCTTTGTAGTATTTCATGTGTTTTGTAAATCATTTGTCTCATCATCATCTAAATTAGCAAGAGTGACATGTAAATCTAGATTCATATTGATGAATTTAGGTAAAGGTGCACTATTAATTCTTAGAATATTTGGAATCTGATATTGAGAATTGGGGTTGGGAAGCTCAATACTCCATGGGTTAGGATAAACCTCATGTTTGTACCATTTTCCATTATGAATTAACTTGATACATTGGCTACTAGAAGAGGCAATGGCCCTCATGTGATGTTTCCATGGGTGACCTAGGAGTATATTATAGAATAATAATAAGTTGAGAACCATAAGCTTGGTATGTATATGTTTTGGGTCTAATAGTAAGAGGCATCCAAATACAACCAAGTGATTGTTGATTGGTCTTATCAAATCCATGATAGGTTAGATGAGTTAGCTTGAGATATACTAAATTTTTTGAATGAGCCAAAGAGATGTCACATTAATTCCTGGCCCTTCTTCTATTAATACTTTATGAATAAGGGTGGTATTAATGGCTATTTTAATAAAGATAGGTGGATTGTCAGTATGAAAAACAATTTCGTCATTGATCATGTCTTCTTCAAGTAATTCTATGGAAGGTTTTAAAGAAGGACAAATAGTTTTAATGGTATGAACTTCTATTGGTGGACACACTTGAGAAGGTTGTTCCACTTATAAAGAAGATAGTTTTTCAATTTCTTTTAGTTATTGCATTAGGAATTTATGATGATAGGGATAAGTGTGAACTAACTCCATGAGAAGTATTTTTTAAGGTATAGAGTTAAGTTCCTCTAAGAAACTTCAATGAGTTTTGAAGAGGAAGAATCAGCATGAGGCTTAAATAGTAAAATATTTTTAGTAGGAAGAGAGGTAGTTGGAGGTTCGAGTTGAGGAAGTGGTTCCTCATTAGTTTTTGAAGGTAGGTTATTGGTAATAGTATATTTAAGAATTTTCTCATCTAGTGATGGTTTCTTTAGTTTTGTGATGAGATCTTTATGGGTGGTTTTGCATCAATAATTGACCTTAGCTGTATTAATGTATTGGGAATCGATATGGTATTGATCATAGTTAGCGTCAATCACAAAAATGTCCTTTTTGGATTATTAAGTGTTGAATGTAAATAATGTTTTTAGATTGTTAGAGGAAGAAGATTTGAAATCTTGTTTCTTTTGAGAAGCATTAAAATAATCATGATGACATATTTTGATCATGGCATCATGATTGAATGTATCTCCTAGCATAAAAGAAATGAAAAAAATTGTAATCCCACAACATGTTTCATGGGAATGACCTATATCTACATGAATCTAATAAAAAAATTAGGGTCATACCATTGAGGTGGATTATTAGCATATGTGAATGGTTTAGAAGGTACTAAAAGTTGTTTCATTGTTTGCATAGTTATAAATATATGGGAAGGTTGGGGATTTTTCATTTTGGATACTCTTGGTTTTGTTTGATAAGAATTGACAATAATTAAATTGGTTGAATGTTGGAAATAACCCTTGATGGTTTTAGTGTTAGGTTGAAACTATTTCATTATAAAGTCTTGTTGCTTAGCTTGATCGATAGCATTATTTAACATTTGGGGAGCAAAATTTCAAACCTTGTATTGGAGGGAAGGTGTTAAGGTTATTATTAAAAGTTTGAATAAGTTGTCATCAATCATGTTGTAATTGGCTTTATGAGCCAAAGATTTCCATTGTTTGATAAATCATGAGCTGATTCGATAGGGGATTGCTTAGCATTGATGAAATGACTAAGATAATTTTTGGGAAGATCATTATGTTGAAATTCCTTAACTAAATGATTTACTAAATCCTCAAGTTTCCATATATAAATTTGGTGGATCTGGTTATACCATTCTAATATATCACTTGTGAAGGTTTTAACTAAAAGTTTGTTAATGGTGAAGGTATTAGTTTGGATCCACTCTTTATAAAGATTACTAAATGATTTAATAAAAGATGTGGGCTATTTATTCCTATCATATTTAATATTTATAGACATATTACCAATATCAATAGATACAATGAAGGGGAATAAAGGTTCTTTTCTAATTTTTTGAAGCATCTTGTTATGCATAATAGGTTGGGGAATGACATTTTTTACAACATATTTAAGAGGTGTAGGCATGAAATTTTGGTTATTTTTATGCATAAGGATAGGAGGCTTATTATACATGTTTATCAAATTATTTTTTGGTTGCTTCATTTGAAAGGTATTATATGTTTGCATGATGTTCATGTGTTGCACTATTTGTGAAATAAGTTGAGTTGTATCAATTGGTGGGTTGGTGTTGGGAAGAGGATTATTAATATTTGTAGGATGGAGTGTTATAATAAAAATTAATGAGATGGAGGGGGGGTTTTGAATCAATCTTTAAAACAATTCTTGTCAATTTCACTTGAATAAGCATATACCATTCAAACAAACATATAGATCTAGCATGCATAAACACTTATCCATATAAGTGTGGGACATAAGAACATATCACATATGTGAGAAACCCTTAGTACACATTATTTCTCAACCAAATTCTGATGACCACCTCTTCATCTCTTCACACTCTTATCCTTCTCAAACTACCTTCTATGCCTCTTCGCTCAATTAGGTCTATTCAAGATAGATTAGGTCATATGACCTTGATTTTCATACATAGAGCCTATATAAAATATTAATCACATATTATTTACACCCTTAATATGTTATAAAATACCTCCTTATGCTTACTAATCTTCTATATTCTTTGAATACTCTCCACGCACACCCATAGGCCTAACACTACCTTGTATTTATACAAGCCTCTTGTTCATATCCTTCATGGTTAGAAAAACACCCTTAACCTCTTACTTAAACCATGTAATATATATTATTACATCTCATAAACATTAATAAAATGTGATTTGATTCAATTTATGTCTATCATACCTTAATTAGGCCTCATTTCATCTTTAGGTCTTATGGAGACCTAATTCCATTAGGTCTACTTTAGGACATGTTACACTTTGCCTTCCTTTGAATTTTTTTAAAAAAATAACATATAATTAAAATATCATATGTAAATTAAATATTCCCTTTATAATGTCATCTTATGTTTATGACACTTTTTATCTCCAACTAACACTTGAAACACACCATTAGCATTGTTCATAATTAGTCCTGTGAACCTACAAAGAGTCTATCTTGAACAAATGAAGCATAACCACAATTTTTTTTTTTTTTTTTTTTTTAAAAAATTGCATATTAAAAAACCTCATGACCTTAGGGTCATCACCATATAATGTATACTTTACAACTCATGTCAAAAGGACTCAAACCCTTCTCTACAAATAGCCCACCTTGAATTACGAACTAGCCTCAAAACATAGTCATGGAAAATTGAACTTATGACACCTAAAGGAACAAAATAAAGAAATTAAAATTCACTAAAATGATAATAAAACATCCTTATATAAAAATAAAATAAAAATATCATAATCTATAATAGAAACTATTAGTCTTACAGACCAATTTGTTGACCTTCTCTCTCACAGACTTTACTCATACAGACAAGCCATTTTGGCTTTAACATTTTCACTACTTTAAATAAATAAAAAACCTTATAAAAATAATTATTAGGACATAAAATTCCCAATAAATAACACCATTTTAATTATATACTTCAACTTAGAGCATAAAGCCTCAAACTTATCACTACAACTTGCTTAACCAGAATTGCCAATTTCCCTTAAAGCACAATCATGCTGACAATAACCTTCAACACCTATATGACCACTCAAAAAGACTTAAAATTCATGTATATTATCTTATTATATCATTAGATAATTATAATATGTAAATATGACAAGTTCAAATGATAAATATTGGTCCTGCAAATCAATCTCATAACCTCATTGTACACAGACCTTACTAAGTCATACAAGTCAACTTATGAGCAAATTTTTTATTATAAACACTAACTTCAAAAACTTATTCCAAACATGATCATTTATTAAAATTCCTAAAAAAAACCATCATGATTTTAAATTTATCCCTATTCAATGATAACACATTCTTAAACCTCTTCTCACTACTTCATGGGTTCCTCACTATTTCTACCATTAGGCCTGTTAGCGACTAGCCAACTTGGATGACCATTTTATCACACATGAGGGATATAAATTGTATATAAATCTTCATGGACACAAAATAAAAATTTCAAAATTTGTCCTCCATCTATTTAAGAATTATGACTTGGTCAAATATGAGTGTTACATCAAATCTCTAAGAAATAAGGCCTTTCCTGTAGGGTCAACTCACTCACCTGAAGACTCAATCACACATGTAGATTACTAGGAGAGTTTAATATAACATAAAATCACTAAAATATACATTATAATTCATTCTGAGAACTTTAGAATAATATATTTCATATCAAGACACTCTTAGGGTTCTTTTAGGGTTAAAACCATCTTCCACTATTAGCAATCATTCATAAATATTAGCCCCTCAACCAAAAACTAATGCCTAAAATTTTTATCTAGGACCCTTCCCCATCTACCATTAAAATATTGGGTTCTTATGAATAGGTTAAACATGCTAATTAACACCTAAAAGTCCTTCTTAGGTAGACAACTCTACAATCTATGCACTTGAGAGACCTCAAAACCACTTTTCATGCCTTTTCTTGCAAACCATGACCTTAAATTTTGTGAACATGCTTAAAAAAATATACCATACCTTTGAAAAAACTAAATTTTCCACAATTTCCTTGGAAATATAACTTCATACCCCATTATGTCATACTCTTTCTCTTTGTTTGTTTAAATCTTGACCTGTAAACCACATTAGGCCTTAAAACTAAACTTCATGCCTCTTTTAATGTTCTTTCCACCTTAATAACATATTATAAAACCTCTTACCATGCTCAACCACTACCATACATCTTTCATGTGTCTTGTCAATAGACCACTATGCCTCATTAGCCCAAGAAGAATCTAGAAGTGGTCTAGGTGAAGACTAGGTCTATAGGTCCTACCCCTGTAGGCTCACCCTGACACTCATATTGTTGATCCAATGCCTTATATATATGTTAAATCAACATCATACAACCTTTCATGCCTGTGTGCATTCATCTCACTAAGCCATTATGCTCAAACCTTCTCACTAGAGCTTTACATGTCATGACTAGTGTCATGACTAGGCTTCTTAAGCACTTGAAACTTGACAACTGATCTTGAAACACTCTTTGATGCTTCTAAATGTTTCTCACATTCCTTAAATTATCATAAAATAATGTCATACCTCTACATGAACCTCTTCATGTTCATGATATGACTATGCTTATTATGACTAGGCTTATCAAGATGCCTTGTATTCAAGGACTGGTACTCAAATATGCTTACCTCAATGATGTTATCAAATAAGATCATTCAGCAAATAACACTCTTATACCACTACAATAACCTTGAAAAAAATGAAAATAAGAATTATTAGGTTGCCTTCAAATTCTCTCTCAATAAAAATACATTCGGTTGCCTTCTTATCACATGGCTTCCTTGTCACATCAAGCACACAAGATCATATCTCATAGACCACTCACCTTGCATATTTAATAGATGCACCTTAACATCAAATGACATCAATGATAACACTTCTCAATAGGGAAATTCCTTGAATTGGTATTAGGGTAATATTTATAAGTGGTAGATTAGTGATGTTGATAAGGTTCCCTATAGGGTTATTTGTTAGGCTTGTGTCAATATCCATCAAAATATAGTAAAGAGCCTTAAAGTGAGAATTATCTTGAGAAGTATAAAATGTATTTGATCCACCAATCTCATCTATTGGAGTGATTTAGACCATATTGTAGTCCAAAGATAAGGGATGAGAAAAAGTACTTCGAGAGTGAAGATCCTCTTCGGTAATGAAGGTAGGAAGAAAATAACATCCTATATAGTATCTAAATGCATTTAGGTTTTCCAAAAAGATTCTATTAGGGGATTTAATGATTCTTGAAGGTAGAATCTAAAATTTGAAAGTAAAGAGGAAAACCAGGGATAGATTTAGCAAAACACATAATAGTATTGGCCAAGAGGTAAGAAGTTACCTTGGTCAATAGAGCCTATAAGAAAATCTAACACAATAGGATGTAAAAGATATAGCCAAACTACTTGTCTATGTTTTGAAAATGGTAAAATTAAGGTAGGTGTTATCAAATAGATTTTATACCTATTTCTTGATGTAGTAACTCATTATGCAAAAACTAATGATACAATGGGAATACCTCCAATCTGTAGGACCTTGGTAAACTGAGGTGGACCTTTGAAAAAAGCCATTTTCTTTTCACTAAATTTGGTGCAATTGATAAAATACCAATTTTATAAAAATTGTGCTTTGTTAGTGTTCTTGTTCTTAAACTAGGGTTTTGACTAGGGAAAAGAGTTTGAGAATGAAATTTGTAAAATTGAAAATAGTGATTGCACCAAATATTTGTATAGTTGAATTTAATGCTTACTTGAATGAACACATTAGAATATAAAATAGATTGAAATTTATTTGAGCACAAACTCATGCAAGACATGATTCTTTTATTTTAATCAAAAAATATTTTAGAAGGGTATAAAATACCAAAAATGAATTTTTGTGATTGAAATAAGAATTAAAGTTCTAAAAATATTCAAATTAATTTCATACACAGGTATTTCTCAAACAAAAAAGGCAAATCTTAAATTATTTTTCATTCTCTAGGTTTCAACTTGTATAAAATACATTCAAAATGTAGAATAATATTACTAACATCAAAAAGATATATTGGGATATAGGGTCTTGCTCATATTTATAAAAATTATCTATTAAATTAGATGTAGTTATCAAAAACTCCAACTCCTAGTAGAAGAATCATGCAAATCTATAACTTTATGAAAAAAGAGGCATGATCTTCAGCTTATGGCATCCTTGGTTTGATAAAATGGTTTGGAAGAGAGAATGCACGAGATGGGCGTGATCCTCAAATTGGTGTGGGATGGATAGACTTGAGAAAACTTTATGTAATGCCTTTCTTTCCCATTGATGTAACTTCAATGGCTCTTTATGCAAATGGGGTACCAAAGTGAAACTCATTCATTGAATAAAAGATAAATAATAAATAACTTAAGTTAGTTTTCTAAAAAACCCTAAGTTGAAATTTCCAAGTGAGTATTTTACAACTTGCAAGTCATACCACTTTGTCAAAACTAGAATTACAATTTCCAATATATGATTTTACAACTTAAGCATTTAAAAATTGTCAAAATGAAAAGTGTAATTTGTAAGTCTACTTTTTACAATTTCCAACCTGTCAAAATAGAAAGTGTAAAATACACATGGATCTTTCTCAAAAAGAGTTGTCAAAAGAATAGCTGTAATTTACAAGACATGTTTTTTCAACTTTACAATGTTTTAAAATAATTAAAATACAATACATGAGAATTTTTTTTAACATAAATAATTAATCAATCTCTATTACTTATTCTGCCTCTTTATCTTTTTCAGCCTATAGTTTTTGGACATATGCATCAAAAGCCTTCAATATCTCCTAGATTATGTCTTCATTTGGTCCAAAGGAGTAAACATTGGTAATCTCATAATTTTTTACTATATCAAAAATTTCTCTTCTAAGAGCTCTATATGTTTGAATCTCTTTACCAATCTGATCCAACATGTTTTGATACTTGATGTAGTGGTGGATACATTTCACGATAAATATTGTGTCTCATGCAAATTAATTTTTAACCACTTCCTTGAATTTATTTTGTACTTCCTCTATTAAAAGGAGATTTTCTTCATAATCTATTGGCCTACATGATAATTTATTCAACAAATCTTCCATGTCATACATCATGTCAATAGCCTTATAATGGGCAAACTTGGCCTTGTGGGCAGTCTATATAAGTACTTTTATATATAATTGAGCTACTATATGTAATTTATATTACTCTCCATCATTTTTCAATATTTTTTTAGCAAGGAGGGTTTCCATATCTATCAATTCCATAGCTATCAATTTGGGATAGTAAAGATTCAATGTTTGTACCTCTCCCTCATATTTACTTACCAAGCCTCTCAAAACTTCATAACAATCCATTATCATATTAATGATTTTATTACCTTTAAAGATTAGTTCCTCTGACCATTCCTTGGTAACCCTTCCCATACTTGAAATATCTACCACTGCATCAAGTGTTGCCTAATATGTGATCTGGGTGATTGGTTGTACTAGTTCAGGTTGTGTTGATGGACTAGTGGGATCTATGAATTTATTTGGTGCCATTGTAAGTTTTTCAACCTTGTTTTTCAACTCATCCTTAGTGACCTTGACACTATCCATTTTATCAAAGAAGGAGTTGATTTTAAATTGGACATCATGTTTCAACCCCTCTCATGACACGTCCAAGGTGAAGCTTGGATACCTGATAGTCCCCTACCATTAGATCTTCCTTCTATTTATCTAATGTGGGGACTACAATTTCCACATATCTTTACCCTATTGAGTCACATAATATTCTTGAGAAGGTCCAAGCAGTAGCCTTGGATTTCTTTCATGCATTTTAAAGACCAAAATCCAATATAATGGGAAAAACCATTTATTTGTGTTCCTTCCCCCATGTTTATGTTAACCAAGTAGGTGTAGCATCTTGTTGTGTAAACACTATAAATTAAGAATCTATAGCTAAATCTTTAGTACTAATAGGCATGATGACTAGTGTTAAATCTTGAACTAATACTATCACTAATTGATTGGTAGATGTATTTGTAATTTCATCTCCATTTATTTGTTGAAGGTCCACATTTGCATCAAGGACATGTTTCTCACCTATCTCCACTGAAGGGGTTTGGGTAACTATCGAAGTGGAAAACATAAGACAATGGTAAAATATGTATCTATTGGGGTGTACAAGATGGAAGTGATACTAATGAGGGAATAGACATAGGGATTCTACACTTAGGAACTGGTGGAAGTATGGAGGCCAAAACATCAAATGAGTCAATTAGAGTGGTAGGGACACTTAGGGGTGGTAAGGTAAGGAAGATGAAAGGGGATGAAGATGAGGCATTACTTATCTTAGGAGTTGGGATGGCCAGTGGATCAAAAGTTAGAATGACTAAGTCTATGGCTATATACTATTGAGTTGTGTTAGAAATCAATGGGGATGGAATGGAAATATTTGTAAATGGAATGGAAGGAATTGTAAATGGAATGAACATAGGGAGTTAAATTATGGGAAGGGAAAGTGGAGTGAAAACTTGAGTATCCACTGAAGGGGGACCCTGAGTGTCCACTTAACTTATTTTCACCAGTTTCAATGGACTTATTGTTATGGATAAAGTGGTGGGAATGGAGGATACAATCACTTGGGGTACATGAGTGGAGATAGGAGGAGGAGGTGTTAGATCTATGGGAAAAATAGAGATAGTTGTGGGGTTAACCACAGAGATAAGAGTTGTCACTATGAATGATATGGGGGTTGAAGTTATGGATGTTTTAATTTCAATTATGTCCTTGAACAATATGATGATTAGTTGGTCTATCACTACTCCATATTTACTTTACTACCCCTTCTTGGCCTTATATTTATTTTTCTTCTTATGGGAGATCATTAGCCTCTCTTATTATTATCCTGTTGTGCCACTAGGACCCTCTAATGATGGAAGAATTCCTTTTTCCTTGAGATTTAATAGCTTATATACAATACTCATCATATCTTTGGTCACTTGGACCCCCTTTTTTTTGAGCCAATTGAGTGTTTTATTGATCACATGTGCAGTTCTATCTATCAAGGAGAAAGATTCATGGATTGACCAATTTATTGTTAGAAGGGGTGGAGGCATGATATATTTATAGTAGTTTTTATCCACTAGGGACTCACCATCCACCAAGTCCTTGGAGACTAGTGCTATATCAAAAGCTTTGACCTGATCTAAGGGCATTCTAGAGTGGTCTCTCATTCTAAACTTGACTTCATCATCTAAATCCTCCCAATAATCTTCAAAATATGGAACATGGGAATATGTGGAAATTCTCAATGTGTTGATAATGTTTCCATGATCATCATAGTATGGCCTTGCCTCTAAATCCCTCAGTGTCATATGTGTCATTTCTACCTCAGCACACATAGATTTGAGTAAGGATGGGCATGTGTATCTACCAATACTAATTGGGAAGTGAATTTTCAACTTGTGTTTACTAGATAATAACTTGTGAATCTCCAAAAGTTATCTTACTAGCTCCATTAATGTCGACTTATCACTAACATATATTGGGAGTGTGTAAGGGTAGCCACTGAATCTACATACCCTAATATAGGAATAGGTGGGGAATTGAATGAAGTAGAAACCCCACTGGGTGATTTATGCAGATATTACATCAAAAAATCTCTTTATTTCAAGCTCTTTGTGAAATATTGTTATGATGCAATAGATGAATGCATCATTGATCCTCCTAAAGTGTTCTCAAATGACCTCCAGAGTGAGGTCAGGATAATATTTATATAACTTGTTTGCTTCATTGACCACTATGTTGAGCCCTAGAAAATATCTCCCTTTGGCCAAAATGTACACTAAGTAGGAGGTCATGTAGAATTTACCCATTGTTTACACCTCCATTAACTATTTATGGAGGGTGTCACTAATGAGTTGGGCCTAGTAAATATATTTTTTATTTTCATGAATGATCCAAATGTACTGGTACATCCACTCCTAGAATATTCTGGCATCGGTTCTACTAATAATCCTGTTCAATAATATTATTATGTCTCTTACCTCATCTTTGAAGTCAACTCTTACCAGTGTCTTTGGCAATTTGGTGGAGGCAGCCTTTAGGGTCTTAAACCATTATTTATTTATTACTCTCTAGCACCCCAAGTTATTTTCTTAAAATAATTGTTGCAATGTTTGTGGTGTTATGTCAAGATAAATCTCAAACTCTAGGATTATAAACATTAAATTAATAAAATCTAGGTCTATATTCAAAATAATTTCCCCTTTATCGTTTAAGACCTCTCTTTTTTTAGCATCACAATGTTATGTTAGTGTCAGCACTAGCTCATGGATTTGCACTATCAGGGGGAAAGTTATTGCTTATGAAAATCCAAATTCATAGATACTCTAAATCTAGTCATTCTTAAACTTTGCATTTATCTAGGTTCAAAAGTCCCCTAAGTCAATGTGACCTAGGTCTATATTTGTGATATTAGTAGTTTTGGATTCTAGGCTAAGACTCACCCTAGGGCCTTTTGATTTGAACTTCATCTCCTTCCTACACATGAATTTTGGAGAAAATGCTTAGTGAAAACTAGCTACAAAACCTGGTGGGATTTATAGTTGTTAGAAGTAGGTAGAATCTTCAGTAGAGATTGGAGGTGTTATGAGCAGGTGGAAAGTCTAGCAAAAATTAGAGTTGTTTCAAGTAGGTGAACTTTCTATGGAATTGGGAGGTGTTTTAAGTAAGTGAAAAGTTTGGTGGAACCTTGAAGTGCTTAAAATAATAGGAATGTCTATGGGGTTGGGAGTTTCTATATGTAGATTGAAATATCATAGAAATGGGAGGTGCTCTAAGCAAGTCCAAAGTCCATGGGGACTTGGAGGAATATTTCAAGGAATATTCTCTAGTTATTGGGAATAGAGATTGGTATATTTGCCTAGCTTAAAAATGCAAACCCTAGATTTGACTAATTGGAAAACATGGAAAAAAACCTAGACCTCAATAAATTAGAAACTATATGGGAAATTATGACCTCTTAAACTATTAAACAACAATAAGACAAAAAATAAACCCTAAAACCAAACAAGGCCTATGCAATGAAAACCCTAGATAATTACAATCAACTTTGCAAGAATGGAAATAACTTAACAAGCTTCAATTTGTAGGAAATGATATCTCAAAATATGTAAGGAGGATTCTAAGGAATACTTTGTAGGGGTATCATAGCATTTCTTATGGGTTGGCACATGGCTCAAGGTTAAAGTTTGCAAGGTTGGGGTCATGGTGCAAGGTCATCACTGTCATAACCCCAAATCATAATTAATAGATTAAACAAATGACTAAATATTCCCAAATTTACATGTTTATATAGGCCCCCTATAATTAATGTAGTCATGGAGGTAGTTGGCAAAATTTCAAGATCCTCCAGCAATTTTGCATTTTTTTAAAATTGCATGTTAACCTCTAGATTCTACGGGTTGAGATAAGTTGACTTCTTTGGAAATGGGAAGGCGAAAGCTGAACTATAATTTGTAATTTTGCAAAATTACAATTTGCATTTAGAGTTTTGGATTTTATGGGCTTAGTTGTTGACAAGATCCAAAACCTAGATTGTAATTTACAATTTTGTAAATTACAAATTCTCTCTGAGTTTCAAATTCTAAGTAGATTATTTTCTAAGTGTAACTCTACCTACACTTTGTAATTTTTCAAATTGTAAATTTTAGTATGAGTTATATATTTTGTGGGGTGTTTGGTTTATGGCATCCATAACTCTGCTTGTAATTTGAATTTTTGTAAGATTAAAAATTACAAGTGGGTTTCTAGATTCTACCGGTTAGTGCACTATGGAATATGAAGCTTGAGCTACAATTTTTAATTTTATAAATTATAAATTTCAGTTAGAACTCCAAATTTTATTGGTTAATGCATTATGGGATCTAGATCTCAGGAAGCAATTTGCAATTTTATAAATTTTAAATTGTAGATAGATTTCCAAATTCTTCAATACAAATGAAAAGTGTGCTTTAGGTCAATTAAAGGCATTTTTCCAAAAAAAATAGGGGGTCTCCCTTAGGGTACTTGGTGTTTTGATATTTTTGGGATAAAAATATCAACAGTAGGATAACAAGAGACACAATCAGATAAGTCAATTATGTACTATAAATGGAGAAACTAAACAAGCCAAAAAGATACATAGGCATATAGGTTGAATGTGTACTTAAGATAGATAAACTAAATATGCTAAAATGATACAAAATCATATAGGGTGACTGTGTACTGAAGAGAAGAAAAACTAGCAGTCTTTAAGATATTGTGTCGATAAGGATGACTATGTATCTTGAAAATAGGAAAAAATTTATAAGATAATATCTAAGTAAATATAATGAAGCACACAATAAATCATATCAATACGGTTGATCTAATTTTAGCACACAACAAAAACCTTGTATTAATGATGGCTAGTACAAGTTTTTTAATACAAAATGTAATGATCAAAGATAAATCAACAAAACTTGAATGTAAATGCTAAGCTAAGTGGTCATTCTTGAATGTTGTTAAGTTATAATAAATTTTGAAATTAATGTGATAGGGAGTTGGCTGTAAAAAGGAAATATAAATCAATCTATGGATAGTTTCAGGTAGTTTAAGCTAAAAGGGATATATATTGGTGATGATACTAGATTGATATTAGGGCCTACGCCCTCACTTCACAATCCTAAAATGATAAGGGTATCATGTGATTTTCCAATATATACCATCAACCAAATGTTTTTACTTGGCTAAAAAATCAAGTTAGCTTTCTCCTTGGTGATGAAATCCAAGTAGGTAGGCCTTGGGAAGAAAATATGTATCTCTTTTTAGTGTTAACTTATTTGGAAGTGTGTGCAAAAGAGAAAAATCATGTGATTATATTGTTAAATTAAAAGCCACCTAATTAGTTTATGTTTCTTACTCTAAGCATGCAAGCAATTAAAATGAAAAGTGGATTAATTACTAGTATAGTAGGTTAATGTTTTTGACTATGGAGAGTATAGAGTCAATTTAGGCAACAATATATGCAAATAATATAACATAGAGTTGATAGGGTCACTATTGTTCTATGGAAGTAATATCTAGAAGAACATAGTCAAATAGGTCGAGTGAGTATTCTAGAGAGAAGATAAGCTACAAAACTATGTCAAGCTAGTCAACCTAGTTTATTGTAGGGTAACAGTTTTATAGATTACAAATTATGAAAAACAATACTATAAATGATAAATAGAAATGACATAGAAGGTAAGAATCAACCTCGATAATTTTGAATATGCTTAGTTTACAAATTTTATGTTGTGTTGCTCAAATGTTGATTTTTATATTCTATGAATAGAGCCGACTGGGTTGATGAAGTCTGTAAAACTTGTGTGATAAAAAATAATTTATGAACAGAGTTAACTAGTTCTACTAAGTCTACAAACTTATATGATCAAAAAGAGAACTATAAACAGAGTTGACTAGGTTGATGAAATCTTTAATCCTATGATTAAATTAAAAAACTATGTCAAGCTAATTGATCCAGTCACCTGTATTTAGAGAAGATCTTTACAGAGAAAAAAGAATCAATTTGGACCAACTATGTGTTAAAACTATTAATAGAATGTTATACTGCATTAATAAGTTTGATACAATAATGTAAAAATAAAAATATATAATATGATAATAAAATTAATACATAAAATAAAACCTACAAGGGTTAGATTCACTTCGGGTTCACCAAAATGTATACAAGTGAAAATGTACCTGATCTACAAATCAATCCTAGCTCGAAATAGTTAAATCACACTTACACTTTCACTTATTGGTACATTTAAACAATTAAGATTATGACCAAGATGGATCCACTAGACCTACACAAAGGGTACCTTACCATGATGATGTTATTAGAGAGGGTTCCAAAGCCTCTAGTCAAAAAACACCATGTGATAACCATAGATAGGTCATATGTTTTTTATGTTCGCAAATTAAATGTAAAATAAAATAAAATCTAACCTAGTGTTCACCAAATCTTGTGGCACTAAAAAAGGGTAAAAAACATGAAAGTAAATAGTATAGAATAATTCTAATTAATCTATGTATAGATATAACCCTAATGCATGGATAGAGAAATACTTTAAAAATCCATTACTTATGTTACTTATATCTACTAAAAATAGAGGAGTAAAGTTAGAGATATTTACCTTGAAGATGAACCCATTGAGACTCAATATCTCCCTTGGACAAAGGTGCTTCACAAGAGGTTGTTATGTATTATTGAAGAAGCTAAATATGTACAATGGACTATAGTCTATCGAAGGACCCCCTGGTGAATCTCAAGATTTCACAAGACAAATTTTCTTATATCCAAGTGTAAACCCTAAGCAAATAACTCCTCAAGTATAATGGAGGAAGAGCATATTATAAATAATCACAAATGAATGAATAACTTTGTCTCTCTCTAAGAAATGGAAAAAATGATGTGTATATATAGCTAAATCGAACACTAAATCCTTTTGAAAGTCTAACTAATAGAGTTGGCCCAATTGACCCTATATTTTTAATTTAAAAAATAAAATAAAGTCTTGGTTTGGGTCATCCAAGGCCCATATATATGCATAACATGATAATATATCTTAAGTACAAGGTCAACCCAAGTTGACTTTATTTGGTAAATGTCAAAAAGGGTTTTTGGCTTAGGTAGGGGTTGATTAATGTGATGAATTTCTTAGAGGAGTGTGTAATAGAGCTATCAAATCTTAGGTAAGTGTATAAGTGAAGTTTTGTGTTGATTTTAAGTGGTGGTATAAGGGACAACAATATTGTGAATCACCAATGGTCTACCCAACCCTTTCCCAGTCCACCCTTTAAGGCATGTACTCAAAGATATTAGGACTCGATGGGTTTAGGTAAGAGAGAAAGCATCAATAATTGATAAAGTTTGAAAATATTATGTGTATACACTATGTCATATATCAAAATATAACATGGAATACATAATTATTATGAAATAATACTTCACTAAATGTGTATAAGTTGTTGCACTAAGGACACAACCAATTTTTTTATGAGAAAATTATAACTAGATTTATATGTCTTGTCAAGTTGGTTATTGATAGAAGAACACCTTTTATAAAAACAACCATTAAGACTCTGATGGAGGATTTATGATATCCCACCACAAAACCATATCATATCACCCACAAGCCAATGATAGGTAGAAGCATCAAACAAATTCGTTGTCAAGAAGCTCACAAAAATATTCAATGTTTAAAGATATGATTGGTGAAATAAAATTCCTATGATCCTATGGACATATAGGACAAAATATAATCATGAAAAAAAAATGCATTTCATTTGGTTTATATATTAGAATCAATATTTCCAGTGGAATACATAGTCCCTTGTCTATGAATTGCAGTGATCATTCAACTAGGGGATCGAGACTCTCTGGAGGAAAGACTAATGGATTCAATTCAGATGGAATAAATAAATAAAAGAGCATAATTGACACATGAATTCAATAATTAAATTAAAAAATCATGTCATGATCATAATCTATGATCCAAATAATTTCACCCAGCATAAGAAATAGTATTATATGATAGCATATTTTGAGAATTTGAGGTAAGTTATGCATCCAATAGAAGGACCCTATATCATTCATGACATTTCATAGTAATTAAAAATCATGTAAAGGTATCTTCATCAAAGCATTCCCCCAAGTTGTGGAAATATATGTAGGCTTAAGCCTTACCATCAATAATCTTTATTGGATTTCACAAAAAAATTAGAGAGGGTGTTGAGTATCACCATGTAGATAAGGATTTTTTTTAAGTGTATTATTTTCTTATTTTATTTTAGTTTTTTAGTGTAATTTTATAGTGTGATCTATATATCTCAGGACATTGAAACTAAGTTTGAAAATTTAAAGTCACAGAGTGTAACAAGGAAAGTGTATGTAATAACTTAAGATGGATTTGAAAGTTGTCCTACTTAATGGATTCTAAGATCGGAGATGGTAATCTTATCAAAATAATTATTTTCATAGTTATTTATATCAAGACATGACTAATTCATATCTGCTAAACCTAATTAATTGATATCTTACAACATAAAACCAAAGGAGAGGGTTTTAGATCCTCTAGGCAAATGATATTTTATAATAACCCTAGCTAGGTCTAAAATATATAAAATAAACATAATATAGTGCTCTCTAAATATTGTGGCATAAAGGGAGATAGTTAATAAAAAATAAAATAAATCATGGAAAGATAACTCTAATCAAGTCAATGTAAAGGTAAACTAATAAAGGAGTACAACATTCATCCTACTACTTTGTGCAATATCTAATCTACCAAATGAAAGAGTAAAAGTTAGAAATACTTACCTTTGAATTGAACTTATCATGTCTTGATCTCTCCCTTAGCCAATGGTGCTTTGAAAGAGGTTGTTGTGGATTTTTAAGGACCACACTATATAAATAAAATCTAGGCTAAAAGATTCTTATTTTGCATCTAAGTCTTTCCCACAAGAGAAGCTTCGTTCCCTCCAAGGAAAAACCCTAAGCAATGACTCATCAAGTGTGGAAATAATAGAATTACGACTTATAGCAATGCAAAAATGAATGTTCCTCTCTTTATAAATGAGGTAAATGGGGCATTTATAGCCAAGTATTGACCATAAACCCTCACAAGAATTTATCTAACAAGGTTATCCAGGTCGATCTTATTTGGCAGGAAAGATAGATGTTAGGCCTTGAACTAGGTCAATTGGGCCAATAAAGTTTTTTATACTTAGTTAGGGGTTATTGTAGAAGGTTAACTGATTAGAGGAGTTTATAAATATGTTTTAATTTATTAGGTATTTATATAAAACTAACTTTTAGTGGTTTTAAGTAATGGTATAAGGACCAATAATCTTGCAAAGCATCAAAGGTTTGCCCACCCCTTTCCTGGTGCACCCTTTAAGGCATGCACTCAAAGAGATTAAAACTCGATAGGTTCCTACAAGAGAAAAAGCATCATTAAATGATAACATCCAAAAATATTGTATGTATACATATGCCCTACTTGAATCTCATCACATGTCAAATAGTTATAACCTGGGATGGTGATTTTATAAAGAATGTAGCAATGCACAACATTGAGCTAATAAATTATAGTATAAAGTGAAAACATAAATAAAAGTAAACAATTAAAAAATGCATACCTTCACTTACCTTGTTGTTATAATATAGAAGTGTTATAGTGGCACATATGGAATAGGTGTCCAATGTACAATACATTAGGCAAAACTAAAAAATAAGTGAAAATTTTGAATTTTGTTGCAAAAATATGGGGTTAGTCATAGAAAAATTCTCTACATTGTTAGGATTCTAGAATTTTTTGCAGTTTGAAAAAAGAAAAATAGAGTTATGATCAAAACACAATTTTTTTTGGTAAATAATTAGTAGCCAAAGAATTTTTTAAGTTTTAAATATAAATATAATTTAAATTATTCTTTTTTAAAAATGCTATTTTGAGAAAATAGAGCTTTATTTGACCTAGAGGAGTGACAAGAGAGACCATGGCACGGAGGCAAGGAACATGAGGTGGAAGATGCATAGAAGTTGTTATTATCATGATTTAGGTATGGATTATACTTAAATTTAAAATTTTATCAATTTTATTTTAAAAATGAGTTAGATTTGAAAATTTAGATATTGAGGAAAATCCATGTAGTGTAATTTCCCCAAAAAATATTTAGGGTAGAGTAGGAATTCAAATGGACAATAGGTAGGGATCAAATAGAGTCATTAATGCATATGACATTAATGAAAAATGTGTGATAAATCACCACAATAAGTGAATGGGATTAGCCTGGTTGATGAAGTTATAAATTTGTAGATTAATGATAGTGGTCGACTACATATCATTTGGTTGATCTAGTTAGTCATTAGCTAGCTAACTGTGTGTATGCAAGCTGATTTAGTTTAATAGTTTTTAGGTGGTCAACCTTGTACATCTTAGTTGATTTAGTAATGTATTTATGTGGTATATGTAGTTTTAATAAATGGTTGACTTCGTGTGGAGTGGCTAATGTAGTACGATTATCTAGTTGATGTAGTTACTTTAGGTGGTTGACTATTTCCAATACTATATTGGGAGACAAAATCAATGACATGAGATATGATGATAGTCTCTTTAGGATTATCAAATTTTATTGCATATACTAGGGTGATTTTGAATATGTGTATCTAGTAAACTAGGTTTTCTAAGATAACATGTGGGTAGACAAATAGGGAAAAGTGTGTGCAAGAGTCAAATGTATGTGCAATGTCTAAGTATATTAAAGTGTGCCAAATTTGATGTTTCTAAATTATCTAATACCAAATTTATGTGTCTATAATAAATATAAATAAAATTTTGGGGGATAGAATATTGACAAGATTTTTGTCTCAATATATCCACCTAGAGTTAACCACATATCACCTACAATGAGTATCTTTGATCGTTACATTTATTTTGGCCACATGACTTGGAAGGAAAATTCATCTTACTAACTTTAATATTAAATAAATAACTACTTCTTAAAGTGTACTTAATCATAAATTAATGTACCCAATCAAGTTTATTATGTTTTTAATTTTGAGAGAGGTTTAGGGGATGACATGTTTTATGGCAATGGAGCAAGTCCGAGAAATATTAGATTTTATTTAAAAAAATAGATTTATCACATATTAATCAAGATATAACCTTAAAATGATAAAATAAGGCATGTAATACAATGTGGGTTCACCAAAATGTAAAAGATTAAATGGATTTTAATTAAATTACAATACATATATTCATAAATATTTAACTAGGTCTAAACAAATACAAAATAGTAAATGAAATAAAAATAATTTTATAAAACCAAAGTAACAAATGATGAAAATAAGGTTTATAAAAGTATCTTGAATATCCATTTATTTATAAATAGTCATCAAGAAATGACAGTACAAAACAAGTTAAAATAATAAATCAAAACTAATTCAAAAAATTAGGAACAAACAGAAAACCTCCCTAGAAACATCAAGTTTTTTTGGGGGTACTATAATCGTAAACAATACGGTTCTAAGAAATGATAAGTGAACATGTTCACATTAAAAATTTGGGAATATTTTCTCCTTGAAAGTAGTTGAGTGCCTTATATATAGTCAACATCAAAATTTGAGCTAATATAATCTCGCTATTTTTATAAAAAAATTCACATCCATCATTGGGAAATTACACTTCTTCTCAAAACCTTAATTGGGAAGCTAAACTTGAAAATGATAAATAAATTATGCATGTTGGGGCTCATGTTAATAGTTAGCATAGTTTTTAAGCACCATCTACTTATCAAGGGCCTCAATAATGTATAGTACTAAAAATAACACACCAATAAATGCAATGATGTTTTCAGTGAAGCAAATGAGTGTCATGCAATGTCACTACTATGAACTTTAATGTTGTAATGTTTGTTAATGATTTCTTGATTTATACAGAATGCTTGTAAATGTTCAATAGATTATTATGAAAAAAAATATTAGGTTCTCTTTTATATTTTTCTAAATACCTCAATATATTGAATTCAAATTAAGATCATATAAGCATTTAAACTTAAATCAAATGGTTACAAAATAAAATAGAAATGGACTACAAACCCCAAGGGTACCCCAGTAGAAAATAACATAAACATCCCTAGAAATGTGTACATTACATTTTGAGCAGAGAAATGTAGGCTCTATATTTTTTAGGACCCATTGTAGAGAGTATTACAAAGCAAGTTAGTCAAGCATTAGTCCATAAACAATGAAACATGCATAAAGAGCTAACTGACAAAGGCTATGTATTCCTATGGGAATTACAAAGGATAGCAAGAAACAAATGAAAGAATGCAATCATCATATTACCTTTCCAAATGGATTCACCATACCTATGTGGCTCAAAAACATGTTCTCCCTTGATCAAGCATCCTTGTCTTTGTCAACAATGGTGGTAAGCTCCTCCAATGCCTCAAGAACACTCCATAAAACCTAGGCTCTTGATTGTAAACCACTAAACTAGCCTATCAATGAAGCTTTGTGGAAACAATTTAGCATTATAACTTTACAATGTTCAAACTTTGAAGATATTTGAGCATAATAACTTTGCACCAAAATAGCTTAGAAATGATGTCCATGGCCTCTCTATTTATAGATTTTTGAGATTGATCAGGATCAACATGAACCATCCATCTTGAGATGAAGATGTGTGGTTGATTATTATCCTAATATTTGAAATTAAATCCATAAATATCCTCAAGATAAATAAGCATTAAAGATGCATGGGAGGCATTAACTAGGTATGGGTGACCCATAATCTTGATATTTTATGCAATTATGGCTTGATGGATGCCACCCAATAGATGATGTCACTAGGTGATGCAGATAAATAAGAATCAATTTTCAAAAATAAATATTCAACAACTCTCATGGAAAATCCACTTAAGTTCTTGATTTGGATTAATTAGCCTTAAACAAGGTTAATCAACATTTGTGCAATTATTTGTAAATTGGCCCTCAGCTAATCAAAATGGTCAAAAAGTCATATTACTCGGTTATATTTTGACTCAAAAAAAATTAGAAGGTGACATTAGATACATTGGAACCATATTCCCATTTAGGATGTTGACAATAACAAATAACAAAGGTACATGATGTGTACTAATAAATTATAACAAAAGAGTGATCTAGAGCACTAAATGATGAAATGGTCATTTTGACTCAAAATGATTTGATCAAAGTTAGTTGGTCTACAACATGCATTGCCCTATTTAGAGATACTTTGACCTAAAATGGCAATTGTAAATTAGAATTTCAACTCATTTAGGATTTTTTATGGATTTTGACCTAAAATGTACATTTGAGTGTAATTCAAGTAACATTGACAATTTTAACACAAATGGTGTTAGGAATTGGCTGTCTACATTTTGCCCCTATTTGAGAAGGCATACTAAGACATTTAGGCAAAGCAAGGTCTTTTCAAAGAAAATAGTTGTCAAGAAGAAATTAGAACAGACCCATAATGCCCCCTTGAGAGGGCATACTAGGATGAAAGAGTAGCATGAACTCTCAAAAAGAGAGAGAAAATGAGAGATTAACCCATGGAAACGATCACATCCAAATGAGCTAATGCTTGCACATGTGATTACCATTAATGATCAAAATATAATTAGAGGTATAATAGGCCCCAGATATGGGGGGAATGGGAAATATACAATCCATAAATTTAAGGGACACACTATAAATGTACCCAATTTGAGAGTACAAGCTACACACTTACGACATTGATTAAACTCAAAATAGGTTGCACATTAAAATAATTACCATCATGGATTTAATGTGAAGAGCTTGGAATTAGAGGATAAGGGAGAATATTCTACTTTAGGAAGGGAAGCACCACTAGCACAAGGTCTCCAAAGAGAAGATAATAAGTACCCCAGTAGAGTAAATGTGATCATGATAAAATAGTTGTGCCCTAGTAGGGCAAATTTTGATCATTGATAAAGAATAAATAATGTTTTTTCCCTTGTAGATCTGATTTTATTGGACGTGGTTCAAATGTTGTACCCCAGCATGGGTAATTGGCAAGCAAAATAGCTCAAGGATATAACCCAAAAGATAGGTTAAAGCGAGTGAGCAAAAATGAACATGTGATGGTGTAATGCCTTAGAAAGCCATATAAAACCAAGCATATGAGAATGCACAAAGTGATGTAAGACATGAAAATAAGAATGGAGATAGTTGATCTAAACTCAATATAAATTTCGCATTGTCTACATAGTTTCATGGACTCATGTTTTAACATGAACTTCAAGCCAATGTAGATCACCCAAGTTTGGGAGAGAATGGAATGAGGAATGATGAAAAATGACCAAGAATTGATTAGACTCACAATGTATGCAAAGAGATTCAAATATAAGCATAGATAAAGAATTTTAAAATGCATGTTACCTAGAAACCTACTTTTATATCATGAGCTTAGGTTTGATGAAGTGTTCTTGAGAATCATTCATCAGAGCTGATGTTGACGTTAAGATGTTGAGACCTAAGCACAAAGTGTTTGCTATAACAAAATAAATTATGCATCATAAGTATGAATAACTTAAAATGATATAAGATTCTAATTACACTGATCCAATTCAAATGTGAATATCTATAACTAAGGATAATGGTAAAACAATGAACAAACCTAGAGTTAAAGTGATTTACATTTAAACAAAAAAGCAAAAACAAAGAAAAAGATAAACATAAATGAACCTAAATTGAAATCAAGATATGATCTATCAATACTTAAGTAGGAACAAAAAATGTTTAAAAACAAAAGGTAAGAACAGCTTAACGACATGAGACCAAGATATGAATAATCAAGATCCATGTGGACCATTAAGGTTTTCTCGAACACAAAAGGGAAAAACAAAATCAAACAGAAAAAAAAAAAAGACAAAGAAACACAAGACCAAGAATATAAAAAGAAGTAATAAAAAGAGAGGAGAATAAATTAAAGGAGAGGTGTGAAAGCACAACAAAACACTAAGAAAACACAACAAAACACCAAGAAAACTCAAATAAACACATACAATGAAAACCAAGCTTGTGCAGTTTAAAGACAAATGTTCATGCATGTGCGGTAGAGAATTACTTTCTACCACATCATAACAAAGAACAATGACAATTGTTCCCTAATTAAAAATGAACAATAATAGAATAAATGGGGGAAGAGAAGAAAAGGAAGGGGTTGGCAGAGCAAACTCCAGATGTATAAGATAAGTGGATGTTGCCTACATAGTTTTATGGATGCATGTTCCAACATGAACTTCAGGCCAAATGTAGTTCTCCTAAGAAATGGGAAAGAAGTAAAATGATGATCAGACCAGCATGATTAATGTTATAAAATAATATGGAAGATACGACAAACAAATGATAATGGTCTGGTAAACAAGAAGCTGATGAGATGAGAAAAAATGATCTTACAAAATGGAATGTGTATGGGACAAGATGAAATGAACTAGTGTTTCTATGATTACAAAATGGTAAGAGCATTCTTTCTTAATAGTTACTCACAAAATGACGAGAGCATTCAAACTTAATAGTTACTCAAAAAATGATGCGAATGTGGGATGGTAGAATGGGAATGTATAAACGTACAAAAGCACGAGACAATGCTTTTGTTCTTTTATGGATCATGTTCTCATGTTTTTAGTATTTTCAAAGTAATTTTAATGTTTTTGGTGTTTTCAAGATAAAATATGCACAATGTGGGACAATCTAGTCGAGGAGATGCACATCCTAAGACTAGATGTTCCAATAAGATAGCTAAGCTGGCTGCAACGGCCCATGCTCGTAAATCGATGAGAGTGAGGTTCTTAATAAATAAGAAAGTATCAAAAAATTTATACTAAAAAGATGCATTTGTTTACCCATCACAAGCTACACAATATTGTCTTGGTTGAACTGCTTTGTAGAACCATTCTAAATATGTTCATAATGCTTATGAGACATAATCAAGATCATAATTAGTCAAGGGACAAAAAAAATGTTCAAGCTTGTAACATGCATTAGACATAACAAAGAATATGCATCTTTGAAGACAGCAATCTATAATGGGATGAAGAATGTGTTTAGAGTGCCAAGAGTTCAAATCCTTTACTATCGGGATTCACAAAAGTGGACTAGGGTAGTATAACATGTGTTCAAGGTAAGATAAAAGGGTGGGATAAAATTATGATAGCACAAGTTGCCCCCAAGTCAGGGGTCTTATAGGCAATAATTCAAAGTTGTTTATGCATGGAATCTCTTAAGGTGTATGCTGTTCATGGGCTTTGAAAGTTATTCACCATTAGGTTTATCCAATCAATATGCTCCTGATCCATAGTTTGTTATGACAATGTATGGTCATAACCAATTAGGCTAAAACTTGCCTTTCTTTTTGGGTTCAGCATTCATGTTCTTCTAGTTCTCTTTCAAAACTAAGTCACCAATCTCAAATTATTGAGGGATAATATGTTTTTTGTATCTCCTCTACAATATATTTAATAGGCATGTAAGTTTTCTATGGCAACCAAATGCTTACCATCAGAAAGTTCTAGTTCTTGAAATCATGAGGCTCTATAGTCTTCATCATCTTCAATGTGCTCTAGTGATATTCTTAATGATGGGATCTCATTCTCGACTTGGATGATAGCTTCAATCCCAAAAATAAGGGAGTATGGAGTAGCTCTAATTGGGGTGTGATGATTGGTTCTATAAGCCCATAGGGCAAAAAAGAGTTGCAAGTGCCAATTACGGCTAGCATCATTGACAATATTTTTTAAGATGGCTAGAATGGTTTTATTTGATGCCTCAGCTTGTATGTTACCTTATAGGTTATATAGAGTGGATTTCTTGTGCTTGATCTTGAATTTTGCACAAAGAGCTTTTACATCTTGGTTTACAAGGGATCCACCATTATTGGATTTAATAAAGGTTGGAATTCCATATTGACAAATGATATGGTAATGAATGAATTTAGCTATTTATTTCTCAGTAACATAAGTGAGAGGAATGGCCTCAATCCACTTGGTAAAGTACTTGGTTACAGTTAAAATGTGATTATGGCCATCTAAAGATGTTGAGTTAATTTTCCCAATGAGATCAAGACCCCATGTTGAGAATGGCCATGGTGTTGTAATCAACTGCAATGGTAAGGAAGGTGCATGTATCAAGTTTCCATGCTATTGACAAGAAACACATTTATTTACATAATTACAAGCATCTATATCCATTTTGGGCTAATAATAGCCTACTCTGAGAAGTTTCTTTGCTAGGACTACACCATTGGTATGGGCCCCATACATTCCTTCATGAACCTCTTTTAGTGCCAACTTGGATTCTCCCAAAGATAAACAATGAAGAATCATTCCATCATAGCCTTTTCAATAAAGCATGTTTCCAAGGAGGATATAACATGTTAGGTGATGAAGGAAAAAAATTTGTTGGTTATTTGAAAGGTTGGCAGGAAAGACATGGCTATGGAAATAGTTATAAAAGTCTTGGTACCATGGTAGCTAAGGTGAGAGATTAGGATTAGAAACGATGCATATCCTCTCTAAATCTGATAAAATATCTAATGGTTGAAGAATATTTTCAATTAGGAACTGATACCCTTTAGCATTGTCATGATTTTGAATCATGGAACCAATTGTTTCCATGGCATCGATAGACCTATTGTTGACTCATGGAACTTGCTCAAACTATAGAGATTTAAAATGTTTTTTAAGGTTATCAAAATTTTGCTTGTAAGGTACAAGCTTATTATCTCTTGTTTGATACTGATTAGTTGTCTGATTTACGTTAGCTATGAATCTCCATATACCTTTAAGCTTTGAATATCCCATTGTATGGCAAGATGGAGCCCTGCAATCAATGCCTCATATTCGGCCATATTATTTATACACTAAAATTGTATATGGAAGGCTTTAGGGATAAAATCCCTTTATGGAATTATCAATAATATGCCAACTCCAAATCCTTGGGGTGTGAAGGATCCATAGAAATAGAGTGTTCACTATTCAGGCTCTTGTGATGATTATTCTATCATCATGATAGAATCATCTAGAAGGACAAAGTTGAGAGGTTGAGTGGTTGTGATAGGAGCTTCTATAAGTTGGTCTGCAAGAATCTGCCATTTGATTTCCTTCTAATTTTGGTATTCAATATCAAACTCACTGAGGATCATAATCCATTTAGCCATGCATCCTTAGAGTGTTGCTTTAGATAAAAGGAACTTGAGAGGATCTACCTTGGTGATAATAAAAGTTTTTTTATTTAGCATATAATGTCACAATTTCTGACTAGAAAACATCATAGCTAAACATGCCTTCTCAATAGGAATATAATTATGTTCATACGCTACCAATGTATAGCTTAAATAATAAAACATGTGTTCCTTACCATGATCATCCTTCTGAGCCAAAAGTGCCCTCAGTGCATATTTTTTGGCTGATATGTAAAGAAGAAGTGGACTTCCTTATGTTAGAGGGCATAAGACTGGTGGATTGGCCAAGTATGTTTTAAGCTTTGCAAATTCTATCTGACAATCTTCATCCCACTGAAGCGTCACCCCTTTTTTTAAGAGATGGGTAAATGGGTGGCACTTCCATGCTAATTGAGAAATGAACCTACGTATAGACTGGATCTTGCCTTGTAAACCTTGTAACTATTTAAGATTGTTGGGGGGAGACATTTCTATAATAGCGGTGACCTTTACAGGGTCAACTTCAATCCCTCATTATGATACAATTAACCCTAACAATTTTCTTGATGTCACTCCAAAGACACATTTATTTAGATTCAAGTAGAGTTTATATGTACAAAGCCTCTCAAATATTCTTTATAGAATGTCAAGGTGTCCAACTCTTGTTCTTGATTTTTCTAGTATATCATCAACATAATCCTCGACAATGTCATGCATCATGTTAGGTTATGGAGTTAAAAGTTTCACTAGGATGCAAATAGGAGGAGGTTGCAGAAGTTACAGAGTTGCAGAACCAGTTGCAGGGAAATTGATGATGGTTTGATCAACCGACGTCGGTCATATAACAGTGCAGAAGCAACCAACATCAGTTATGATTCAATCGACATCGGTCAGGAAGGAACCAATGTCAGCAACCTGTGTGTGTGCATGCAGTTTGCATGCGGGTTCCAGACTGGTCTATTTTTAGATAGGCAGTTTGCATGTACAGACGATTTTTGGTTTTGGAGTTACATGTCTAATTATTGTAATTAAGAAAGTCTAATTATTGTATGCATGAGATCTATATAATAGACTCATGGGCTATATTGTAAAAGTGTGCTAGAGAGTAAGAGAGCATAAATTAGCTCCTTTAGAGAGAAGAGAGCATGGTGTGTTCCTCCTAGTTCCAAAGGGGTGCTGAGTGTGTATGATCAAGGAGAGTTGCAGGTTGTGCAAGTTCTGGTAGAAGATCCACTGAGGTACTGGTTGAAGAATCATGAGGACTTGGTGAGGCAAGGACAAGGGTTCTTCAAGGTGTAGAGATATCTACATGGTAAGTAAGGTCTGTTGATTTGTAGGTGGCAGCAAGAGAAGGGAAGATCTACTTGGAGTACGGTTGTGTGCTTGGTATACTGGCAGCATTGTTACTGACTGGTGGAGGTGAACAACAACTCTGTGTTTGAGTTGGTTTTTGTGACCATGATGAGAGAGTGAAGTGTTGGAGGAGAATTACAGGTGAACCCTAGAAGTGTGGGAGCTCTAGAGGTGTGGGAAGAAGTGTGGCATCTTCTTTATTGTATTTCCTTCTGGATGAATATTAATACAATTGTGTATTGTCTCTCATATCTTGTGTTGTTTCATATTTCTAGTTACTTATTCATTCTGGTTAAATTTCATGTTTAGTTGCTTACACAGAGGTAATCATATTGTGCTCTAATTGAGGAGCAAGATCCTGACAAGTTGGTATCAGAACTATTTGTTATTCTAGGTGCCTGACAAGTGGTATCAGAGCTTTTGGTTGGGTTGACTAACAGGCGGTTCAGATCTGGTTAGTGTTTGTTGATTATAGGGTACTCATAGGGGTTTTTGATTGAGTGGGAGTATAGTAATGGCAAAAGAAAGTAAGCTACAAATAGAGAAATTGAATAGCATGAATGGTCTGATTGATGGAAAGAAAGAGCAGGTAAAGGAAGATTGTTGGTCGGTAGAAGATCAGTGTGTAGAAGCAGATGTTGCAAGTGTTGTTGCACAAGTTGCTCTGCATAAAGTAGAATCTTGGTCTATAGATTTTGTTGCCTCTTTCCATGCAGCCCGAAATAGAGCATCTTTTCATGTGTATGTCTTTGGAGACTTTGGAGAGATTTATTTAGGGGTTAGTGAGCCTTGTCAGATTGTTGGCAAAGGGGAAGTGAAGCTAAAATTGTAGATAGATAACACATGGGTGTTGAATGAGGTCATGCAGGGACCAGTCTTACAGATGAGTCTAATTTCTTCAGGAAAGTTGGGTGATGAGAGATGCACAGTAACTCTCACAGTGGATGCACTTGAATTAGATGGTGGTAAGAAAGTAGGTATCCTTTATCTATCTACTTATATTACTGATTCACCTTCTGTTGTAGAGATGTGGCTTTGTAGGCTTGGTTACATATGTAAGAAAGGAATGCATGTTCTTAAGCAGAAGATAGATGTTTTTGACAAACTTAAGAACTAGAAAGCCTTGGTGTTCATGGAGGAGATGACGGACAGAGATCAGCTGAGGGGACTGAATTATTCTAAGCAGGACTGTGTTAATATGGATAGGGGTTTGATCTAAAAGGAGCTCATGGGTAAAAACTCATCACTCATAGGTGAACATAGGTACCAACGCCGGTCAAGAGGAATTGACGTCGAACAGACAGGGACTAGCGTCAATCATGTGTAAATTAGTAGAGTCGGTGGTGTCAGGCAGGTTAAGACCTACATCGGTCATATAGTAACTAACATCGATAATAGGAAGACCGATGTCAGTCAGGCAAAAACTAACATCAACAGAAGGGACACTAGCATTGGTAAGGAAGAATCGATGTTGGTAATATCGGTCAGTTGCAAGGAACTGACGTCGATCGGTTGCAGATTGGGAGATGGCCGAGATCAGTCACTAGAACTAATTTTGGGCAGATAGCACGCTGTCAAGGAGTCTCAAACACCCATATCGAGGATTGAAAGGGTAAGTGAACCTCATATTCATTTTTCACCTTCTTTATTGTTGCTTACTGATGGTCAAGAACCAAGAAGATGTGAAGAGGCAATGTAGGTAGAATCCAGGAAACAGTGGGAGCATGGCATGAATTCTTTAGAAGACAACCAAGCGAGAGATTTGGTAGAGTTGTCAGCAAGGATAAAAGCACTAATAGACAAATGGATTCCCATCTTAGAGAAGAGAGTGGATGGACACGTGAGACAGAAGGCTAGGGTATATGGTCTTGAGGAAGCTGCAGGAGAGTGGTATAGGTTTTGACAGGTGGATGACAAAGCAGGGCTTTAGTCAATGTCAGTGTAACTATTGTGTTTGTCTTTACCAGGTTAGATGATGATCGTGACATTATATTTTTACTTTATGTGGTGTGGTTGCTTGTTGCAAGGTTACACATGCAGGGAGTTTTTGAGCTAAAGGTAAAGTTAGTTCAGAGGTATGTCATGAAGAATTTGGAGCAGCAAAATTCTTTGGCATAAGAGACATGGAAGATCACAAGTTGATTTTGTCTCCAGTGGGAGCTGATGTGAAGAAGGTGTTGGTGAGGTTCAAGATGTAGGATGTAGAATTAGTAAGCACACCAAGGGCTAGACATTTTAAGCAAAGCTTAGAACAGTGTTCAAAATCACATGAGATCTAGTGTAGACCTGAGTTTTCCCAAGTAGTGGGAGTTGTCAGAGAGTTCCAAGCCAATTCAAGAAAAGAGTATTGGAGGGTAGTTCAGTGGATTCTTAGGTATCTGAGAGGGACCAATAGTAGGGATTCATGTTATGCAGGGTCAAGTTCTTTTCTACATGGATTTGTAGATGCAGATGCGGCAGATTACTTGGATGACAGGAGTAGCACCACAGGTTGTGTGGTGGTTGGTCTTCAGGATTGAGCTTGAAGAGGGATACAAGCCAGAAAATGAATTAGATGGTGTATAGGTATAGGTATAAGTGTAGCTATTTATCTCCAAGTGGGAGATGTTTTGGTTGTGGAGCTAAAAGCTTCACCAAGATGCAAATAGGAGGAGGTTGCAGAGGTTGCGGAGTTGCAAAACCAGTTGCAGGGAAACTGATGGCAGTCTGATCAACCAACGTCAATCATATAACAGTGCAAAAGCAACTAACGTCAGTTATGAGTTAGCTGACATCGGTTAGGAAGGAGCTGACATCAGTAACTTATGTGTGTGCATGCAGTTTGCATATGGGTTCTGGATTGGTCTATTTTTGGACAGGCAATTTGCATGTAAAGACTATTTTTGGTCTTGGAGTTGCGTGTCTAATTATTATAATTAATAAAGTCTAATTATTATATGCATGAGATCTATATAATAGACTAATGGTTTGTATTGTAAAAGTGTGCTAGAGAGTAAGAGAGCAGAAATTAGCTCCTTCAGAGAGAAGAGAGCATGGTGTGTTCCTCCTGGTTCTAAAGGGGTGTTGAGTGTGTATGATCAGGGAGAGTTACAGGTTGTGCAAGTTCTGGTAGAAGATCCACTGGGGTACTGGTTGAAGAATCATGAGGACTTGGTGGGACAAGGACAAGGGTTCTTCAGGGTGTAGAGATTTCTACATGGTAAGTAAGGTCTGTTGATTTGCAGGTGGCAGCAAGAGAAGGGAAGATCTACTTAGAGTACGGTTGTGTGCTTGGTGTACTGGTAGCGTTGTTACTAACTGGTGGAGGTGATCAACAAATCTGTGTTTGAGTTGGTTATTGTGACCATGATGAGAGAGTGAAGTGTTGGAGGAGAATTACAGGTGAACCCTAGAAGTGTGGGAGCTCTAGAGGTGTGGGAAGAAGAAGTGTGGCATCTTCTTTATTGTATTTTCTTCTGGATGAATATTAATACAATTGTGTATTGTCTCTCATATCCTGTGTTGTTTCATATTTCTAGTTACTTATTCATTCTAGTTAAATTTTGTGTTTAGTTGCTTACACAGAGGTAATCATATTGTGCTCTAATTGAGGAGCAAGATCCTGACAAGTTGGTATCAGAACTGTTTGTTGTTCTAGGTGCCTGACACATCATGTCATGGAAGATGATAGTAATTGCATGTTGATATGTGGCTCTAGTATTCTTCAAACTGAATGGCATGACTTAGTAACAGAATGTCCCCCACAAATTGGTAAATTCGGTCTTATGTTGATCTTTAGGGGCTATCTTGATCTTATTATAACCATAAAATCCATCCATTAAGGATATCATCTCATACCCAGTAGTTGAGTCAAAAATCATGTCAACGTTGGGCAGAGGAAAATCATTTTTGGGACATGCCTTATTGATATCACAAAAAATAAGTACAAACATGTATGCTTGGGGTCTTTTTACTTACTGGCACTATGTTAGAAATCCATTTAGAGTAGTCTCATGTTCTGATAAAATTGGCTCTTAACAACTTCTCCAACTTGACCTTAACCAATAGGGTGATGCGTGGATGCATCTTTCTTAACTTTTGCTTGACTGGTTTATCATCAGGGTGAATAACTAGATGGTATACAACTAAAATTGGATCTAGGCCTGGCATGTCAGAATATGCCCATGCAAAGATGTCTATATAATCCTTAAGAATATATATAATATGTTCCCATTCTACTTCAGTAAGGCAAGCTCCAAGATAAGTATTTTTGGGATCCTCATGGGTTCCCAAATTAACTTACGTTTTGCTTTCCATAATGAGTGTGGATCCATCTTCTAGAATTATAGGCAATGTATGGTCGTGATCATCTTCTTCTGCTATATCTTATTTTTTTCTTCCTAAAGATCTAGATAATATAAAGAATCAGAATCTACCTTCTCAGGCAAAGGCCAATTGGCAAAGATCTCTGGAAACTCAAGAGCAAGATGATCAAATATTTGATGTTATTCTAAAGAGATGCTTGTACTAGCTATGGAAATTGGACTAAATGGACTTTCTACATCCTGAGGGGATGAGAAAATTTTCCCACCTAGGAGTGCCTCAAATAGGTTTTCACTCAAAGGCTTGTCTTTTTCTTTACTTTTTCGCTGATCAATGAGTGCCTTAAAGAGGTTTTCACCTGAAGATCTCAATGTTTTTCTTTATTATGACCAAGAAAGTTTGCATGCTCTCCAAAGTAGGCAGAAGGATTCAATGAAAAATCAAAACCCTACTTATTATCCCCAATGGGGAATGCATCTTGTAGGCCCATGTATTCTATAATTGATTCTTCATTTTGAAACTCATCGAGGCATATGACCAAATTTTGTTGATCCCAATCTATGAGTTCAGGATGGCAAAGGTATAAGTTATAGTGAGGGTTTGCTTCAGGATGGGAAGCACCAATGGTAAAGATATAATTTCCTACTTCAGGAAGGGAAGCACCACTACGATGGGTTTATACTTCAGGATGGGAAGATCTAATAGGTGTTATGGTTAATATGGAATTTGACTCAAACAAATTTGAATCAGCAAGCTCATCGAAAAGGTTATAATGGAACAATATGTCACTACTAGGAGTCTAGTTACCAGTCACTTTGGAAGAATCACTACCAAGTGTTATGAGGTCATACTCTAGTCGTTTAAATTTGAGACCATGATTCCCATTGACAACTCCAGCTGATAAGGGCTCTAAAGTTCTTTGCACCTAGGGGTCAAGGCCTTTCCTTGTATAGTCAAGATGATCCATTATCCTATTAGGGATAGGATACTTTGGATTCTAAAAATAATTTGTAAGACCCTCAGAATATAACCAATCTCCCTTAGTAAAAGCCTCTCAATCTTTCTTTGGTGTAATTGTAGGTACAAAAACCATAAGAGGTTTTGGTTGCTTCTTCTTCAGTTGCCAAATCTGATCAGGTCTGTTAGGAGTCTAGGAAGTTTTACCCTTACCAAATGTTTTAGGGGATTTTGGTAATTTTTTAATATGGAGGACATCTTTCAGATGATACGTGGAAATGCCTACATCTTGAATAATCACCTACTTAGCTAGAGCTATAGGAAATGGATCAATTGAAGTAGAGGCTAGATCAGTAGGGTCTTTACAATGAATTCAGAACTTGGGCAATAGTTATAATTTTGAAACTCTACTTTGAGATGTTTGAAACATTAGTATGGCTACTGATCAGCAAGAATAGTAACCTCAATCCCATCATGGGTAAACTTAAGGCATTGGTGAAGAGTATATGGAACTGTCTGTACTTCATGGATCTAAGGATGACCAATAAGTATGTTATAAGGAAGCTCAATATCCAAAATATGGAATAATGTGTGATGAGAAATAGCCCCAACCATGACTAGCCACCAAATTATACTAGATGACTCCCTCTCGATGTTGTCATAAGCCTTGATGGTAATAGTCTATGGTTGAATGTCTTTCTCTATGTAACCCAACCATCACACCAATTTAAGAGATATGATGTTTAGCTCTAAACCATTATCTATAAGAACCCACTTGATGTTGTGATCCGCAATGATTATCTTAATGTATAGTGGGTTATTGTGGTTTGGGCCAAGGGTGGACATGTCCTTGTGATCAAACATGATTTGTCAAAATGAAGATAAATGTCCAATTAGGTTCTAGAACTGATCATGGTTTATATCATTAGGCATAATAGACTCTTATAAAAGTTTGTTGAGTATGGTTTTATGGACATCAGATATTCACAAGAGTTCTAATATAGAAATTTGTGTAGGGGTTTTATCTAATTGGTCTATTAGACTATAAGGCTTTTGAATTATCGATTGAACTAGTTTAGTCTTTGTTGGAATATTATTCGGCTTTGGAACCATTGGCACAAAGTTCTCATTGGGTTTATGGAAAGAAGTGGGCAAAAGGCCCTAGATGGTAACTCATGGGCATCTAGTTGTGATTGCACAATCTAGAGGTGGCAAGGAGTCTTTTTAATTAGAAGGAAAAGGCAAAGGGACTTGGATGGTGATTCATGGGCCATTAACAATATTGCTATAATTTTGGATCAGTGAGGAGCCTCTAGAAGAATGGTATTGTTGTTCAGGATTAATAACCCGTGAAAATAGACTAGCAACATGATTATGCGAACTCAACATGGTATTACTAGTGGGAGAGGGTGATGACCCTATAATGATGGGTCTAATATTACGAGGAATATGAGATCAGCCACATGCATCACAATAACACTGGTAATGTGGGTTGTATAAATGCATCCCACAGTGTTATTATAGTCGTAAGGTACATTTTTATAAGCCGCATTATTAGTGTGGGGATCATGATCTCGATTATGATCATTATGATTTTGACCTTGCTGTTGGGTTTGATTTTACCTCTATCCTTGATTATGACCATTTTGATTATTTGTTAGTGGTGGTGCATCATGTCGAGGAAAGGGGTCTTTGTATATTCCCATATCCTAATTTATGTCCTGATTAGGGGCCAAATTATTTTATAGCTCTCCATTTTCAATAAAGTCCTCAATAATATGTCACAATTGAATGCAATGGTATGTGTTGTGACTAGTAACACGATGAAAGTTACACCATTTGTTCTCTTTATGCCAGTCTAGTTTTGGCTGATCTTAGGGAAATGGCCTTAATATTGGCCATATAATTAAGTTATCTATAATGAGATTTTATAATACTACTTCAACCGATTCTCCTAACTTGCTAAAGACTCTAAAATTGCTATGAAACATCCTTCATGGAGATTGTCTTTATAAAGTAGGTAGCAGATTCGAGGGAGTCAATTACACATTTGAAGGAGGCATATTCTATACTATTTATACATGTCTTGTTTTTATCACCCCATTTTTAACCATGTTCTTATTTTTATGAAATACCTTAGACTTATCTTTCATAACTATTTGAGGAGCCAGTGATTTGGTCTGATTAGACACTTGTCCTTGTGCAAAGATCTTAACAAGGCCCCTAGCAATAAGAGCCTTCTCAATCTACACTCCTTTGTCAATAATTTTTTCAAATGATTTGGCACAAGCTAACCATATATTATGCACAACTTCAGGATGCAAATTTTACGCAAATATATCAGCGAACTATTTGTCTAATAAATTATGTTGAAAGTGGCCTGCCAATGCTCTCCACCTTTGTAGATATGCAGTAAAACTTTCACCGTCATGCTATTTAGCTTTACATAAGTCAAAAATGGTCAATTCATGTTCTATGTTGTATTAGAAATGGTTAACAATTTTTTTTTGATAAATCATTCTAATCCACAATTGATCCCTTTGGTAGTTAAAGTAGTCAATCAAGAGCTTGTCTCACTAAACTTTGCAAAAATAGTCATAATAAGTACTCACTACTATGAGCAACCTCTTGACATAAGATGAAGAATTCTTGTATGTGTTCATGTGGATATCCTTTCCCTTTGTATTTTTCAAATTTGGGTGCCTCAAAGTGAGGTGGAAAGGGGTTTCGGAGAATAGATAAGTCAAATAGATACGGGCATATTTCATCAAATTTATACTTTTTGACTCTATTATTCATCTCCAATCTTTGGAAAATTTCCTTCATAAAATTCCATTCTTGCATGTTTGGTGCATTTGTGGATTGAATAATATGTTGTTGGCATGGAATGTACCCTTGGTTTTGTTGTTGTTAGGGTGGAATGTGCCCCTAATTTTATTGTTGTCGAGGTGGAATGTGTCCCTGATTTTGTTGCTATTGGGGTGAAATGCGCCCCTAGTTTTGTATGGATATATAGGGATCATATACATTTCGATCTATAATTTGGATATGATTTGCTACTTGAGTTGAGAACATAGGCCGTTGATTCTTGGATTGTAAAACATTCCCAGAATTTAGTTGTTTTGTGTTTTGTTGATTTTGGAAATGTCTATATTTATTTACCAATCTTTGGTTTCTTTGAGGGATTTCCTCAATTTGAATTGAATATTTGGGTTTCTGAGTTTTTAAAGTAACAAGAGGTTCTTAATGATTGAAGAATGTATGTTATGTGTCAAATGGAACATCTTGTAAGGTCTGTTGTGAATTTAACTATTCATTTAGATTAATTTGATCCACTATGGTAATGTTCTCATCCAATATGTATTGTGTACTATCCACCATATCTTTGTGTTCTTTCAAAGCCTTATTGTCAATTAAAGTGGCAACTAGGGAGTCAATTTAGTCTATGACAAGTTGATTTGCATATTGTTGACTTATTATCTTGATCTTAGATAGAAGATCTAGATTTGTGGGTTTTGACTTTGTTTGTATTTCCTTTCCTTTGTTAGAAGAAGAAGGTATGTCTATTTGTGCAAAAGCTTGCTCTTGCCGTCATTGATCTCCTTCTCTAACCAAGGTATGTAATTATTTTGTAGGAAAATTAGAAGGTTGTCTAGCTCCTGATTCTATCAATCTAAAAAGGGCTTCATCCTGATCTTCTTGCGGTTGATATTCATTGTAATCATCTTCAAATCCTACTATTGTGGGGATATCATCAAAAACAATGGGGTTATCTTGACCATCATAAAATTTCTCATCTTCATAACTAAGGCCATAAGACGCCCCATTACGAGTGAACCTTTGAGTCATATCTAAAAAGAGTTGCTCTATGTGTTTGACTAACTTTGGACCAATGTTCGATAACCAGTCAAAGTATGCTTTGGCTCTCTTTTTAACCAAATAACCAAGGTACCAATGAGACTATAAGGGAGGGTGGTTCGAAACCATGCACAATTTAGAAGATTTGGTTCATGAAATTACTCAACCTTTGGTAAAGTTGAAATCATATAGATTGAAAGAGAGTAAGGTAACTATAAGACCCAAGGTGAAAACTAGTACACCAAAGCCTAGATCTTTGCGATATATCCACACTACAAAAGCTAGTTTCAACTTTGAAAAGTTGATGCTAAAAATTTAGAAGAAAGCTCTCTGGATCATGAAAAATACAAAATGAACTAAGCAACTCAAGATGTAAAGACATACGTGAATCACTAAATATAAATCTAAGACCAAATGGGCAACACAATGTCGCCACATGATTCTAGTAGGATAAAATATGTTCTAGGACCCAAAGCGTGAGTGATACACAAGATAACTTGAGTTCACCAAGATCATAATGTGATTTTGAATCTTAATAAATGACCTTCAATCCAAATAAAAAATTGAACCCAAGATAAAACAAGCTTAGTGCATAAATGGTGAACCCACTTTGATGCATCAACCCTTAGAACTCAGAAAGGTTCAATTTTGAATGTGGATTATAAATGAAGGATTTAAATAAATTGGGTAAAAGTTCTAGACTCAATTGCGTAGCATGATTGTGCCAAAGTGGATGTCATGACACAAAGCTTTTGATAACAAATTGAACAAGGAAAAGATGAATTATCTATTTGGATAGCATAATGCCTCCCTTGCTTAAGAAAATTGAGGACAATGTATTTTGGTTAATTTTATTGAGTTAACAAGCAGTTTAGACATAAATCAAGACCAAGTAAGCTAATGACAAAAAACAAACATCTTAAGTCTAAATTGACAAGGTATGGCAAAATGGGGTCTACTAAACTATCAAGTTTCAAATGTTTCTAGGGTAATCAATTGCACAATAACTTTCATGCCAAATAATGCAAAAGAAAAGCACAAATTTTGGGTTTGTATCACTTAGCTTGTTGTAAAAAGGTCTAGTCCTTTTTGAAATCACTACACCTGCTATTCACTCAATGTAGTGTGATGTCCAAAGTGCCACTACGTCCCATGTGCAACTCCAAAGGAGTCAAATGAAGTTAATGTTGGGAGGTGAAACCCTGGGTCAAAGATTCCCTAAAGAACTTGTGGGAGGTGATGAAGTCCCCCTCACAAGCCAAGATGCATAAATAAATAAAGTAATAAAATAGAAAGACTTTAGTGTCATTTTCAAGGTCACCCAAACTTTAACGAGTTTTTGGGGTGTTTTAGATTACTTTCTTTCTAAGCCTTGGACTAGGCTATGTACAATAGGAATGGTGATTTTGATTTCAAGGGTTCCCTATAGGGGACAAATGGAAGAGCATACATGTAACATTCCTCTTTTTACCAAACAAAATTAATATAATCAACTATTGCAAACAAAAATTGACAAGTGTTCAATTTTAAATCCAAATGAAATGTTTGGTGGTGTTCATTTGACTGCTTGGTCTTAGTTGTAAACTTTGAAAAACATTCACCAAAAACATCTAAAAAATTCCTTGTTAAACACCAAAATAAAGTTCCTAATCAAATTTTAAGCATGCAAAAGTGATTTAAACATGTTTTGAGCAAATATCCCGCTTGGCCCTATAGCAAAATTGTTAGCATCTCCTTTAGCTTTGAAGCCCTTTTGAATTTGAAATAAGAAACTTTAGAAAAGTAGGTATCGGGTCTATGTTTTTAGAAAAACACAGTTACCGACATCGGTCAATACCACTGACGTTGGTTACAGCCAACCAAGATCTGATCGATGTCGATTTTGCTGACCAGCATCGGTTACGCCAAGTAACTGATGTTGGTGTTTCTATCGATGTTGATTATTGTGTAAAAACTATGGTAACTAAAAATGGCAAAATAAAGTTAGTAAACTAATTTGTAAAAGTTTTAAAAGCTTAAATAAGTTTTTTAAGGTTGAAAAATTTTCTCCTTTAGGTGTAGGATATGTCTTGTTCCATCAAGCGTGCCAAGATGTAGAGAAGATTACAAAGCAAGTTAGTCAAGCATTAGTCCATAAACAATGAAACATGCATAAAGAACTAACTAACCAAGCCTATCTATTCCTATGAGAATTACAAAGGATTGCAAGAAACAAATGAAAGAAAGTAATCATCGTATTACCTTTCCAAATGGATTCACCATACCTACGTGGCTCAAAAACATGTTCTCCCTTAATCAAGCATTCTTGTCTTTGTCAACAATGGTGGTAATCTCCTCCAATGCCTCAAGAACACTCCATAAAACCTAGGCTCTTGATTGTAAACTATTAAACTAGCCTATCAATAAAGCTTTGTGGAAACACCTTAGCATTATAACTTTGCAATGTTCAAACTTTGAAGATATTTGAGCATAATAACATTGCACCAAAATAGATTAGAAATGATGTCCATGGCCTCTCTATTTATAGATTTTTGAGATTGGTCAGGATCAACCTAAACCATCCATATTGAGATGAAGATGTGTGGTTGAGGATAATCTTAATATTTGAAATTAAATCCATAAATATCTTCAAGATAAATAAGCATTAAAGAGGTATGGGAGGCATTAACTAGGCATGGATGACCCACAATCCTGATATATTATGCACTTATGGCTTGATAGATGCCACCCCATATATGATGTCACTAGGTGATGTAGATAAATAAGAATCAATTTTCAAAAAGAAATATTCAACAACTCTCATGGAAAATCCACTTAAGCTCTTGATTTGGATTAATTAGCCTTAAACAAGGTTAATCAATATTTATGTAATTATTTAAAAATTGGCCCTCAGCTAATCAAAATGGTCAAAAAGTCATATTACTGGGTCATAATTTGACTCGAAAATAATTAGAAGGTGACGTTAGATGCATTAAAACCATATTCCCATTTAGGATGTTGCCAAAAACAAATAACAAAGGTACATGATGTGTACTAATGAATTAGAAGAAAAGAGTGATTCAGAGCACTAAATGGCGAAATGGTCATTTTGACTCAAAATGATCTGATCAAAGTTAGCTGGCCCATAAAATGCATTGCCCTATTTAGGGATACTTTGACTTAAAATGGCACTTGTAAATGACAAGTTCAAACCATTTAGGATGTTTTATGGATTTTGACCTAAAATGTGCATTTGAGTGCAATTCAAGATTGACAATTTCAACACAAAGGGTGTTAAGAATTGGATGTCTACACCCACCAAAAGACATCCAAAATAGGATGAAAGAGAAAGAGAACAAGAGGAGGGAGAAGGATGGACATGATTTAAAACAACAAAATGTACTAATAGTACCTAATTTAGACAATTAAGCAATAAACACAAAATTACCATATAATAATTCAATTTAATGACTACTAAATCTCGAGGGGCTAGTTTTAAGTGTCGAAAAATGTTTCCAAAAAAAAATAGTATTAGGGGGAACGGGCTAGCAGGTGTACATGTTCCAATAGTTGAAATGGATTTTGAATACATAATGCCCTATAGTTGTCAAAGTACTATCTAGTATCAATTTTTACCAAGTACTAACCAATCACATCATGATATGTAAAGTTTTCAGCGATTAGTGTAGTAATGTATAACATATTTAAATTGTGTAACAGTGTTAGACAACATTTTTTATATACATTGAAAACTTCTTATTTCAAATCAATTCAAAATGTGACTTTCCCTCCATTTCAACATTCAGAAGAAAGTGTGAACCCCCAAACTTAAGGTGTTCCACTACTAAGACATCTCCCTAAATTTGTTAGTGCTATTGAGATTTTTTATTATTTGTTATTTATAGTGACATAATTGCGTCCTTAAGAGAAAAGGAACTACTTTTTAAAACGTTGAATAGATGTGATGTGCACATGGGGCCTACTAAGAATCTCCTACATTCAATTGTTTTAATGTGAGAACATGATGTAAATGTTTATAGATAATCAAATTGGGCCTCACACTCTTCGAACACTGAAATATTCAATGGTAACCTCCTTACTACATTTATGTCTTTCTTTTAAATAATTAAGAAGCAATTTATAATTTTCTATGCAAATTATTAATTATTATTTATTATTATGCCATTTAATTATTTGTATAATTAAAAACAATAAGTAAAATCAATAGTTTATAATAAATCAACAAATATAAATATAATGTAAAATGTAAACATATCAGTAAAATAAGAGTTACATGGATCTCTCACCCATATATTAATTTCAATAAATCTGACCCAATTTATAAAGTAAGCAGAATAAAATATAAAATCTCAAATTCCACATGGTGATTGTAACATCATATATTAAGAAAGAGTGGGGATTGTCTTAAACTAATTGATGATGTGCCCTGAATTGACAGTGATCAGAAAACATTTGTCATTGACATTTACAATTTGCATGGCCCACGCCCTTTGAACAACAACCCAAAAAAAAAAAGCAGGCAAAAGATTATTATTTGGAATTTGCAAGCCTAAAAAAACAAGTGGTAAACCTAAGATGCATCCAAACTTCTCCAAATGGATAGAGACGGGTCTAGATCTACTTGAGATTTACAAATCCTAATCAGCTTTAAAGCTGAAAATCCCAAAAATTCAACAATGTACACGAGAGGAGTATTTGGTATTCATGTGATGTCATATCAGAGCTTGAAATTTCTCAATGTATATTTATTTAATTTATATATTTTGTTTTCTCTGTTTAAAACGAGTATGTGTCATTTAGATAGCATCATATCGTACTTAAAAAATAATATTAAAATTTAAAGTTATCAAAATAGCGACATTTTTAAATGAAATAAGTATTTAAAAATGTGTCATAAACGTAAATAATTATTATACTATTATTATATATTAATGATCATATCGTACTTAAAAAATAATATTAAAATTTAAAGTTATCAAAATAGCGACATTTTTAAATGAAATAAGTATTTAAAAATGTGTCATAAACGTAAATAATTATTATTATATTATTATATATTAATGATGATGATGATAAAAATATAATTATTTTATTTTATTTCAAACTCTTGAGTATATTAAATTCCATTTTATTATGTAAAATATAATTGCATGAATAATGCGAGTAATATTAGAACAATAAAGTTGACCACGGATAGCATATATTATTGAATAAAGAGATTTCATTTTCATGAACTTGTATGTATTTAATATTCTCTGTGACAACAAGAGTAATCAAGATTCAATGTAATTAAAAATTATAACATTACCTAATTGCAATACGTAATAGGTAAGGGATTCATCTTCACCTATGGATTGACTCATTCATTCATTTTAATGACAGTTCAATCTAGAGAATCATTTAACTGAAGACTAAAATCTTATCAATGTATTAGGCTATAGAATCATTACATTCTTGATATTCTTGTGATCCAAAAAATCTTCCATAATATAGTTTTGTTCGCCTCCATCATAAATAAATCTCACCAATTTTAAAGAGATGCTTTGATAATAAAATCCCATTGAAAGGAAAGAAGAGAGAATAAAATATTATTTAATTTATTATATATAATACTAAATTTTATTTAATAAAAATCTAGAAGAAAAAGAACTTATTTAATAAATAATATAAATTTATAATATTTAATATATATATAATAATATGACACCCCTCCTCTCTCTATATATAATTTATAATATTAATATACTACAAATAATATATAATATATTTATAATTATTATTATTATGAATCTATGCACAATTCATTGGCACACTATATGAAGTAACACACTCCCCTTTTTTCCACTATCACTTCCACTAGAAATATTAAATTATTGTTACTTAATGTTTTGTGCTTAAAAGCTGAAACAATTCTAGTGGTCATTAGTTTTGGGTGCATTATTCTTAGCAATTTACATTTTTCACTTACAAAAGGTCATTTTATGAGATCATCAAGTCAAACCCATCACACCGCTCTACCCACCTTGGAATCTCTCATTGCGTTCATGTCTTTTATGGGCTTACATTTTCGTATCACTTCATCATTACTCAAGCTCATCATGAAATGTGACGTGTCCTCTCTACATATCTCATTTCCATACCATATGAGGTAGCATAACACCTTATTTTCCACCATCACCTCACTCGAAAAATCAGATTGATGTTTTGTGTAAATAAAATAAAATAAGTTCAACGGTTAATATTTTTGGATGTGGTATGACTATTAATTTACGCTTCCTCACTTTACAAAATCTATTTTTACTCAAAAAAAATATCACATCCCTTCTAACATAACTTTGCACCTTTAAAATAATTACTAATTTACATATTTTATTTTTATATTTAAATCAAAGAAAAATAACATATTAAACTTACTAAATGCACCTCCATATATATAATGTTAATATGATATCATTCTATATACATACATTTGACATATTGTCACATTAAATATCAATAATATATTGAAATTATTTACGCACTATTTAATCACAACAAAGAAATTATAAAGATCAACAAAGAAATTATAAAGATCTAATTTTATTGAAAAACACAACATATTTTTCAACAATTATACTTGAAAAAAAATAAATATAAAAATATAGATACTCGCACCAAATAATTCCTTCAATGGATTTATTGTTTTAAATACCTTGGATGGTTCCACAAAGTTCAAAGTCCGCTACATGGATGAATGAATTGCCAAATTTACAAATTTTTACAATGAATTAAACTCTATCAAAATCGTCAAAATCATTTTATATATGATGTATACAATTTTTATGGCTATCATAAATATATTCATAAATTTTATATAATTTTAATTTAATGAACCATTCGAAATTTTTCGAACATTTTTTTTCAAAAAGGCTTTTGACTATTTTGGCCTTGGAATTTTTGAAGTTAAATTCTATCTAAAATAAGATATAACTTTAAATTATATTGTGCTTATAAAAATAGTAACAATTATTTAAATTGTATTAAAGTAGTCAAAGTCGTTGAAGTGAAAGGTAAAATTAGTAATAATTATTTAAATTGTATTAAAGTAGTCAAGGTCGTTGAAGTGAAAGGTAAAAATTATGAATTTTAATTAGGGGTTTTACACAATTGTTAAGTGAAAAATAAGTTAAAGATTAGTTTTCTTTATAAAAGCATGTGAATGTATTTATTTGAAAATTTGTTAAGATGTATTAATGATTATATCATTCTCTTTGTAATGTTTTATTGTTGATTAGTGCATCTAGTTTCAAAATCTTTCTGAAGAAGAAATGGATTCCAAACTCTAGCATATAACTAATATATTATGATTTTTGGATTGTTTTTTCTAAAAAGGAAAAAATATATATATAATTTTATGTTTTCCTTTTATGACTCACACTTGCAAACTTTATACTCTATCACCATACAAACTACCATTATAAATTATGTCTTTCAACGTAATAAAAGGGTGAGTTATTATCCACGAACATATATGGGTGTTTAACCTTAAAATGGATCTAGATTGGGGTTATTAAAATGTTAAAAGAGTATATAGAAATGAAATGATACGAGGGTGATAATAAGATCTATAGTAGGTCAACTAGATGTTAAACTCAAATATAAGCAGACATTGAATTTATTATGTTGAGATGGTCTAAATATGAAAAGTAAAACTATACCAGTTATAAAAATGATAAAGAAGTGAAGTATTTAGTATATACAAAAGAAAATGTAGTTGACTTATTAATCAATCCTAGTTCGAAGAAGATAAATCTTACTTACACTTTCATTTTTTTATACATTAGATATTTGGGATCATGACCAACATGGATTCACTAGAACTAACCAATGGATCTCTTACCACAATAACATCACTAGAGAGTGTTTCAAAGACTCTAGTCAAGAAACACCATGCAATAACCCTAGCTAAGTCCTACATTTTTATATTTACTAAGTAAACGACAAGTAAAGTAAAATCTAATCTAGTGCTCACCAAAGTTTATGGTATAAAGTAGGGGTAATAAACATTAAAATTAATCGTGCATAGAAGATATATACTGAAGTCAATGTATAAGAAATCCTAATGCATGGGAAAGAAGTACAAATACAAATCTATTGTTAGGGTGTGGAGCTAAAAGCTTCACTGATGCAAACAGGAGAGGAGGTTGCAGGAGAGTTGCTGAGTGTCAGAGACACCAGCGTCGGTCAGGCCAACCGACGTCGGCAGGATAGGGCAGGAAGGCAACCGACGTCGGTCAGAGATCGGCCGGCGTCGGCGACCCCCAGGCAGACAGGGACCGACGTCGGTCGCCTGTGTGGTTCGACTGCGAGCTATTTACGGGCAGTTAGCTAACGAACCAAGTGTTTGCATGAAGAGATCTATTTTTAGACTGAGAGCTGCGGATCTAATTATTGTAATTAGATGTCTAATTATTGTTTGGATGAGATCTATATAATAGACTCATGGTTGTATTGGAAAAGAGTGCTAGGGAGTAAGAGAGCATAATTATAAGCTCCTTCTGTGTGTGAGGTAGAGCAATGGTGCGTTCCTCCTAGTGCCACAGTACCAGGTGTGTTGGTGCTGGATTGGAGAGCCAGCTGGGTTCTTCAGGAGTGTAGGATCTTGGTCATAGTTGCATGGCCTATATAGGAGATCTACATGGTAAGTAAGATCGTTGATCTGCAGGTGTATGTGTGTGCAAGGTCGAGGTTCACAGGTGATCAGAACCATTGTTTGATTTGCAGGTGTGCAAGGTCATATAGACAGCAACACAACAGGGAGCAGTATCAGGCAGGATCTACTTGGAGTACAGGTGTGTACTCGGATAAGCTAAAAGCTACACCTTAAGGCAAACAGGAGGAGGTTTCTGAGAGTACGCAGTCGCCGGCGTCGGCAGGCCAAACCGACGTCGATCAGGGACGCAGAAGGGAAACTGACATCGGCAGAAGATCGGCCAGCGTCGGTCACCTCCAGGAGGGCAGGGACCGACGTCGGTCACCTGTAGCGGTCAGAACTGCTGTTGACGAACAGTCAGTTAAGTGAACGTGGAGTTTGCATGTGAAGACCAGTTCGAGTCTTTGAGCTGCCCGTCTAATTTTAGTGTATGCATGAGATCTATATAATAGACTCATGGGCTGTATTGTTCATGTGGAGAATTTGGAGAAGAGCTATGTGAAGCTTGGAGAGTTCTTCCCATGGTGGAATCAAGTAGGATTCCCCATGTGTGTTTAAGTAAGATCAGGTTTGATTTGCAGGGGTGTATGGATGCGAGGGTCAGAAAGGAGATCAGCGGGGTAGCTAGATCCAAGGTGACAGCAATACATCAGCAGGATCATGGAGAGATCTACTTGGAGTACGGTTGTGTACTCGATTGTACAGATGTGCAATGAGGTGAACAACAGCTTGTGTTAGCTGTGTGTTGTGACCTATGAGAGAAGATTACTCTGGAGGGAAGTTTACTGTAAGCCCACAGGATGTGGAAGAAAGAGTGCCACCTCTTTGTTGTAGATTCCTTTGTAATGAGTTGAATATAATTGTATATTGCCTCTCATATTCTGTGTGTCTTCTCATTGATAGTTATCTGTTCTTCTGGTTATTCCGCATGTTTAATTGCTTATACAATGGTAATCATGTGTGCTCTTAAATCTGACAAGTTGTGTCAGAGCTTTGGGGAGTTTCGGTCCCATCAATTGGTATCAGAGCGAGGTTGGACGTTCTCAGAGCGAGCTTGACTAACAGGTGTCCCAGATCTGTTAAATGTTTGTTGATTACAGGGTACTCACAGGGGTTGCTGTTTGAGTGGGAGTATAGCAAGGCAGAAGATGGTACAATGAGAATGAAGGAAATCAGGCACAGAATTATCACCACAAGGAGTGTGGTGGGTTGTCTTCAAGTGGGAGCTTGGAGAGGAATACAAGCCAGGATACAGATTAGACAGAGTACTGGTATGGGTACAGGTGCAGCGCTTTATCTCCAAGTGGGAGATTGTTAGGGTGTGGAGCTAAAAGCTACACCTTAAGGCAAACAGGAGGAGGTTTCTGAGAGTACGCAGTCGCCGGCGTCGGCAGGCCAAACCGACGTCGATCAGGGACGCAGAAGGGAAACTGACATCGGCAGAAGATCGGCCAGCGTCGGTCACCTCCAGGAGGGCAGGGACCGACGTCGGTCACCTGTAGCGGTCAGAACTGCTGTTGATGAACAGTCAGTTAAGTGAACGCAGAGTTTGCATGTGAAGACCAGTTCGAGTCTTTGAGCCGCCCGTCTAATTTTAGTGTATGCATGAGATCTATATAATAGACTCATGGGCTGTATTGTTCATGTGGAGAATTTGGAGAAGAGCTATGTGAAGCTTGGAGAGTTCTTCCCATGGTGGAATCAAGTAGGATTCCCCATGTGTGTTTAAGTAAGATCAGGTTTGATTTGCAGGGGTGTATGGATGCGAGGGTCAGAAAGGAGATCAGCGGGGTAGCTAGATCCAAGGTGACAGCAATACATCAGCAGGATCATGGAGAGATCTACTTGGAGTACGGTTGTGTACTCGATTGTACAGATGTGCAATGAGGTGAACAACAGCTTGTGTTAGCTGTGTGTTGTGACCTATGAGAGAAGATTACTCTGGAGGGAAGTTTACTGTAAGCCCACAGGATGTGGAAGAAAGAGTGCCACCTCTTTGTTGTAGATTCCTTTGTAATGAGTTGAATATAATTGTATATTGCCTCTCATATTCTGTGTGTCTTCTCATTGATAGTTATCTGTTCTTCTGGTTATTCCGCATGTTTAATTGCTTATACAATGGTAATCATGTGTGCTCTTAAATCTGACAAGTTGTGTCAGAGCTTTGGGGAGTTTCGGTCCCATCATCTATCTACTTTTAGAAAAGAGAAATAAACTTAAGAATACTTACCTTTGAAGACTAACCTGTCGAGCTTCAATCTCTCCCTTAGCCAAGGTGTTTCACAAGAGGTTATTGTGGTATGTAAGGATAACAAGGATAAGTCAAATATAGGCTACACAGCTTCTTTTTATGCATCTAAAAAACTTCTCCACAAGACAAGATTTATATCTCCAAAGAAAGTATTGACACCCTAAGCTATGCTCTTCAAGTAGAATGGTGGATAAACAAATACGTAATATATATTATTATTTTTCTTCTCTTCTCAATAAATGATAAAAATAGATGTGTATATATAGTTGAATCTAACCCTAAACCTTTTCAAAAGTTTAGCTGACAGGATTGGCCCAATCTAACTCTATATTGTTATTTGATAAAAACAAGTTAAGTCATGGTCAAGGCTGATCTAGACCCATAACATGCTAATATCAAATTAAATACAGGGTTGGCCCAGGCTAACAGTGTATTGTAAACTATCAAAAAGGATTTTAGGATTAGGAAGGGGCTTAGTAAGGTGGTAAACTTTTTGGAGGAGTGTGCAAGAGAGTAGGCATAGCTTAGGGAAGTATATAGTAAACGGTTATGTAGATACCAAGTGGTGGTATAGAGGACATTAATTCTATGAAGCACCAATGATCTACCCACCCCTTTCTTGATGCACCTTATAATTCATGCACTTAGAGAGATTGAGACTCGATGAGTTCCTGCAAGAAAGAAAACATCATTGATTAATAAATCTTGAAATTTTTTTGTATAGACTTAGCTTGTTATGATGATGTGGGTATGGATCTAGAACATCCTAAAAGTAGGGAGAAGAAGATTCTAGAATAATCATTAGATTCTAGATTTGTCGCCCCTAGTTTTATAGATAGTAATGTCAACTTGGGATAGTTGTGTTGATATTAATATATGGGTTTGATGCTAGTGTCCTATATGGAATATCTATTGAAATAGAATAATACCACCTAGATGCTTCTAGGTTTTACATCATCTTAGCTCTGATAGATTTAGATTTGAGTCATGGATAATCACTCCTTATGAAATGGTAAAACCTTAGCTTTTCATCTTCAATGTGACCTTTGGAAAAAATATGTTAGTAAGCACATGGTGTTGAGTTAACCCTGATGTCAAAGGATGTTGTCTATATAGTGAATACTCTAAAAGAGGGCACCATACTCATATATATCTCCCCTACATGTTGGCTTACATGTGAATCATACAATATGTGCAAATCAAATACAATAGTGACCTAGCTTATAATGTGACAAATCGAGCTCTTCGGTTGATCCTTTAGTACTTCATACTTGTAGATGTGTTGTAAATATAACTAGTATATAAATATGGAAGCTTTATTCAACTAAATTCTTGATAGAGTGCTTTTGATATGTGCCTTGGTCTTTTTGGTCTTTTTCTAAGTGTCTCTAGGTGAGGAATGAATGAGAGTTGATATTGTATTTATATCAATCTCTTTAGAGTAATAACTCAAATTAAATAACTTAGACCGATCATTAGGATATATGTTATTTGTAAATTGGATGACTTTAGGGCACTAGACAATTACGTCAGGATAAGTTATTAACATCGATGTTATTATTTGTCTTAGATATTAGGGTCTAGGGAGTAAGAGAGTAGGTACAGATTCAAAACTTGTAGAGATAGAAGATATGTATATTTTAAGCATTTTGGGAAAGGTAGAAGACCTGATTCATTAACATAATACTAGTTAGACTAAGAGATATAGGCCAAGGGGCATAAATATAAAGCATATATAAGACTTTTAGAATCAAGAAAGATAAATAAATAAGAGGAATGACCAACGTATACAAGACTGAGGTGTTATATAATCATAAAATATCATATATATATATATACCCCCCTTTTATCTAGTAATGAAATTTCTAGTTTATAAAAACATGTGTACTTGGGTGTGTATGCACACCTTATCTTTGTGTGTGTCCAACTTGAGTGCTTTGCTTGTGACTAACCTACAACCAAGAGCATGTTATAGTATAAAATTTGTGCATATAATCTAGGATCAAAGTACTTGAAATAGATTGAAATTAAAAGAGAAAGGTTTAGGAGTACACGTATGCATCGATGTAACTGCCTTGTCTATTGGCAAGGTTTTGAGAAAGATATATCATTATAAGGCTCTAAAATTGAGATTAAGACAAATATAGAAAAAAATTTAAAGTACATATATCGAAAGAGATAGAGAGAGATTGGAATGAATATGCCCCAAAATTTGGATCAAAAATGAGTTGCAACATAGCAATTGAGATTAGTTCAACCGTGCAACCCAATGATATGTATAACTTAGTGAGGTTGGATGATCAAGTCTAACATGAAAAATTGTAAATATTAAGTTATTTGATCACCTAAATGATACCAAAATTTGAACCAACTAATGCAGTAAATTGGCTTAATAAAATTTTATAAAATTCCATGGGGTATCAGTACGAAAAAGTTTGTGATATGGTAATAGTCCATAAAAGAGTTTGAAAATCTAAAATTGATTTAGATTTTGTAATATTATGCACATGTTGAATAACATATGCACCGTAGATATTTATCATGATGAAACTATGTATAACAATAGTACTAATATGTATATAATTATGCCATAATTATGAATCTGAATCATATAGTTGTGTGCCTTAGCCAATTCAGATAAGTATAACTATGTAAGTGTGGAGGACATGCATCCAAATCATTCTCCCACTATATATGGATAAATTTAAAAACTGATATAAGTACCAATGCAGATGACATATTTCCAAAACATGCCCCCTGTATAAACTAGAGATGTTGAATATTAAATAAGTGTGTATAACATACTTCAAAAGCACGCCCCCACTGAATCTAAAAATTGATATAAATACCATGTATTGAATGAGTGTGGATAACATGCTTCCAAAGCATGCCCCCACTAAATTCTTAAATTGTTCCAAGTGTGGATAACATGTCTCTATGTTATTCCCCCACTAATGTAGCCCCTTTAAAGTGAGGGAAATATAAGAACTGGTATTTACCTCACCTCAAAAGAATAAGCCAACTGTATAGTATGTGAAAGTAACCATGTAGCATACAAAAGGGAACATGTCTAGGTAAATGTATTATTAAAACACACAGAACCAATGTGATCACATGTAGGCCTAAGATGCATGATAAATATGATGGAAATATCTAGATAGTAAAATTATAAGATCAAAAAGTAAACAAGCACACACACAAAAACACTCAAAAGCAAGTCAAAAGGCAATGGTCCAAGGAGACCGTAAACAATGGGCATGTTTAAATTTTGTGCAATCAAAGGGACATGACTTAGTCAAATTTACATAAAGGAAATAATGACATATTCAAATGTTTAAATTATAGTGAAAGCATACATAGGCATGAGGGCTCCAAGCAAAGGAGCATATTCAAATTCTTGAACAAGGAATATAATAGCAAGACAAGACACTCAAGGAAGTGCATAAAATAAAGCATAAACATTTCATATTAGCCCATGGATCCAATGTTTTAGTAAAAGTATGCCAAGTGTATAACATTTAAAGAACCTTATGTAATATATAGTCATGGATTATAGGCATGTGTAATTACATATGTGAGATCAAACATGATAATGTAGAGTGATCATCAAATCATATAACCTGTGTGTATCAATATCAAAGAAGTGGATGCACCTAATGTCCATATAACATAAGTGGAATAAAATCCCAACATCCAAAATAGGAATGTATCATGTATCTATGTATGCATGTATCACATTCAAGTAAAAGTGTGACACATATGTGTATGTAGGAGTAACTGAATATGGCATACATCAATATGGAAGTAGCACATGGATACCAATGAGCCAATAGAACATGTAGGAGCTGAAAGTGTTTTTGGAGTTTTGTATGTTTTTTATTTATTTTTTGGTATTTTTGAAGAGGAAATATCATTTTATGATGCCATGCAATAGATGACCATAGATATGTCACCACTATGAAATTAGTGCAATACCTTAGTTATGTTGATGAAGAGCATGTATAGGTGTGATATATGTCATTATGGTGTCAATGGTTCTCTATGTATGTCAAATAGGACTTTGTGGTCATGAGGCAATAGTAGGAGTAAGAGGAGTAGGTTCTTAAAACCCATCATTAAGTGCTTATTTGTTTCTATAGTATAACAACAACGTACATTTTAAGGTGCTCTAGATATCTGAACATGGTGTGTAATAGATGGGGATTCCATGGAATCTACTTTATATATTTTATGTAATGGTTTCTCAAGTACTAGTCACCTAGTAAAGGGGATTTCATGTTGCTTACCCTTTTTGGTGAATTAGTCTTAGCAAGGTTAATAGCTGGTTGTCTAGGTATAAATTTATTTTGTTTAAGAGGATGCTTATATGGAATTATGGAAACTATAATTACCTAATTGATATGAATGTATTTTACACATCCATGTATTATAGAAGGTACTGATCAAAGAGTGTGTATCTAAAGTCTTCCCAATAACATATCAAAGATGTTTTTTCAAGGGATAATTGATAAAGTGGTAACCACTTGTGTGGGACTAACATGTAATGGTTGGTCAATCTCACCAAGAACCTTCTGGGAGGTCCCATAAAATTTTATAATTGATCCAATAGAAGGATGTAAATCATTATGAGTATAACCTAAGTGCATAAGTAATGTCATGGTGTAAACATTTTTTACTTATACCATTATCAATCATAACACTATGTATGGGGTGTTCATCAAGGTATGATCGAATGAATAGAGAATGAAGATTAGAGTCATCCTTAATTTCACTATCATCAAAATTAATAGAGGGTCTATAAACCATAGGAGGTAAATGTCACGTGTAAGTAACAATAACCCCATCTAATAGGTGCACTTAATGTGATGGAGGAGGATGTGCATTAGATTCTATTTATACTTATGGTTCCTTCTTATAATGGTCTTGTAAAGGATTATTTGAATATTTTCTATTTATGGTGTTCACCAGATTGTGAACCTAATTTCTTTGGAGGATCCTCAAATATAATTTTTTGGTCATCAATAATATCTTGGATCTTGTGCTTCAAGGTAAAGCATCTACTTGTAGAATATCTTGGTCCTTAATGATAATCATAATAAACATTTGCATCATATATTTTGGGTAGATATTGACTCATATCAACCTTGATAGGATGAGGGAGATATATAAGTTGGCATTCTAGTAACCATTGAATTAATGAAATTAGGGATTCGGGTAAATGTGTAAATTATCTTCTTGGTGCATTAAATAGAATAAAATGATTAGGCTATTTTAAAAATATGTTAATTGTGGTTATTATTTCCTTTTTAGACTCAAGAGATTTTACCTTATAACTTAGTTTAATTGTGAATTTAGTACTTGATATAGATATAACTGGTGTGTTTGTTACATACTTAAGCTTATTTAATGATAAGCTTCCATTCATGGTCCTGTACAACACGGCATAAGTCATCAAAAGATTTAAACTTCTTAAAAATAGTGGACTCATGTAAAGGAGCAAGCAAACTTTGCTTGAATATATCTTGCAACTCTTCATCTGCCATAAGATTGGTCATTTTGGCTAGCATTGTATTATATCTCAAGACATATTCATTGATAGTTTCATTGTTTCCTTGTTTAATTTTGACAATTTGGGCATAGAAATCCTTTTTAGAAATGTTAATGGAAAATTGTGCTAATAACTAATCTGCAAGAATTTTGAATGATTTTATAGATTGGAGAGGTATATCATAGAACCACCTCAAAGCATAGTCTTTGAGGCTTCTTAGAAATAATCTGGTCAAAAACTTATCATTGGAAGCATAGTCAAGGCATGCCACATAAATTGTTTGAATATATTGTTCAAAATCACCTTTGCCATCATAAAATGTGAACTTAGGTGCAATGAATCTAATTGGTAAAGGGTGCAAAGATATTTCAAGTGCAAGAGGGTTATGTAATACATCTTGAAAATCTATAGCATTAGGGGATTTTAAAGCTTTTTGTTCAATATTTTTAATCATCATCCAAGGTCCTTATAACTTGAAGGAATGATTAAATTGTAGGCTCAGTAGGATTTATATTAACAAGTTGAATAGTCACCAAAGGGGTGAAAACATTTTTGAGTTGTAATAGGTATTGAAATTGGTGTTTATGTTGAAATAATAGGTAATTCCATAATGATGCATCGATAGTAGTTTCAAGGAACAAAGCTTCAAACACATAATTTATGTCCCAACTAGATGTAGGTGGATTGATAAGTATAGGATGAATTATAGTACCTTTTAAGGATTCATCATTACTAGGTGAGGAAACCTTAATTTTATCTTGTTTACTTATTTTATCTCTTGTAACATAAAAAATGCATCCATTAAGCCCTTGTTATTATCGAGATGAGTAATCAATGCTTATTTATCTTCCATTTGGAATTAAGTTTTTTGCACTAATATTTTTCATTACTTCACAAATTAAAATTTTAAAATTTGTAACAAAGTATAGCAGTCAAAAAACCCTAATTTGTCCTAAGGTTTGATGTTCAAATATCATGTTCATCAAATGTTTAACCCTAAATAGATCTAGATTGGGGTTATCTATATGTTAAATGGGTATATAGAAATGAAATGGCATAAGGGTGATAATCATATTTATAGCAGGCTAGTTAGATGCTAAACTTAGATATAAGCATACACTAAATTTATTATGTTGAGATAATCTAAATATAAAAAGTATAACTATGCTAGATATAGAAATGACAAAGAAGTGAAGTATTTAGATTTTCATAATGTTAATGCAAGTATAGATCTAAAACAAGCTAAAATCAGGTGGGAAGAAGATACTAGAATAATCATCAGATTATGGATTTAACACTTCTAGATCTCTAAATAGTAACATCACCCTAGGATGGTTGCATCGATGTTACTATTTTAGTTTGATGCTCTCATCCTATACATTATATCTAATGATTTAGGGATGCAACCACCTGGATGCTTTTGTGTTTTACTTCACCTTCACTTTACTACATTTAGATATGGATCATGGACAGTCACTCCTTATGAAATGACAAAACCCTAGATTTACATCTTTAATTTGATCTTAGAGAAAATGGGTTAGTGGGCACATGGTGTTGAGCTAAACCTAATGACCCCACTTTTAGAAGACACTGGCTACATTGAAAATACTCTATAAGAGGGAATCGTACTCATGTATTTCTCCCCTATGTGTTGTATTGTGTGTGAAACATACAATATGTGTAAAATAAGTACAATAATGACCTAGTTTTTAACTTAGAAAATTGAGTTCTAGGGATACTCCATTAGTAATTCAGACTTGTAGATGTGATGCACATATAACTAGTATGGAAATAGGGAAGCTATGATTAATTAAATACTTGATAGAGTGTTTTTGATAAGTGCCTTGGTATCTTTGGTCTTTTTCTAGGTGTTGTTAGGTGAAGAATGAATGAGGGTTGATCTTGTATTTATATCAATCCCTTTGGAGTAATAACTCACATTAAATCACTTAGGTTGATCATTAGGATACATTTCATTTTTAAATTTGATGACTTTAGGTCACTAGACACTTACATCAGAACATGATATTAATGTCAATGATATTATATATTTTGGACGTTAGTGTTGAGGGACAAGGAGAATAGGTATAGGTTCAAAACTTGTAGAGATAGAAAATAAGTGCATTTTAAGCATTATAGGCAAGATAGAAGCCCTAGGTCATCAACATAAGACTATATATACTAAGATATATAGGCCAAGGGGCACAAAAGATAGAGCAAAAGTGAGAAAAGTAAAGAATTGAGAGTTACAACCAAGGTCTGAGTATACCAAGTATACAAGACTGAGGTGCTATATAATCATAAAATATCAACTAAAATAGGTATTTTGATCTAATACATATTTATCTTGGGTTTATTTATTTTTATAAATACCTTAAATTTATCCAACCAACATCAAAGAGTGATTAAACTTATTTTTCCATAGTAATCACCATCATAAATTATATTACCCTTATAGTTATTACCAAAATGAGAAGTGCAAAGAATTATAACATAAATGATAATATGTCTTGACGTGTGATTTTTATGTTATATTTTCCATTTATTCCCTCACTAACTATATAATAACTAGTCCCACATTTGAGAAAGGGAAATTCATATATTATATTTTTTATTCAATTGAAAGATTGATAGTCGAGACATGAGATTTTGTCATTGGTTGGGCACATTAAAATTATTAATAACATATTCATACTCACTTATGTGTATTACTCCTTGTGTTGCATGCAATCTCACTATTTTTTTCTTAAACAAATTCAAAAGGGCACCTATACCTAGATTTCAGCATTCAACTTACATTGATATTATTACTATACCTAGATTTCAACTTGAGACATATATGAGGTGCATATGCCATGAAAAGGGCACCTAAAATTACAAAATCAAATAAATTTATAGATTTAAAATATTATTATGGACTATTATCAAACTTAGGATGGACCTTTTATGGACTATTATTGAGCCAATATACTACAGTAGTAGGTTCACCTTTTGAAAGGTTGAGTTGATTAAATCACTCAATCCTACCAAACTTATAAGTTAGTTTTGATTAAATCATATAAATTTGCCATAATTATAGGTTAGATTTGATTAAATTATCCACCCTCACTATATATATATATATATATATATATATATATATATATATATATATATATATATATATATATAATGAGTTTATTAAATTTCTCTCACCATATTATGCACATATTTGGGATGCATGATTAAGATGAAACAAGATCAATGGATGTGTTGTAATCCACATTAGCACCAAGTTCGGGGGCATGTGTCCTCTAATATCCCTATATATATGCACTTTAAGGTTCATAATTATATTAATCTCATCTTCAATGCTTCCTAGTGATGCATCCTTTCAAATAAAATTTCCCAAAGACAAGAAAGTTTCATCAACACATAGATGTACTCTTAAACTTTCTCTTGTTACTTTAAAGCATTTAAAATTCTTTCAATTTCAGATTTCATACATTGATTATACACTATAACGTGCTCTTAGTTGTAGATCAATCATCAAGAAAGCATTCAAGTTGGGCTCACACAAATATAAGGTGTGTTATTCACACCCAGGTACCCATTTCTTTATTTTAAACTCATAATTTAATTAATAGATTAAAGAGGGTGTAAATGTAGATACTAAAATTTGATTTATGCTGTACCTTAGCATTGTATACTTGAAAAATACCTATCATGGTTGTACCATTCATTTATATACCTTATCTATGTTGAAAGGCTTATTTTTACTACCTCTTTATCCCTAATTACTTATCTCTTAGTCCTGACCATTATTATTTTGATGACCAGGCCTTTTATACCATGTGGAAATCTCTAAATCTGATTATTATCCTTCACTACCAGTTTTGTAATTTTATATTTTTTTAGCTTCTTAGACATGTGTGTCCTACATAAATAATTGTATCGATGCAAGTGCCCACCTCTATTATAAAGTGTTATTCATCTAATTATAAAATGAAATGTATCATAAAAGTCATCCTAAGTGCTCTAGTGTGATAAATTTTCAAAGGGATTAGTATATATACAAGATCAACCCTCATTCATTCCTCACCTATCAAATACCTGGAACTCACAAGGCAACATACCAATAATCACTTAATCAATAATTAAAGTAAGAAATACTTCCCTATACATCCATATTTATATATCAGTCATAAGATCTATACTTCTAAATATCTAAAACATTTAAAAAGTAGTTCATGAGCCATATTTGCCAAGTTACAAGCTACGTTAGTGCATGTATGTGCTTATCACACATTGCATCCTTGTGCACACACAATCTAACATGTGTAGGAGAACTACATAAGTCTAAATCATTATTCAAAGTAATGGTTATGTAGGTAGTACCCATTGATAGAGGGGCCCTTAGGGCAACTCCACACTATGAGCCCACTAACCTATTTTCCCCATTATCACTTCAAGGGTGAAGAATCTAGGGTTTGATCATTTAGCAAAGTATGACACCCTATGTGTATGATCTAAATACATCAAAGTAAATGTGATATAAAAATGACAAGGACCTAGTTGGTCGCATCTAGATCTAGTCAATTTTTTTACATGACACCTATGTCAAAGTCAAACACCTGCATCGAGGTAATATTCTAGATTCGATGTAAGTATCTAAATCTATAGAAATAATATTCCTAAAATTTGATGACTATTCCAAGATCATCTTCCAATCTACTTTCAACATCTTTTAGATCAAACCTACATGGGCACAATAAACCAAGTATCATTATTACGTATTTAATGTAATATCTATTTGTTGGGTGAATATTTTATCACCAGCTAATTGATGGGAAAAATAGGTTGTTTCAACCATAGCATAAGGAGATTGGTCAACCAAATGTGCAGTTTTACCACATCAAAGGTGAATAAATCTCTCCTCTCATTAAGGGGAGGTTACCTATAAATAAGAGGCATTATATACTATATATATATATATATAGAAAATAACACTCGGGGTAGGACAACACCATCCATCTCTTTTTTTTCAGAGATGATGTTTCACAGACATACAAGAATTTTGGTGAAAACACTGAAGGCACTTCTCTTCTTTCAGAAGTGGTCTACAGCAATCAGCAGGAATTCTTTCTAGTAGTGACAAGTAACAGGGCACAGTAACCAATAGAATGACATGTAGCACAAAGTCTCCACCTCAACTGCCAAAGAGAGAAATACAAAGGATAATGGGGGCACAAATTCATCCCAATATCCTTTACATAGAAAGAAACTGAAAACACACACACTAAAGACAATTGTGGCAACTCAAAGTCTTCACACAGTTGGCTTCAAGACACCTTCCTGATTACTTCCACTAGTTCTGCTTATTTAATTAAATGGACAAGATCACATTTAGGAAACAAACATCAGAACAATTTTCTCAATAGCACAAGCTATTCCAGCACCAAGTCTAAAAGGTCACTTGCTTTCTCATTCATATAAAGAAATATGATTAACAATCTGAGCTCAAAGTCTCAGTAATTGCCTTTTAATTTGGGCAGAGTTTCATTTCTATATCCGAGAGATCTCTCTTGCATAAAATAAGAGATTACCATATATAGCAGCTAAGAAAGACTTGGCACTTTGTTTCATGGAATGGCCCATGCTGCATTCAATGCATTGAATGCATTTTTAGTTTTGTCAAGGGAACATGTTGGAATAGGTTATCAACCTTGACTTTGGTACACAGAAACATCTCGAATGTCTTCTCGTGGGCATGGGTCATCTGGTTTGTCTGCCTTTATGTACATGGTTGTCCACTCACTTTTATTCAAAAGGAGAAAAATAGGCCACACTTTTTAATTGTTATGCGCTCAAATGTCTACTTGGTGGACTGTTCCACCTACTAAAAATAACTCTTGCACATATATTTTTGGTCTTTCTTTCTTTCCTTGATGCATTTTGTCTCTTCCTCATGATCTAAGCTCTCAGGCTATCTTTTCCCTTTCTATTGGCTCTTTCAGCTTCCTCTTCAGATGGTCACTGAGTTTGTTTCTAAGGTTACATGCCATATTTAAAAATAAATAGATATTTCGTTACCCTAAATTTGACATCCGAGGGGACGTCATCGATCGTTGTTCACTTGAACCACTTTGGACCTTAAACCTTTGAACCTTTGAAATTTGAATCATTTTGGTTCAACAGTTCATTCTCTTAGAATCCTTTGGTCCTTCAAAGTTTCTGGATCCTTTTCATTTATGTTGAACTCATTGAACCTTTAAACTTTAAACTCTTTTGGTTCAAGGTTCAACGATTCAATGGTTCATTCTTTGTTCTTTGAATCCTTTGTTCTTCTAAGTCTCTCGATCTTTGAAATTCCTTTAGCTTTCTATCTTTGGAACCCCCCAAAGGGAAGGTGTCCCTACGGGCCTTGAGAATGGTCAATTTCATGGTCACTGAGAGTCCCCTGCAAGGGTACCTGCCCTTCAGGGTCCTTCAAGTAGCCTTGTTCTTCAAATCCTTCAAACATTTTGTCTGAAGGAATTCTTTCCTTTGCCTTTGCCACTTTCTGTCAAGCCTTTGAACATTCCTTCGAATAAAATGTCTGAAGGAATTCCTTCAAACATTTTGCCCGAAGGATTTCTCTTATGCAATTTTGTCGCAAATAATCTTTTTAAAGGATATCATTTTGCAAATGTTCCCTACCCTCCACAAGGGCACTTGTCCTTTAGGATTTGGGAGACTCATTTGAGCCTTTTGATTGAACTGATGAATTGAACCAACAATGGTTCAATGGTTCAATAGTTTAATGTTGTGTTCTATTCATCCAATTGATCGCTTGAACCATTCGATTGAACCAAATCTTCAAGCTTCTATTGAACTTGTTGAACCTTGAACCTTTGAACCATTTTGGTTCAAGGTTCAACAGTTCAATGGGTTAAATCTTTCTTCTTCAAAGCCTTCTTTTTGTTAAGTCCTTTGAAGCCATCAAATGTTTTGAAGTGGTTAAACTTTGAACTTGTCGAAGTGCTTAACTCTTTTAAGTCTACTGATGTCGTTGAACCTTTGAACCTTTCAGTTCAAGGTTCAATGGTTCAATGGTTCAATCTTTTGATTGAAGCCTACCGATGGACCTTTTGGTTGAACCTCAATGTTGAACCAGCCTTGACAATGTCTAAGTGTTGGGAACTTATTTCTTTGTGAGAGCTTGCTTGTTGAAGTGGTTGAAGCTATTGAACCTATGAGTCCCTTAACTGAAAAAGCTTAAATAATTGAAGAACTTGGATACTCAAAACATTTTTTGAGAAGGGAAGAGATAATTTTTGTCCTGCAAGACCAAAATAGTTGATATATTGTCCCCAAAAATGAGTGACGGATTTTGGGAACAATAGTTAGTTCCAGTTGGGGAACTTCCATCGATTGTAAAAATAACTGAAGGGAGTAGAAACCAGAATCTCCAGTGCCTTCAAGTATGCCATTGGGCTACCAAGTCATGCTACCCAAAAAATAAAGGTGCCAAAAAATGAAAATAAACAACACAAAATAGAGCTAAAGACTATACAAACATACATATGTACAACTGATGTCACCTGATACTTCAAGGATTGAAGTGTTGCAGATGCTGCCCACTGTGAGGTAGAGAAAAGGGCATGCCATCTTGATACTTCAGCAAGAAACTATTTTCACCATTGAGCTGATGAATAGCAAATGGGCCTCTCCATAGGGAATCAAATTTCCCATGCATTCCCTTTGGTTCTCTTGTCCCATAATAGAACTTGATCTCCAATCTGGAAATCACAAGTTTTTGCTTTTTAGTCAAAGAGCTTCTTCACTAGACTATGATGCACAGTAATTCGGTCCACCACCATAGTTCACTGCTCATTTAGCTCAGTCAAGCACATGATCCTCTTGTTGATGGAGCTTTCATATGTCTGATCTTCAACTGCCTTTGCCAATTTTAGTGCTAGCAATTTCAAGGTGATTGGTATCTCTGCATTGAGACCATTCAGAAGTTGGAAAAGTGACATACATATTGCCTTCTTGGATGTAATTCTATCTATCCATAAAGCATCAAATAATGCTTTATGCCAGGTTCGTTGGTTGTCATCTACTAGCTTCCTGAGGATGGTCACCTTTTTCTTGTTGCTTGATTATACTTGGTCATTCCCTTGTGGAAAATAATTAGAGGAGTGGGAGAGGTAATCCCATAATAAAAATAGAATTGAGTAATCTCATGAGAAGAGAAATAGGTTGTATTATCTGTCACAATCTTAGTTGGGACCCCAAACCTGGAAATGATGTTTTTTTTGAGAAAATTGCATACTACTTCTAAAGTAGCATGCTTGGCTGGAATAGCTTCCACCCATTTGGTGAAGTAATATGTGGCTGTGAGGACATAATCATGTCCAGCACTTGAAGATGGGTTTACAACACCAATGAAATCAATTCCCCATTATTGAAATGGATCTTTTATTACCACTGGCTTAAGAGGCAAAGCAGCTAACTTGGGTCTTCCAACGAACTATTGGCACAGTTCACATCTTCATACCCATTTGTATGCATCTTGAAATAGAGTAGGCCAGTAATACCTAGCTCATAGAATCTTATGGGCAGTTATAGGCACAAAGAAAGTCTTCCATAGGCCAAATTGTGGAAGAATTTCAGAAGTTGGTTCTACTGCACTTTATCCACGCAGTGAAGGAACACTCCATCAAGGTTCCTCTTATACAAGCTGTTGTCCCACAAGACAAAATTGGTAGCTTTCAATTTAATAGTCCTCCTTTCTTTATGAGACAGGTGAGTAGGACACTCACCACAGGTAAAGAAATGAGCAATATTTGAATACCACTCATTCATGGTGGTGACAAAGAGGACTGTTGGCGTGTCTTCAATTTTTGCTTCTTCATGGTCTGTTTCTTCCGGTATGTTGTCAGCAATCAATTAACAGAGGCCCCTTCCTCGCACAAGCTTTGTTGGTTTGATAACTAGATCAAACTCTTGGATTTTATCAATCTAATTACCCATTTTGGTTCCAAACTCCTGCTGAGTTAATATGGATTTAACTGTGATGTCAAGAACTAGGGCAATAACATGTGAATTTAGGATATAAAAATGGAAGTGCTTTACTGTCTTTACCACTACATAAGCATGCTTCTCCAGATTTGAATATTTTAGCTCATGAAGGATATGGGAGATTCCACACCTTCTTTGTTTTGTTAAACTAGAATTGCTGAAAGTGTGTGCTTGGAAGCATAATTGTACATTGTAAAATCTTTGGCATAATCTGGACAAACTAGAATTGGGGCATGGGAAATAGCTATCTTGATGTCTCAAAATGCCAATTTGCCTTCTTTAGTCTAGCTAAAAGTGGCCTTTCCCTTCATCATGTTCACAATGTGGCAAGTCTTCTCTACAAACTCAGGAATGAACCTTCGTAAAAAATTCACCTTTCCAAAGAAAGAGTTTACTACAATCTTACTTGTGGGTAGAGTAAGCTCCTGGATGAATTTGACTCTCTCTGAGCCAATCTTTATGCCTTTTCGAGATACAATGTGTCTAAGAAATTTCCCTTTTATTACCCCAAAAATAGACTTCTTAGGATTTAGAGAAATGCCATTCTGGTAACATCATTCCAACACTTGTTGCAAATGGCATACATGATCAAAATGATGCTTGGAAAAGACTGTTAAATCATCAAGGTACACCACAATGAACTTACCTATTTCATCTTTGAAAGCAAGGTCCATTGCTCTCTGAAAAGAGGTGCGAACATTTATTAGACCAAATGGCATTCTTTGATATGCAAAGGTGCCCCAAGGTGTGGTGAAGGCAGTCTTATGTTGGTCTGCTTCACCAACTTCAACTTGATTGTATCCTGAGAAGCCATCTAACATTGATAACATCTCTGAACTGGTCACCATCTGACGGACTTGATCCATGATGGGTAGAGGGTAATTATCTTTTAAGTAAGATTGATTCAAATTTTTGAAGTCAACGCAGAGGTAAATTTCACCATTCTTTTTTCTCATAGTAACTATGTTTACAATCCATGTGGAATGATGGATTGGGAAAATTATTCTAGCATTCAGCATTTTCTGTATTTCAAATAGAATAGTACTTGATATCTTTGAATTATACTACCAAAATTTCTGCTTGTAAGTTACTGAATCACTCTTTAAAATAATTTCATGGCAAATTTCTTCAGGTCTGAGTAACTTCATATCATCATAGGAGTATGCTAGAACATCTATGTATTGGCAAAGCAGAGTAGTAAACTTGAACTTCTCTTCTAGAGTGTAGCACTTCTTAATGTTCACCATTTTGGGATTTTTTTTGGTACCCAAATTTATCTGATCAAACTCCTTGGAGGAGCTTGAATCCATTTTTTGCTGCTTAATGAACCTGTCGTGTTTGTCAAATAGTTTCTCAAGGAAAACCAATCTTTTGGGAATTTTATTCTCTTTTCGCTGTAGGAATTCTTCACCTACATCTAAACTTGTTTCAGGAGCTGATTCAAGTTTTTGAGGCTCATTGCCTTCGAAATGAAGCTATTCAAAGTTGCCTTTATGTTCCAAAAAGGTGATGATTTGGTTGTCACCATTAAATACTTGCTAATGATTAGCATTATCAAGCACACTTGGTCAAAAGACCAGTTTGATAGTATACCTGTCTCCCTTAAAATATGGGTGAAGAACTAAAAGAGTTGTATAAATAGCTAATGCATCAGCTCAGTCATTAAATTCCCTGGGTACTGCAGAGATACTAAAAGCATCAAAGCTTTCAATTTGATCCCAAACTAGATTGCGGTAATAGCACAATCTCTCATTTTTGGTTTGGTACAAGTTCCTAACTTGATAAACCACCAGCTCAGCATCTCTTTTGGTTTAAAGGAGTTTGACGCCCCTGTCTTGAGCGACTTTCAATCTGAACAGCAGTGATTTGTACTCGATAGTGTCGTTGGTGTTGCTAAACTATAATTTGTATGAAGAAGGAAAAATATCTCCTTGAGGAACTATTAGAAAAATCTCAGCTCTAGAATCGGTGGAAGAATAGTTCCCATCGAATTCTAGGATCTAGACATCATCAAAAATGGATTTTTCCTTAGATTTCTCTTTAATTAGAGGGGAAGATTCTTCTGGGTTTGCACTGTGTCTTGCTAATTCTTCTACTATTTGGTCTGAATTGATTGTTAGGCTGTCACATTCAAGAATTTCTTCAAATGCCACATGAACCTCCTCTGTGGATAAGAAGTAATTACCCACGCCTAAAGACTCAAACAAAATTTGAGCTTCAAGCGCTAATGTTTGAGTGACAACGTATTTTGCCTCCTTCTCAAAAAGTAATTTTTGAATGACGCCTTTGACCGGGATCTTTGCTTCAGACAAGTCCATACTCAACTCGCCACCAACATCCTTGTAAAAAAATTTCCCAAAAAGAATGTCGTATGAGGCTGGGACGTTGGCCACCAAGACTGTCATCTTAATTCTCTTGTCCGAGAATGCTACAAATGCAAATTGAGCATCCTTGATTTGTCTCATAGTGGCACTTGTGTGTTCTCCATGGAGAAACATCTCCCAAATGTCTTGGTCAATGTGAGACCAAGGGATTCAGCTACTTTGGCATGCATGACGTTGTCAAATGCATCTGATTCTATGATACAATTATTTAGCTAGTGTCCATTTATCAATAAGGAGACATAAAATAGTTCTATCTTCCTGAGAGTAGTAGGAGGAGTAATGACAAGGTTATTTGAGGTGGAGATGGGAGTCACCTTTGGAATAGCTAGTTCTATAGGGATGGTTTTAGTCTTTACACATTGAACCAACTTATCTAACTGCTCAGAGTTAGATTACAGAAATTCAAATTCAGACATTTGAATTTTAGTTTTCTTGACATGGTCGATTATGTCAAATGTCTAAAATGAATTAGGAATGGGGGAAGGCAGTTCATCTTTCTAGTTTTTAAGGGTGGGGTATTGGTCTGCAAATTTAAAGTTGAAGATGAAGGAATGTTTTGAGTACTTACTTTTTTACTACTCACCAGGTCCTTTGATTGAAAAGGCAGAGTGGTTCCTTGCTTAGCAATTGAAATTGTTGGTTGATAATGCTCCTCTATTTTTTTCTTATCAGCTTGCTGGGCTAACTGGTTCTGGGACTGGGTGAATACAGCGTATGATCCATCAACTGCTTCACTTTTACTTTTTGGTTGATCCTAGTAATTTAGGAAACTAATGTTGGAGTCACCAACTAATTCTTCTATTGTTTCCGTGAAGAGATTAGCATCATCTTCTTAGTTTAACTCAGGGTGGAAGGAGAAATCAGATTCTGTTTTGAGATATCCAATCGCTGAGTTGGTTGGTGTTGCTTCAATGACAAGCTTCCCCTATGGGAGAGGAAGATGATTTGGTTGCCCTTGATTTTTGGTAGCACCTTGATATGACTAATTGGGGAATGTTCTCCTTGGTATATCTCGATATGAAGGAGCAGAAGACATCCCTTGCACCATTTGCTTCCTGAGAGCTGGCAACTCATTTGCCAGCTTTTGCACCATTGGATCAGTGGTGCCTATAGATGGATATTCAGAGGTTGAAGAAGATTTACCTCTGTTAGGGTCTCTCCTTATCTTTCTCACCAAGATGAGATCATCTTCTACCTCAGTAGCCAAATTTTGAGCTACAGCAAGGTCTATGTGGCCAACACGTCTTAGTAGAAAACTCACTTCAGGTAGCTGAGAGTTGAAGAAGCAATTAAGATTCTCAGCTGTTGGCTGAGAAATTGTAGGAATCCTATTCCTTAACTTATCAAATTTGGCAATGAAGCCTCTCATTGGTTCATGAGGCCCCTTCTTCATCTATCTGAGCTAGGCTAGTAGGGCATGTGCATCTTCTATAGGCTTGAACCTGGCTTTAAATTTAGCTTTGAGAGTGTTCCAGTCAATTATTGACCGAGCTTGTAGGTGGTAGAACTAGTCTATAGTATCACCTTACAATGTTTTTATAAACAGACTGACTGCTACGTCCACATACTCCATGCCTATCACACCATAGGCTATGTTGAAGGCTGTAATATGTTCATCAGGATGAACTCTCCCATCACCAAATAATTTAGACAAATTCTTCCTTGAACTGCATGGTAGCTCATGTAGAGGTGGATTTAAATTGAGTGGACCAAAAGAGTTACCCCAGGGGCCTTGAATTTCCATGATTTGATTATTGAAGGGAGAGATAACAAATGTTTAAGGGGTATATAATGACAAAGCTCTGCTAATAGTAGAAATGGATGCTTTGCCTAGTAATGGAGACCTAACTTTTGTAGGAAGGAAATGCCTAGTTCGTTGGAGGTGAGATGGTGAAGAAAATAGATCAAAATCACTTTGCTAAGCCAAATCGAATACAAGGTCAACAATACCTTTGGATCTCTAGCTTCTGGTATATTGTGGAGTTGCCAGATTGTAAAACTTGAAATGGAAAAGAACTAGATCTGCTTTAGTTTGAAGCTTGAGGCTTCAAGCTGCTTGTTCAATCCCCAGTAGAGTTGCCAAAAATTATTGAGTGAATATTTTGTCACCAGCTAACTGATAGGTAAAATAGGTTATTTCAACCATAGCATAAGGAGATTAGTTCGCCAAATGTGCAAGTTTAACACATAAAAGGTGGATAAATCTCTCCTCTCATCAAGGAGAGGTTCCTTATAAATATGAGGCATTATATACTATATATATATATATATAAGCAAAAAATAACACTCGGGGTAGGACAACACCATCCATCTCTTTTTTTGCAGAGATGATTTTTCACAGACCTAAGAGAATTTTGGTGAAAATATTGAAGGCACTTCTCTTCTTTTAGAAGTGGTCTGTAGCAATCAGCAAGAATTATTTCTGGTAGTGACAAGTAATAGGGTGCAGTAACCAACAAAATGAGGTGTAGCACAAAGTCTCCACCTCAACTGGCAAAGAGTGAAATATGAAGGATAATGAGGGCAACAAGTCATCTCAAGATCCTTTACATAGAAAGAATATGAAAATACATACACTAAAGACAATTGTGGTAGCTCAAAGTCTTCACACATTTGGCTTCAGGACACCTTCCTGATTACTTCCACTAGTTCTTCTTATTTAATTAAATGGAAAAGAACGCATTTAGGAAATAGACATAAGAATAATTTCCTCAACAACACAAGCTATTCTAGCACCAAGTCTGAAAGGTCACTTGCTTTCTCATTCATATAAAGAAATATGATTAACAATCTAAGCTCAAAGTCTCAGTTTTCACCTTTCAATTTGGGCAGAGTTTCATTTCTATATCCGAGAGATCTCTCTTGCATAAATTAAGGGATTACCATATATAATAGCTCAAAAAGACTTGGAACTTTGTTTCATGGAATGGTCCATGCTACATTCAATGCATTTAATGCATTTTTAGTTCTATCAAGGGGCCATGTTGGAACAAGTTATCGGCCTTGACTTTGGTGCACAGAAACATCTTGAATGTCTTCTCCTGGCCATGGGTCATCTGGTATGTCTCCCTCTATGTACGTGGCTGTCCACTCACTTTTATTCAAAGGGAGAAAAATAGGCCATGCCTTTTAATGTTTGCATGCTCAGATGTCTACTTGGTGGACTGTTCCACCTACTAGAAATAACTTCTGTGCAGATATTTTTGGTTTTTCTTTCTTTCCTTGTTGCATTTTATCTCTTCCTCGTGATCTAAGCTCTCAGGCTATCTTTTTCCTTTCTGTTGGCTCTTTCAACTCCCTCTTCAGCTGGTCACTGAGTTTGTTTTTAAGGTTCTGCACCATATTTAAAAATAAATAGATATTTCATTACCCTAAATTTGACATCCGTAGGGACGTCATCGGTCATTGGTCACTTAAACCACCTTGAACCTTGAACCTTTGAACCTTTGAACTTTGAATCATTTTGGTTCAAGGTTCAACGATTCATTCTCTTCCTTAGAATTATTTGGTCCTTCAAAGTTTCTAGATCCTTTTCTTTTCTGTTGAACTCGTTGAACCTTTGAACATTGAACTCTTTTAGTTCAAGGTTTAACAGTTCAATGGTTCATTCTTTGTTCTTCAGATTCTTTGTTCTTGTAAGTCTCTTGATCTTTGAAATTCCTTTGGATTTCTATGTTTGGAACCCCCCAAAGGGAAGGTGTCCCTTTGGGCCTTGAGAATGGTCCATTTTGTGGTCGTTGAGAGTCACCCGCAAGGGTACCGGCCCTTTAGGGTCCTTTAAGCAGCCTTATTCTTCAAATCCTTCAGACAAAAAGTTTGAAGGAAATCCTTCAGACATTTTATTTGAAGGAATTCTTTCCTTTGCCTTTGCCACTTTTTTTTGGGCCTTTGAACATTCCTTCAGACAAAATGTCCGAAGGAATTCCGTCAGATATTTTCCCTGAAGTATTTCTCTTATGCAATTTTGTAGCGAAAAATCTTTTTGAAAGATTTTCTTTTGCAAATGTTCCTTGCCCTCCACAAGGGCACTTGTCCTTTGGGCTTTGGGAGACTCCTTTGAACCCTCTGATTGAATCGACTGATTGAACCAAAAATGGTTCAATGGTTCAACGGTTCAATGCTGTGTTATGTTCATCTAATTGGCCGCTTGAACCATTCAATTGAACCAACTCTTCGAGCCTTTATTGAACTCATTGAACCTTGAACCTTTTAACCATTTTGGTTCAATGGTTTAATAGGTTAAATCTTTCTTCTTTGAAGCCTTCTTTTCATTAAGTCCTTTGAAGCCATCTAACTTTTTAAAGCAGTTGAACTTTGAACTTGACAAAGTGCTTAACTCTTTTAAGTCTATCGATGTCGTTGAACCTTTGAACCCTTTGAACATTTTGGTTCATGGTTTAATGGTTCAATCTTTTGATTGAAGTCTACCGATTGTCCTTTTGGTTGAACCTCGATGTTGAACCAGCCTTGAAAATGTCTAAGTGTTGGGAACTTGTTTCTTTGTGAGAGCTCGCATGTTGAAGTGGTGGAACCTGTTGAACCTGCAAGTCCCTTAACTGAAAAATATTGAATAATTAAAGAACTTGGATACTCAGAACATTTTTTGAGAAGGGAAGAGATAATTTTGTCCTACAAGACCAAAATAGTTGATATATTGTCCCCAAAAATGAGTGACAAATTTTGGGAACAACACTATCAATTGTTGTACTTCACTATTTTTAGCAAATATCACAGGTATACATTCATAATATTATTTATCTAAGTATTATATAAATTTTCCTTCTCATTAGGTTAGTTAACCATCCTTGTTTAAAATATAATCTAATACTCCTTAACCCTAGATAACCCTCTTATCCAAATTTAGGGTTAAATAAAAAGTCAAAAATCTAGAAATCCCAAAAATAGATATAAAACCACAAAATATTTGACTAGTTTTTTATCATGTTAACTATTAGCTCTTCCTCTTAATTATGTTGAGTGGCACTATTTTAGTATCATGTGGATAAACCCACAATTTGTATTTGAATATCTCATGAGTAGGAAATTTCACATCCAATCATGAATTCTCCATCAAACTTAATTAGAATTTGATCATTCAATCACATTTTGATCATCTCATTCCCTTAGGGTTATACCTATGTCTTGGGAGGATATCTTTCATTCAATTGTGATCATCTCTAATCAATTTGTCATCACATTCACTCCCATTCTTTGGATAACTACATCAAATTGAGGTCTACATGGACTATGTACGCAGCACTTGGATACATAAGGTATCTTAGGTCATCTCGATCACCACCATTCCCATTTTCATCATCCCCCTATTGGATATTTGTCACTATAATAATTCTACACTCTCATCATTTTATGAGCCCATTATATACACTCTCACCATTTTGTGAGATAATTATTCTATGTTCTCTATATTTTATGAGTCCTTCCTACATTCCTTATCTCATAGTTTCATCCTGATTCATTATCGTCACTATTCTTCACTCCCATTTATTTTGAAAACTATGTCAATATGAGGTCCATGATAGACTACGTAGGCAGCACTTAGATACATGAGGTATCTTGGGTCAACTTGGTCGCTTCTTCCTTCTTATTCCATTCCCCCTTTGTCAACCTTTCTCACATTATTTTATTTGATGTTTCTTGAACTTAGGGATAAATGCACAAGAGTTATGCCTTATTTCCATATTCACACAATGATGATTAATTTTTTTTATTATTAATTTTGGTTGTGTCTTTATGTATGAATTGATTGATTTTTTGCTTGTGTGTTTTACTAATTAGTTGTCTTTATTTAGAAAATTATGTTTTACACTTAGGTCTTAATTTTTCATATCTTGATATTGAGTTCTGAACTTTTTATCTAAATTTGTCTTGGCTCAATGCATTATGTTTTACACTTAGGTCCCATTTTTTCATATCTTGATCTCTAGTTGTGAACATTTGTATTTGAACTAATCCTTACATAAATTGACAATAATGATATCATAATTCATTTTATAATTACGATGCTTATTGTCATATGCCAAACTAAAAATCATGTGCTTTAGGCTTATATACAATATTTCATGAAGAGAAAACATCCCTTTGCAAAATCATCCATTTTTAAATCACATCATCTCGGTCAAATTTGACCATATCACATCAACTCATCCTTCTTTGACATTTGTCAACACTAGGTCATATCATCTTTTTTATTCTTTGTCATTTCTCATCATATTCCTCCCATTTTTGGAGAACAACATTTGTCTAAGGTCCATTTGGACTATGTATGTTGTGTGATTGTATTTTGAGTTATTTGAAAAACTACTGTATTTAGTAATAAAAAACTAATAACATAAACAACATCAAAGGAGGGGATAAATGAATAATCAGATAATTAGAACATGAAGTCTTGCCATTATTTTTTCCCTTACAACTCCTCTCCAATATCTTCAAGCAAATTTGAATGCCAAAATGGTTGAATATGGATGGTTTGACTTGAGCTTCAAAGTAACTCCAATAGCTTCCTTGGATTGTTGGATGGATTGACAAGAGCATGAGGATGTTTGATAATGGATGATTATAAAAGTATAATAGAGGCTTAGTGATTTAAAATTTATCTCGGACATGGCCCAAACATGGTTTAAATAGGATGGTGGAGGAGAATTTATGGAATTTTAAAAAAATTTAGAAGCCTCTAGTTTAGAGACTTCTAGAATTTTGGAGGAGCTTCCCTAGTTCTATAGGTTTCTTGCTTAGTTTATGGGATAATAGGGTATTAGATGGAATTTAATGAGGTTTAGGATTAATATGGGTGTAGGAAAATCTAAGTTGGTAGGGTAGCTAGGGGGTAGGGGAATACAAAGGAATTTTAAATTGGCAAGTGGGCTAGTGGGTAGATTAGTAGCTAAGTAAACTAGTTAGTAAGTTAATGGGGTAATTAATTGGTTATAAAGGTATGATAAGGATTATGGGATATAAGTAATATTGTCTATAAATTAGTATATTCGTTAATTATCTAGGGATGTGATTATGGGATAAAGTAGCACGTTTAATAAGAATATTGGGGTGAGTAGATTTAGGTGCATACATTTTTTCCCTCTTTGAAATGGTATTGCAAGTAGAGCAAAGTGTAGTGGAGTAATGTATTTTCAAAGAAAACCATTTTGTGAATGAATATGTTATTAGTAAGTATGATACCCCCTTGAGGGATCATATAGGGAGGAATGAGCTAGATGGTCACTTGAAAAGAAATCCCCAGGATGGGGTAGGACCAAGATGAGGATAGGGGGTTCGGATGACCTGAGTAGTGATATAGATATGATTAATGCCCCAATCAAAAGTTTAATGGGATAAAGTAGCTTAGCCTTAGAGGATAATTTATAGACAATGATCAATGCCTATAAATGATTTTGATTGATTAATATGATAAGACATAAATTCTTGAGACATAGACATTATCTGGGGCATAAAGAGATGAGATAATCCATTAGATGAGATGGTTCCCATATCAAGGACACATGTTAGGGATGAATGAAATCCTATATAGGATATTTGATGGATGATTACGAAGAATAAGCCACTTTATGTTAGATTTCTAGATCAATATGACTTAATAGCAATGAGTGACCCATATGGGATGGGACGGGATTAGATGTTGATAGTGGATGAGCTATCCCTAGGAACAAAACTATGGCTAGGTGATGCCTACATAGTCTTAAGAGACCTTAGGCCAATGTAGTTCTGAATCGAGATTTGGGATTTAAAATAGAGAATATAAGACTATGCCTTGGGAGACTTAGTGTTGATAAATAATGGTGAATAGTGATAATCAATAATGGAATAGGATTCAGGGATCAAAACTAGTAGATAATAGGATTAGTGAGGGTCAAGTTGGGTGACAAGAGGGTAAATGAAGGGTAAAATAGAAAAATATGGGTGAAAAAGTCTCATTTTATCTTTTATCCTTGTTGACTTTATTGTTCTAGAGCACTATTAATAGACTGCATCCCACTTTCATCGCATTACATAGAGAGTCTTGGAGTACCAGAGGCTAGCCGATGTGGGACCACTAGTAAGTAATGCATCCCTAGCCTGTTAGTTTTTGCATTTTTGCATTTATTTTTGCATTTAATAGAATTACAAGATGTGGGGACAATATCGCAACTAAGGGTAATGCCCTCAATGGTGATCTTATTCTCATAATTTGAAATGTCATGGTCACAAACTATGATATTGCAATACCATAACAGGTGACTGGTGGTATAGAAATACTACAAGTGAGTTGTGATATCACATTACTATGAGAGGAGAGTGGCAGTTTTGCAAAACTATGAGGTTAGAGTCATGGTTATGTAAAACTATAGAACATGATTAGCGATATTGTCAAAACCACTTTTCAAGGCTAAGTCATTAGTTATAATATTGTGGTAGTTAGAGTAAAGGTTATGGGATGGGTTGGGGATGGTAATTAGGGGGATTGGGGACATAGAGAAGATAAGGTGATGGGTGTTTAGGGAAGTTAAAGGGATTAAAATTTATAGAAATAGTTTAGGGAGGTAAGTTAGAGTGGTTAGGGGGTTTATAATGGATAGTTAGAGGTATGTTAATTTTCTAGGTCGGGTAAGATTAGGAGGATTTGAGGTGGTTAGACTAGGAGGTAGGATGGATATGATTAGGTGAAAGAAGGTTAGAATGGGTTAAGGGCTATGAATTAGGACAGTGTAGGTTAGGATGGGGTAGGGAGTAGGGTGATGTAGATGAAGAGTGCTTAGGGGGTTAATTTTGGGGTGGTTAGAATGGATAGGATTAGTCTAGGATAGGTTAGGTTAGGGAAGCGTAGGATTTTAAGGGGTTAGGGATGTAGATTACTTAGATATGGAAGGCTACGATAAGGTAGGGTTAGAATGGGGTGAGTGGGTTTCACTGAAGGGGTAAATAAGTAAGTTAGATAGGGTGAGTTAGGGTGATTGTGAAAAGGAAATGAAAGGATAATTATGTGGATAAAATGGGGTGATGAGAGTTTTAATGGGTGGCTAAGGTAGGTAGTTAGGTTAGATGAGTGAGTTGGGGATGTGGGTACTAGTTTGATGGGATAGGATAGGCTAGATGTAAATGTGATTATAGCAATGTGATTTGATAGGATATGTGTTGGTACAAGAGGATTTAGGAGTGATGGCATCCTAAATACAATGGCCAATGGTATTGTATGAGATTCACTTGCTGACGCCTAAGGAGTATGGAGTTCTACATTTGATCGACCTATATTATATTACAACTATGTCAGTAGTGCATATAGATAAAGCATTGATCACAGCCCTGGTTGAGAGATGGCACTTTAAGACTAGCACCTTTCATTTTGTTATTAGGGAGATAATAGTCACTATTGAGGATGTGTTAGGAATGTTTCAACTTCTTATGAGAGGCCATAGGATATATTGGTGTTCACACACCCTTAGCATGGTAGTTCATAGGTTAGATGGGCTATTATAGATTGAGGTGCAGGATGTATGGGAGGATATTGATAGGACCCTACGGGAGGGCCTGATTGATAGGTTGACATTTATGGTTATGTCTCTTATGATATACATACTTTTACTAGACAAGAGTGGTCAATGGTTTCATTTAGGATTGGGAGATATGGTTTTGGAAATGGTTCAGGACAATCAAGTGTTTGTCTAGGTCCCATTTATTTTAGCATACTTATACTGAGAGCTACATATGGGTGTATATAAAGGAGCAATGAGCCTAGGCCCTTATTTATTACTATAGATATGGAGTTGGGATCACATTTCCATAGAGTGTCCCTTGGGTACACGTGCAGATAGAGAGACCCACAAATCCCTAGTATTTGGGTGGTACATCATTCTTGGAGTACATAAGTCTTATGCAAGGGAGATCCAATTTTATAACAAGCATTTGAAAACTTACATCTAGATTAGATCACATGGGTGCTATAAAAATAATTCTAATTGGAATGGGCCAAGGATGTAGATGTCACCTGATTCATGTTGATCAAGTGTTATATTACAGGATGATGAGACTATATCATTGAGTGGTACAGACCTAATCATGCACAATGGTAGTTTGGGAAGCCAAGGATGTGTTAGGTGAGGAGCATTTTTTTCCTATAGTAAAAAGAGAGACCTTATTGAGGAGTGCTAGTGGATAGGGATCTATCTTGAGTGGACTATGAGAGCATTACTCTAGTGGTATAGTATTACCAAATTCTTTTCCTAGATATTAGAGTGACAATTGCATCTGTGGCTCAGTGGGCATAGAGATGGTCGTAGAGATTACTCAAATGACCAGTTAGGGTGAAGAGGGGGGTTGTACAGAGATTGTTGCAAGCATAGGATAGATTAGGGTGGAGGTGAGCATAGAGAGTGCATCCCTAAGCACAAGATAAATAGGATGAACCATATGTTATGGATGTGGATGGAGCAGATCAGGGAGGTTGAGATGGGGATGAGACAGGGACAGGGGAATAGGTTAGAGTTTAGGTTGGGGGGAGTGGAGTTAAAGCTAGAGGGAGTAGAGGGGCAGATGACATAGGGCCATCTAGGCTACCTTTAATTGAGGATGAGTGATCACTTTTAGAGAGGCTAAGGAAAGAGATACAAGCCTATACCTTAGAGATTACAAGGCTCACTATTGAGAAAGATAAGATGTGAACATACTTACAGGGGTGGATATCAGAGAGGGATGGCTAGTTAGTCATATCACAGGGGTAGGTTATAGGCTTATAAGGGTATATATCTATGACATAGGGGCATATAAATATTTTAGATGCTTAGATAGTCATATTGCATGGTCAAATCTAGAGTTAGGATGCTCAAATTATGACTTTACAGGGCCAGATTAGGTAGTTGTAGGCTAGGGTGAGGGAGTTGATGGTGAGAAACTCTCGGTGATCAAAATATCATCAACATAAAGGACTAGTATCAGTAAATAATCATCCTATTGTAAAAAATATACATTGGGTTCTGAATGACACCTAGTGAAACCTTAAGTAAGGAGGAAGGAATCCGTCTTGGTGTACCAAACTCGATGCACCTATTTGAGTCTATGGATGGATTTACTAAGTCTAAAATCTAAGGATGACTCTTAAATAAACCTAGGTGGCTTCTCCATGTATATTTCCTCCTCAAGGTCTCTGTGAAGAAAGGCACTCTTCAAATCCATCTAGTGCACATCCCAACCATGTGTTGTAACTATAGCTAGTGTGATTCAGATCAAAGTCATCTTTGCAATAGGTACAAAGGTCTTTGAGTAGTCAATGTCGACTACCTATGAAAAACCCTTGGTGACCAATCATGACTTATACTTATCAACTGACCTATCTGCTACAAACTTAGTCCAACATATCCACCTACATCAAACCATCTTTCATCCTTTAGGAAGTGAGGTCAAATCCCAAGCGTGTTTTTTAATCAAGGAAGAATATTCATCTTATATAGCACTATCCCACTTAGGTATGCCTAAAGCTTCTTAGAATATCTATAGATCTAATACTAAAGCAAAGAAAGCATGTGGACCACTCTAATAATCTTCCTAAGTATGTCTATCATCTATTGGATCCCCTACCCAAGTGCCTACACTCTAAAGTGTATGCCTGACCCAAAGGGGCCCAAATGTGGGTGAGTCAAGTGTTAACTTCTCATCCTCTAAAACATGACTAGAGTTAGATGAAGAAGACTCCCCATTACTACCCTCATTATTAGAATTAGATGAAGAATAAGACCCTAGCTCATGAACCTTCTTTGGATGATCTGAATTAGAAGAAGAATCATCAATTCTAAGTGAATCCAATGAAAGAGAAGAAGTGTCAAGTGTTGAGTCTGTGGGACTCTCCTGAAAGTGAACACTTTTATCTATGAACAACTCATGTGTAGTTAGATGTATAATGTGATACTCCTTGACACCATCTATATAACCTATAAAGATGCAAGGCTTGGACTAAGGTTCCATAGCTTTACTTATCTTCTTCAATATATGTACTATAGATAGAGATCCAAAAACCCTAAGGTGCTCAACATCAGGTTTCCTTCCATGCCAAGATTCAAAGGGTGTTATGCCTTTCAAATTTTTGTGAGGAACCCTATTCTAAATATAGCAAATACAATTAATGGCTTTGGCCCAATACTGAGGTGCCAAGGACTTAGAGTGAATCATACAACTAGCCATATCTTTTAATGACATGTTCTTATGTTTTGTAATTTCATTCTATGAAGGATTGTAAGTAGGTGTCCACTGCAAATCAATCCCCTCTATGGTGAAAAATTGCCCAAATTTGTTCATAAAATATTCACCTCTATTGTCAGTTTAAAGAATCTTGATGAATTTATCAAATTGTTTCTCAACAAATACCATGAAGTCTTGAAATTTTTCAAACACTTTAGACTTTTGCTTAAGAAATTTGACCCATGTATATCTCGATAAATCATCAATGAAAGTGAGAATGTACTTATCCCTTATAAAATATAGATTGGGAAAAGTCTCAAATACATCACTATGTACTAACTCTAATGTTTGTGAAGCCCTCCAAGCTTTGCCTTTGTTAAATTTTGCTTTGAGATGCTTTTCAAAAGAGCGCCCCTCAAAAATTCCCTTAGAGAATTAGACTCGAGGCAAGCCACTGACCATGTGATTTTTACTAAGTTATTTAAGGTAGAGGCGGTTAAGGTGGCCAAACCGCTCATGCCATAATTTGCTAACTCCATCTAAATGAGTCAGTAATATTGTTAGAGAAGAATCAGGTGAAAAATGTGAGAAGGTATATAACCTCGCTCGGTGATCTATCATATCCATTGCCACTGTAGTATCATTATACAACTCCTTGATGATAGCTAAATCTATTAAAAACTTAACCCTCATGCCTTTGTTGATATGAATGATTTGATACATTGATAAGAGATTTGTCAAAAGGGAAGGGACACTTAGAACATTATTGAATGTTCCTCCTTCCATTTTAATAGACCCTCTCCCTAAAATAGGTAAAGAATTTTCATCACCCAAACTGATAGAAGACATGCTACAATGCTCTAAAGAAGAAAATTCAACTAGTGAAGAGCCCATATGGTGAGAAGCACCCAAGTCAATGACCCATGAAGATGTTGAAAATATGCATCTTCTATAAGAGCCTTGCCCTTTTATTTCTCTTTCCCCTTTCCCTTTACCTTAGTAGAATCTTCGGTAGATGAATTATGCTTGATGGACTCAGGAAACCTATGTTGTTTTTCTCTACGAGATGAGTTAGGTGATCTATGTACTTCTTCATGCATTTACTTTCATCATGTACATTTTTCTTATAGTAGGCACACTTAACCTTCTCTTTCTTAGGTTTGTCATTCGAAGAGGAGGATTTAGTGTTATTTTTAGTAGAGGTTGATTCTTTCTTATTCTCTTGATCCTTATTCTTCTTCTTCTCTTTGTTGTAAGTCTTTGCTTTTCCATTCCCAATAATTAGGGTTTGAGGTTTTGTGGACTTCAATGTGCCTATCTAGATCAACTTGTTTTGTTCCTTAGTTAAGTCAGGAATGAAATCATCTTCAGAGGTAATTTTCCATGCAATGCCTAAATCACTTTTAGTGGCATGAAAAGTAGTGACAAAGACTGAATAGTCAATACCTAGTTTAGATAGTATAGAAAGAACAAGTTGGTAATATTATTTCTTTATCCCACATTCTTTCAACTATAATCTCAAGGAATTAAACTTAGTGAATAAATCTTAAAGGGTGTCAAAGTTCAAGGACTTAGGCTATTGAGTTCATTCTCAAGCTCGTGACCTACTATCACATCTTGGTCCCCAAATAATTTACCCATAATGGTCCATACATCATGAGGTGATTTGTCAAGCTCTAAATGAAATAAAAGATTAGATGCTACAAAAAGACATAATAGCCCATACGCTTCATCGCTATGGTTATACCTCTTAACTATCTCTATATCTGTGTTAGGTTTAGTTTCATTACCCATGGTTATCCTATATAAATTCTTATTCCTTAAAATAATTGTCATCTTGATTTTCCATTCATGATAGTTAAAGGAAGTTAGTGGGTTGATTGAACTTGAATCCATTAGTGCATAAATGAGATGTTGTAGTAGTGCAAGTTGAAGTTGTTTGCAGAAATGAAAGTGCAAGTAGAATGCAAAGATAACCAACAAATCATAGTACACCTCCCCTAAACTAGTAAATGGTTAACCCTCCCCCCAAATGTTGAAAATGCATGCTTAAAAGATGTTGGACTCAATCGATAGTGTGTCTTGATTAATCAGTGCAACGAGTCAAAATATGATATTTTACAAACAAAAGAGGATGTTGAACTCAGTCAATAATGCATCCAAGGAAGCAAGTACAATGTGAGTAAGTGAAAAAATGAATAACACTTTCTTTTTAAATATTTCCCATAGTATATTATTTTATAAAAAATAATAGAAAATATCCACTAACAATGCTAATCTTGACCAATCTTCTTATGCATTACTTGTTCAATAAAAAAAATGTAGCCTATTTGCCCTTGTTTTAAATCAAGATATTAAAAAAAAAATTAACACATTAAAAACATTAGGGCAAACGTGAAAGACTTAGATTTTTTTGAATTAAACTTTCAATCCTTTGAAATAGTAGGAGTCTTTTGTGATGCTTCTTAACTAACTCACATAATGTGAGTGGTCTCAACAGGTGAAAATGTTGTAGACGTAAGTCACCTGGAAGAAATGCAAAACCAAGGTTGAACATGTAGAACCATCTGAGGTTGAACACAAGTCGATACCAAATAGAGGAGACCAGACCTAAGGCCATATGGAGGCACACACATTTTTGTATAAAATGCACTAAGGCACATTGAACATGTAGTTCACAAAGAAACTATGGTAATGGTTGCCAATGAATCTATTTTGCAAAAAATATGAGTCTACCAAAGATGAAAAACTCCCACAAATAGATTGTGAAAACTATCTTTTATTTACAAATAACAAATCTCAAGATTTGAAATAAACCAACAATAATAAACAAACAAAATAATCAAATACTAGAGTGGCTTTGACACCACATCAAATTGGACACCAAGATTTTTGGATCAAGTGAATGCACATATTATTGATAAACACAATTCAAACATGTGCACAACACAATAGTTGCAATAAAATGAATTCATAATATGAGAATAATGCATAAACAAGATAAGAGCAAATCTAATCTTTCATTAACTTTGGATGTTTAATACAAAGGGAGAGAGGTACATATATAGGTGGGAGAGAGAGTGAAACCCCACATTTTAGTGAATGTGGGACTAATCTTCCCAAATGACCCAAATGGCCTCTAAGACCCTAAGTAAGCATACAGAACCATGTAGACAAAACCCATAGGACAAAAGTCTGAACCAATAATATCCATGTTTAATAGTGGCCCTAAGATCCTGACCACCTCCTACTTTAGTCACTTCCTATAAAGTCTCCATCTGATACTCTAATCTAGCTATATGCCTCTATGGGTGAGTGATCTTTACATATGTGTGATAAGTTAAGGCAAAAACATCTTATGCCTACCTATCAAGTTAGGTAGTCCTGCATCAAATAACAGTTATTCCCTAGTCTACCCAATGCCTCAATCCCATTTATGCAGTTTATTTCAAGAATCAGTGGATCTAAGAGCATTTTTTATGATTTTTTTCTAAATTGGGGCAAAAAGATAAAAGTAGTGAAAACTAACTTGGGTCTAACCCTCTCTATTTTTAGCTAGTAAATTTTCCATATCTAAGTGTTCATCGATTTTGCTACATTTTAGATTGATTTTGTCATCATCAACCCAAAGTTTGAACATTTATAAACCCAATTTTCAAAAATGATTCTATTTTTAGCAACCCCCCAAATAGTTGTTTGGATTTAAAAACTTTCTATTTTTAGTGAAATATTTTATTAAAGCTCATATTTCATGTTTTGAATCATATTGTTGCTAAATTGCATAATTGATATTAAAAATTTAATAATTTTAATGGCGTTCTATCTTTCATATCATGTCTTTACAGTTTTACAACTACACAATGACTTGATGTTGGATTCAATCCCCCAATAGGATGATTTAGGTAGTGTGATCCTCCTCACACAAATGATAAGTACCCTTGTCCATGATTTGATTATGTAGTATATTTGTTTATTTTTTTTTAAATTTCACATCATTCATGTCTTTTGTCCACATATTGCATAGAGTCTCAGTTGGATTTTTTGTGCCACCAAAGATAAGTATTTCTAATTCACGATTTTCCTTCTGCAAACCACTACTCAGGACCACCCCCTTGTCATTTCATGATAAGGTGTTATTATGAGGGGGTAATATGTATGCACTTAAAAATTTAACAATGTAATATTCCTAGTATAATATCTAATGATGATGTAGTGATTTCCAAACTATGCTCAGGTGGGTTCTCTCTGACATTCTAGTCCCTACTCTCCCCTACCTCTTTCTTGAACCCCTCAAAAACTCTTTGGATTATCTTTTGCAACTTATTTCAACTTGTTTTAAAAACCCTCCATATAGGATGAAATCACCCTTCTTGGTAATAAAACTACCTTGATCTATTACATAACCACCTTGAAAGTGGCAGAACATGTAACAGCTTCACAAACCATCATGATAGAACCATTACTGACAAGGAAGTTTTGTATTACTATAAATCAATTTTGTTATTAGATAGGGCAATTTGTCACACATTATGGTAGTTTCATAACCGGCCCCTGTAAATAGGGGTGGTTCTATCACCACTTATCCATGTGTTATTTATAGCGTCTAGAACTTGAGTTTTTCACAAGTTTACATGTTTTTCTTTGTGTTTCTTACCTTTTTCTACCTTGAGTCTGCCTCATTACTTCCCAATTCACTCCCACTATTTTTTTGATCACTCTCTATCCTTCCTAAATTTAATTTTTAATAATCAATAAATAAACTCATCCTTGTAAGATCCATGTTTCTCCTACAAATATCTTAGTTTTAGATAAATTTTGGATCCAAATGTTGTATTGAATATTGGTGTTTGTAAAGATCTATAGAACCCTAGCCTACCTACTTTTAATTTTAAAAAATATTTTGCTCCATCTTTGGTCATCTTCATGGTTATTTTACATAGTTTTTAGAGGGAATATTTCATATGAATCAGTATCAATTATTTGTTATGAATCAATCCAGTCGTTATTCAGTTGCTCTTATTTTAAAATATTGTGTCATTTCCTTCTTTCCCTTCCATGCTTTTGTTAGAGAGTTTCAAGGGTTGTGATTAAACAATCAAAGAGCTAGATACCTGAGGACGATGTATTTACTATAATAAATCTTTGCCTTCACTTGGTCATCATCATTGACTAGATTGGGGGTTTTCATTTCTACTTTTGATTTATTAGATTAAATTATTTTAGTTTGTTGTTTACTTATTATATTAAGATCTACATTCATAAAATATAAAATTAATTGAAAATAACTTTTCTCTTCTCTTTCTTTTGCACCAAAAACATAGCTTAAATTTTCATTGTTTACATTTATATATTAGAATATTTTAAAGCACATAGTTTACACTAAAACCTAGGGTGAATCATAGGAAGAATACAAATCACTTTAGTTTTCAAAAAAAATCATTTTTAGTTTTAAATAAGCCTTGCATTCACAAACAAGCATCACACATACATAGACAACTTAGACAAAAGAAAGGTTGCATCTTAGATTTAATTTTACTCATTTGCATAAGAAATAAATGTCATTCTAGGATCAAAAAAATTATAATTTAAATTTCACTTTTATTTCATAATAAATCATTTAGTTTATCAAACAATCCTTCAAAACTTTCAAAATTAGTTTCCAGATTGCATGTGTGAAAGGTAATTTTTGAATTCGTAATAAGTGTGTTTGCGAGAGTTTTAAAATTTGGTTTTCCATTTGCATGTTAGAGAATATCATTTACATAGTAGAATTTCATAATATATACACAATAATAAACCAAAATTAAAGTTATATCATTTATACTTCATCGGGAAATTTATCTTAAAAACTATGAAAAATCAACACTTGCATATTTCATTCGAATCTTCATTTTTAAGTTTGCATGCATCCAAAACATTTTAAAAGAATTAAAACAAATATTATCCTATCATTTACTTTCATTATTCACTAATTTATTTCTTTTAGTACTTTCATTTCAGCAAATAGTTGAATTTCATTTTATTTGTAAAAACCTTGTCAAAACATGTACAAGTTACCAAAATAACCTCTAAAAAAAGTCTTGCCAAGATGAGTGCAAGAAAAAAATTCACTCACACATTTAAAAATAATATGAATATTCATTTAAATTCATTAAATATAAGCTATACACTTAAAATATTTCCAAACAATCTTATTTTACAATTGGATGACACTTATTGAGTGTCCTTATCCCCATAGAACAAGATCATTCCCTAGAGTGTTGGCTCTCATTCTAGCAAGTGCACTTCAAATTGGCATTGATTCTAAACTCATAATCTAAGTATTTTACCCCACCCATATCCCAAATCTTATATTTAGTCGAATTAAAGCGCTAAACGACCAATCTAGGCCCATAGTCCCTTTAGTAGGACCCCTTTGTATTCTTCCCCACCAAGTAAATAACCTTCAAATTTATGTCTTCCATATTCTCTTTCATTTTTCCTTGGGTATAGCCTCATATTATTTCATTTAGGCTACCTATCATCTTCCATTACGTCGGTTTTCTCATCTATACCTAGAGAAGTCAAATTCATAAGTTAGTGTGTGATTTATGCATGCATACAGAGTATCATCTCATATCTCTTCCTCCTCCCTTAGAGATTGGTTCAAGTAAAACTCTACAAGGATATGATGTAAATGCTTATTGTGAATATCATCAATGTTTTAGGCATTCTAAAAATAAATGTTACAAGTTGAATCACAAGATACAATATCTCATTGATAATGAACAGATCACCTTTGATGATCTTCCAAAGGATTCAGGGTCATAACTTGGTGATCTTCAAAACCAAAATATTTTTAACAATCCATTACAATATCATTCTAAGGAAACACCAAAAGTGCAATGGCATATCTTGTATATCCTCCTAACTTCTGGATATACACATTCTAGATATACATATGGGGATTTATACCCTTCGACCAAATATGATTAAATCACTCAATAAAAAATTACAATAGATTATCGGTGAGATTGATTTACCTCTAAAGGTTGGTCTACCACATGTGACCACAACATTTTTAGTTATACCACATACAAGTGTCTTTAATATGTTATTTGGATGACCTTGGATTCATAATCTCTATGCAGTTCCCTACATAGTACATACATGTCTCAAGTATATTCATGTCAATAGGGTGATCAAAGTTTTAGGAATTTAGTATGAACATCCACTACAATAAGATAAGTTTATTCTAAGAAAGCTAATTATACAACCTATCCAGTTTAATCATGAGTGAAAGGATAATAAAAATGCAACTCCCTTTCTTAAGTGACCAATACTTGAGAGGTTGTTACATTAGAGATACATAGTGGACTCCATGGAATCCTTATCTACTCTTATACAACCTAACTAGTTGCTAAGAGCATATTAACATGTTTTAGAGAGGGTACAAATACCCATAGTTACAGTTACACCGAATAAGCCACAAATCACTAAGCAATGGGTTTCATGAACCACTATAGCTTCTACTTCAACTTCATAACCATAGAGTCCTATGAGGCAATGCAAAGTATAATAAATTATATAGATCGGCATTTCACACATATACATGATCCTTGGTAGTATGACTAGTTTATTGTAATCCACCCTGAGCCTAGATCACCTTATGAGTATCCTTTAGATGGGATCATTGGCCAGCGTTATTTTAGCTCAAATTTAATTATGCAAAAATTAAAAAAATAAATAAATAAATAATTTAAATACAAAAACATTCAAATAAAGCAAAAAATGCAAAAAAAATAGCATACACTTGTTTACAAGATTTTGCATATATGTTTTTTTACTTTATGTTAGTAGATAGCATATAATTCCCTTTCTATATACACATATGTTTCATGAGTACTTGAGTGTGATACATGCATACACTAAATACATGATACAGGAGCATACAAATGTTGGCCTTTTCCTCTACCCACATGATGCACTACATTAGGGACATCTTCTTCATTGATCATGATTGATATAGGGTACATTATTTTATGATCACTTTGCATTATCATGTTGAGATTATATGTTAACGCTTACATATGCCATTATTCATACTTATATATTACGTAGTGTGTTATATATGTTATGCTACAATATATTTTACTAACACATGTATTGAAAAACTAGTATGCTATGCTTATGCTAGTTACTTTCACTTATTCATCTTATCACATGGATTACTTAAGTGTGTTTCTTGTTTGTTGCCTTGTTTTGATGGTAGAACATTTAAACATGTTCTTTTTTTGTTAGCCATAGTTCTACTGAGTGTTGTTTCTTTGGTGTATAGACATTTGAACATGTCCTCCCTTTAAGTGTGCATCATTTGAACATGCCCCTTGTTTTCAGTCTCCTTAGACCCCATTTTTTGTATGGCATTGAGTGATTTTATGTGTGTGCTTAATTGTTTGTTGAGCTTGTACTTGTTACTTATAGACATAACCATGATACATATAATGCATATTAGGGCTTGTTATGATTAGATATTTTGATATTATTTGATAAATATACTTAGACATGATACCACTATATGCTTCTTTGTTATATGATCAACACATATACAGCATGGTTATCTTATCTTTCTGAGATTAGATGATTACTAGATTGCATTCCCCTTGCCTCAAAATAGGGAGTATATTAGTGGGGGAATGTCATAGAGACATGAGTCCAGATGCAGATAGTTGGCAAAATTGGTAGGATTTGATATAGTTTACATGATTCAAATATACACTTGGGTCAGAATATTATGCATTTAGCATCAATTTTATAGATTTGGGTCAAAGTTTTTTTAGATTTTATATAGATAGTACATATAATTTATAGAATAGAGATTACATTATGACAAATACTTTAGTCTAAGACACATTAGAGATGTATATGTCATGCAAATATTCCAAATCATAGATACATATTTAAATTACACACATATTCATGAACCAACCTTACCAAGAAGCATCGATTGAAATTTTATCTATCTGCAATAGTTGGTTCCCTTGAGTAGTGCAGTCGAGATTCAGTGCCCTCAATAGCCTTAGGCACTACTTCCCTTTTGCAAGTTGAGATGGTTATACCTTTTGACATGGATGAGATTGAATAGATTATGTTTACACTTGGGTTATGTAATCAAGATTTAAAATCCTCAATGGCTTTGACACAACTCTTCCTTTCCCCAGATTGGGGGCATGATCACCCTCCAATTCTCCTCTTCACATCTCCAAGGTTCATTTGTGAACCTCTCTCTCCAATGTTTCAATAAGGAAGCATCATCACCAAAATAAAGTACTAAGGGGTAACGTGGTCGTATCGACACACAAGTGTAATCTTTCCTTGCTCTCTTTTATTTCAAGTATTTCAATTATTCATTTTTAGATTATATGTATGATTTACACCTATAACATGATATTGGTTGCAGGTAAAATAAAACATCAAATTTAAATAAGGCTCAAGCAAATGCAAGGTTGTTGTACACACCAAAGTATACATTTATTTCTTGTATCATGGTAATTTCATACTTATGCAGTACTAGATTAAATGGGGGGGAGAATGTAGATACTCAAATATGATTTTACATTATATTCTAGTATTGTGCACTTGAAAAATACCAATCATAGCTCATCCCTTTAGTTCAAGACCTTCCTATAGTTGAAAGGCTCGTGTTTACCATCTCAATACACCAAATTGTTTATCTTATAGTCTAGCCTTGATTTTTTGATAACCTAGATCACTTATAGCTCCTAGTTTATATAAAACCCGATTTATATCCTACTTAGATAGCTACAAATCCTCAACAACTTTCTATCTTTCAGGATACTACCATCTAGATTAGGACACTAGTGGCAATGTTAGTGTCCCAACTCTGACACTAATGTTTTCATCTTTCAAATAACCAAATTTGCAAATATTTTAACATGTATGGGTTAGCCTCTGACACTAACATTGACACTAGTGTCAATGTTAGTGTCCCAACTCTGACACTAATGTTTTCATCTTTCAAATAACCAAATTTGTAAATATTTCAACATGTATGGGTCAGCGTATGGTATTGTTTTAACCCTTTCATGAGATCATTTAAAAATGTGTAGTATAAATACAAGTAAAATGTCATTCATATATAAGTTATCACATACATCTATCAAGCTCACATTATACTACTAAAAAAATCACTTGCACAATTGAGTTATACTACCCTATTCTTACCTATTTATATATCAGTCATAGGGGTAGTCTTCTTATAGGTGTGAATCATTCAAAAATTAGCCTATGAGCAGTATTTGTCAGGTTACAAATTAGATCACTAAATGCACTCGCATATAATATATTACATAATTATTCACACACAATCCCACATAAGGGGGAGAACTAAATTGGTCTGAGGTCCTCTTCATATTATATAGCTATGTAGGTAGCGCTCATTGACAAAGGGGTGTTTGAGGTCAATTTGACTTCACTTGAGTCCACTAACCCATGTTTTACAAGCTGGTATACCCTCATTGGAAGACCTATGTTTTAAACTATACACTGACATCTAAAACCTATGTGTGAGATTCAAATAGATAATTTACAAGGTGATAGTGAGACCTAATATATATAGGTGTTCATTCTAGAGAAGCACATGTATTATGTATTAAATAAAAACATATAAATTAGGATAGAAGCTTCGACACTAGTACACAAATCTCGACAGTACTATCCAAGCTAATAAAGAGCTAATTTCCAAAATCTAATGAATCATAATGTAGAATCAATCTACCTTATCTTGCACCTATATTTAATAGATCTAACTATGCATTAGTAAACAAGTGAAGTATTGTTTCTTCTTCATGTTTCTACATTCAAATCATTTTTTGGTGTTATACTTTCTATATTTAGTATACTTTCATGATTTAACATTGTATCATAATATTAAGAATCTGAATTATTTAATTGATATGCTTATAGAATAGTTTACCCCTTGTTTGATTTGGGTTATTCACCCCTCCCAACCATACTTTCTAAAAAGGGTTAAATCTGAAGTAAATCTTGCAAAGATAAAAATCATGACATTCAACTTAACTAAAAAAATATTATCCACAATCAATTTTATATACAAATAAAAATAGGTTGAGGTGGTGCACTCTTACACCTATTTGGGTGTGGTTTTATATAGACCACCTTTTAGCCTTGTACCTACAATAGAAGCGAGACTTAGAAAAAAATATGTAAATCTGACAATCTTGGAAAGACAATATTTTTAGCTCTAATTTCAAGATATCTGAACAAATATTTAAATTTTCCATACATTATTTACCCCCACACTATTGTATGTTTATGAGGTTTGAATCCCCTACTTGAGATAAAATGATTTCAAATGTCTGTAAAAAGTTTTCATCTCCATACTATCAAATAACATTCGAGCCAAAAGAATGGTTTCTCACTCAATTATTCTTGTAGATTTCAGAGTATGTCCACTCCTTATCTCTTTAATTTTCCATGTTATCACTATGTTGCATAGGTTTTGATACATGACATATTTTTTCTCTAGTCAAAATAGGTATCCATTCTTGGCACTTCAATCTTTTATGCAACTCGCCAAACAAGGATGCAAATATTGTTGGTATGCAAGAGCTATAGCTCTCCTCCCAAAGCTGGATATTGGTATAGAAAGAATAACCCCACTTGAGTTTTATATTAATGCTCCTCAACTCACTAAACATGAAGTAAATAGAGGTATTCTTAAATAGATCAGTAAATCTTACTTGAAAGTTACATGGTTTAATCTCAAAGAGCCTTTAAAACCAAAACTTCATAATTATTTTCAATTTTATTCCTACTTTTATGAGGATTGAAATCAAATTCCTAGATACATGAAGAAACCACTGTGATCATGTTTAAGGATCCTTTTATCTCAATTTTGTGTTTTTTCTCATCAACTCTGAATAGAATCTAAACATAACCTCCCATAGGGTGAGCATTTATGCCAATTATGTTTTATAGAACCTGAGAGTGAATAACACTTTGTATTCAAGTGTCATATCTACTATGAGATTTATGGTAGATACTAAAATCTAATATATGTAGTAACTCGGTCTTGTGCACTTGGAAAATATCTATCATGATTATACCTTTTAGTTGTAGACTTGCTCGTTGCTGAAAGGTTGATATTCACTATCTCTTTGTGCCTAAATTACTTATCTCTTAGTTCTGCAAATGTTATTCTGATGACCATGCATTTCTATGCAAAAAACTTTAAACCTAATCATTATTGTTCACTATCAGTTTTTGACTTGTGCCTATTTTCTAACTTCATATACACTTGCATCCTAGATAGACATTTATGTCGATGCAAGCATCTACTTTTTCTACAAAGTGTCAAGTGCCCAACAGTCATCCAATTTACAAATGAAACATATCCTAAAGGTTGGCCTAAGTGCTTTAGTGCCATATATTTTTAAAAGGGATTGGTATACATACAAGATCAATCCTCATTCATTTTTTACCTAGCAAACCCCTGGAACTCATAAGGCCACATACCAAGAAGCATTCAAGTGAGAAAAATTACCCTATTCATTCATATTTCTATATCAATCATAGGAGCAGTATTCCTACAAGTCTGAAGCATTCGAAGAGCAATTCATGAGCCATATTTGTCAAGTTACAAGCTAGACCACTGCATGTCTTTGTTTATCACATATTACATATTTATGCACACACAAACCAACATGTAGAGAAAAATTGTACAAGTCTGAGGCCCTCTTAGGAGTATTGGCTATGTAGGCAGTGCCCATTGATAAATGGATCCTTGGGGCAACTCGACACCATGAACTAACCTATTATTATCATTATCACTCCAAGGTTGAAGAAGTTAGGGGTTTGATCATTTGACAAAGAATAACAACTTGTGCGCATGATCTATATATATTAGAAGAAAGTCGACATAAAATCCAGAAGACTCTAGTTGGTCGCACCCTAATTCAGTCGATATTTTGTACATGACACTGGTAGTAGGGTTAGACACTTGCATCAACATAATTGTCCAAATCCAACTTAAACATCTGAGGCCACATAAAGAATATTCCCAAGTTCTAACTATTGTTTCATGATCATCTTTCAATCTACTTCCCAAATGTTATAGCTCAGACATGTATGTGCACAGTAAACCAACTAAATATCATTTATTTCCAATTCATTGTAATATCTATCAATAGTTATATTTTACTATTTTTAACAATCTCAAATGTATAAATTCAGCGTATTATTTATCTAATTTTTCTATTTAACTGGCATGTTCATTAGGTTAGTTCACTATCCTTGTGCAAAAGTTAATTCAATACCCCTTAATTCTAGATATATCTTCTTATCTAAATATAAGGTTAAACAATACTATTATCTTTTTAGAGATTCTCATGGATCCTTGAGGAGCTTCATTTGGTATGAAGACCATGAATGTTTAGTTTTAACAAGAGCAATTAATTTTTGGATGAAACTATGTGCATGCTTTTGATCCTACGCGTTTTGAATCACCATCTATGATTCATCATATTTAGTCTTATTCATTCATGAAACACTGAACAACTTCGATAAAGAACACTCAATTTGATATCTTTACACACGAACAATTCTAAGAATATTAACTCTTACTTCTAAATGACAAACTTAAAAACATTCAAGAGACCATATAACTACACAACTTGATATATATTTATTAAACAACACATTAATTATGTTTATCTTTTTATCTATTTTAGAAATGCTTTTAACTAACCTCTAATGAACATTTTTTAAATGCAACTTGTACCGTATAAAAAGCAGGTACTTATCCTATAGTTTAGATGGAAAACATCCATTTTAGTCCATCCCTTGCTATCCCTTACATGGTAAAAGTGTGGGTGGTTAATATGATATGTGGGTCTCCGCTTTCAACAGCCCTACTGAAACATACAAATTAGGTTTTCGTTTTGCTGATGTGGATGGGCTGCAAATTGTAATGCCGTACAAAGCTTGGCAGCCTTTAGTTGCATGCACAAACGACAAAAGCTGTACGCTTTGTACGCACCAATTGTGTGGAATATTCAGCCTGCCAGCCTGGCCTTTTCGTCGTACGCGTCTCTATGCTTTGCACTTTGCCCACACTGACCTTTGAGTTCTGAAGAATCACGATTATTATCGGCTCCGTTGCGCCTTAGGGCCCACCTGCAGACTGTAATATCATATTAAAGTATCCTTTTAAATTGTTTATTATAATTTAAAATAGTTTTGTAATTTAATTTATAGTACCTTAAAATTGACCTTTCTTTCAAGTCACTATGTTATTGATGTGTAGCTGTTTTAATTTAAACTCTATTTCAAGTCATTATGTTTTTTGACGTGTAGCTGTTTTAATTTAAACTTTATGGGATTGTATCCCTTTTGCCCGGATTCCCTTAGTAGATAATGTTGGACTCTCCCAGGGTCAGCTTCTTCCCTTTTGCCTCCCTCGCCCGTTGTGCCCCTCCCCTTAATGGGAAATGTTTCATCTTTGTTCATTGTTTATCTCTTTTTGTTTGTTCCTTTATTTGTGTTGTGTTTTTATTTATTTTTTGGTGATCTGGGAAACTCAAAATTGATGTAGGTATTATTGTGAAGAAAAAAGATAGAAGATTTGAGATGGAAAGATTGAGACTGGAAGCGAAAGATCTCGTGTAGAATGATTCTCAGTGGATGGTGAAAGACTTATTTTTTGGGTGTGAGAAAAGACAAGTCTTAATATGTTGTTGAGGACAGAGGTGGTCTTGCTTGGAAATTTTTTGATTCGTTTCCGTTTCCGTCTTATTTCTTCTTTGTTCCTCCTATTATAGATTGGTAGAAGATTTGTGGAAGTGCATTAATTTTCAGTGACTTTGCTGACTTTTGGTAGACATTGTGTATCTCGTAGTTGCTCCCTCTTAGTTATGGTTTGTCCCATTTGGGGAGGTGTCTTGTTTGTTTTGGTTTTCGTTTGTTGTGTTTGGTTTTTCTGTGTGTTCCCTTATTAGAAGGAATGGATTCGTAATTGTGCCACAACACTGGTTCATAGCTCTAATCAAAAGCATTTTGCCCTATCAAATAAAAAATATTAGAACTTACCATAATCCTAAAATAAAATATTTATATTATATTACTGTAGAAATCTTAAAAAATAAAATATTTATATTATATTACTGTAGAAATCTTAAATATATATATATATATATATATATATATATATATATATATATAATACTTAAATCAAATTTAAAATTAAAATTAAAAATAAATACACCCATTAAATTTAACCACCACCATTTTAAAATATCATTGTAAAATACCTCTCGACTAAATAAACAAACATTTAAAAAAAAAATCAATGATATGATATGAAAGTTTTTAATAACGCCCACAAGGTCAATCAACCTATGGGACCCAAGAGCAAAACCGGTTGACAAGATTCCAACTAACTGCCCCACACTGCTACTTCCGCCTTTCCTTGATTTCTTTGTTAAGCTTGGATCTTCTGTTGTGAATTCTAGTCAAGTAGTAAGTTGTTTTTGCTATCTTTTCCTCTTCAAACAAAGTTGTAAGTGCTTCACCTTGTAGGATATCAATGTAACTACTTTGAATGTCCTAATATGCTATACATTCCATGATGAAATGCCATTTTGTTTCTACCGATCCAGACATGCAAAACTGACAAACCCTCTCCGATCATTCCTCCTTGGGTGCTTTCCATCTCCTTGTTTTGCATCTAAGATGGTGTGAACTAGTTCTCAACTAGGCAATTAACATTTTAGCTTTCCACTTTATCTCCGCTCCTATATAGTGTTTTTGATGATGGTCACATGTGTGATTAAAGTTCTTGACATAGTATTCTTTTTTACATCCCAGTTGATTTGTCCACATGTTTGTTTTAACTTTTTCTCACACATAACTTTTGATCTTCGCATTGGTGTTAGGACAGTGTTGCAATACTCATGTCCCATTTTTTCATCCATTTGTCATTTTGCTTCATTCATGTGTTCTTCCTTCTATTTGGCTTTTCCTCCACTGCTATTTTGGGCCAATGGCATCCTTTCATGTTTTCCACTTTTTTCAAGTAACCTAATCATTGGATCAAGGTCATTGTTTCCATCGAAAAGGTCCCAGCCTCAGCTAGCATGATCTCATACAGTATCATGGCTATTATTTTGAAACTACTTGTGATTAAATGTTTTTTAACCTTTCTATTTGTCTCCATTTCACCGTTGATGTATCGTTACCCCAAACTTCATAACCATATAACACTACCGAGATAAGAAGCAACCCAAAAGAGTCATCTTGGTTTTCTAATCCCATAATTAAGCTGATATGCATCTGTTTTGGAGCATGTATAAGGACTTCCACCCGCCTTGTATCCTTTTAGCTCTACAAGCCTCCCAACTGAGATTATTGTGGAAGTCAAGGCCCATGTACTTGTATTCATTTACCACTTGCAAGGGGCCACCATCAAACTCTAAATTTAATCGTCTCTTTTTTCTTCTTAAGGAAAAAATCATGACTTTGGTCTTACTAATGTTCACCTGCATTCCCACCTCTTGACAGAATAATTCTAGAGCTCTCAAATGTTCTTGTAAACTATGCTCTATTTTAACCATTAGGATAAGGTCATCCAAAAAGAGCAACAATTTTACCACATAAGAGGCTAGTTGTATCCCATCCCCACCCAACTTTTCAATCCACTCCTCTAACTTGTCAATATATAGCCCAAATAAAGTGGGGGATATTGGGCACCCCCACTTGACCCTGATGTCAATCCCAAAACACTCAAATAGACCACCCTGTATTCTGATTTTGGCTCAAACTTGATAATAGATCCTATGAACCGCTGCCCTATATTCTTCTGGTATATCCAATTTTTCCATTATGTCCCAAAGTTTGCTTCTAGGCATCGTGTCAAATGCTTTTTTGAAATCAACAAAGCAACAATAGACCTCTTCCCCCTGCTTGTCCTAAACATTTCTAATCAAATGCCTAACGATGATGCAATGATCAATAGTAGAGTATTTTGGTCTAAAACTTCCTTGTCTTTTTGCCCTCTTACCTTCCTTTTCAGCCCAAAGTTTAATTCTACGTTCCACCGTGCTACTGAAAAGTTTACCAAAAAGAGGATTAATCATAATAGTATGGTATTTTGATGGATTATTGGCATCACCACTTTTGTGAATGGGGATGACCATGCTAGTTATCCAATTTTTGAGAAAGCCATGCTGAATAACCCTATTGAATATCTTTTTTATGTGTGGTGCAAGATCTTCCAAACCCCATTTTAAAAATTTTGCTTGCAAACCATCCAAGTCCTAAGCTTCACCATCGTTAACTTTTTGATTCCCTCCTTGATGTCTTTTATGGAGAATAGTTTGTCCCTAATGACAATTACTGAGGGGGAGGGACCAGTTCTTGATTTTGATCTCTTTCATACAATATTTTTGCATATTCTAGCCATTGGATGTCAGAGATATTATTCTCCACCTTTGTTTTAGCCTACTGGAGTTCTCTCCAAAAACCTCTTGGATTATTCACATCTTATGTTTAAAACATCATCCACCTTATATTTTTTGATCTTTAGATTCCCTTTAAATATTGTATTATATGGTATTGTATCGCACATGTTAGTTAATCTTTATTTTTTTTAAACATAAATATGGGAGATCGAGTTATCTTCGACCTAGATATTTTATACAAGCACAGTCATGTTACAGAAAGGACTCTTCAATTTACTAACAAGTAAGGTTCAATGCAAGTGCAATGGCCCTAACCCACTCATATTTTAGCTCAACAATAGTACATTTCAAATAAAGAATTGTGTTAATGTAGAATATTTTAAAAATAGGATATAAAGAGTTTTAAGGTTTGTTGTTGTTGTTGTTGTTGTTGTTATTATTATTATTATAAATGTTTTAGATTGAAGTTATGAATCGATTCTAGACTATACATAAAGGCCATTACAAATAATAATAAAAGAAATTAGAAATATCAGATAACAAAAAATGGACAATATGCTACCAATTAAAGATACACACTTTAACAACTTAGGAACTACAACAAGTCTCTAAACTTCCACCGAAAGGCAACAAAAGAACCTAAGATAAGGAAATTGCTCCAGTTTGTAGATCCTCCACTAAACCTATAGAAAAAGTATAGATAAAAGTAAACCAAAGGTAGAAGATAGTAAGGGGCAAACCAACCAAGAAAGACACAACCATCCTACACTGAGTAAACCTTGCCTTCTCACTCATCTAGATATACTTTCAATTTATAAATTTATCCAACCGACATTAAAGTATGCTTAACTAATTTTGTTATTTGTTTTTGTCATTGCATATTACAATTAAAAAATAAATTTTGTTTCATTGAATATTTTTATATTGTTTTTATTTAATATTTTTATAAATAAATTTTCCTCAAGAGTTTATTTGTACAAGAGGGAAAAGATAGAAGACTATTTTGAGAGAATTTATTAATTTCATAAAAATTTGTAAAGGTGGGGATTTTACAATAGTATATTTGTTGGATTATATATGTATATCTTGTTTTCAAGACTTACTCCTTAAAGTAGGTCAAAGTGAAATAGACCCTGAATCTAATCCTCTTTTTTTCATTTTGTAGGAATTATTGGGAGAGTGAAAATGTAAAGATCTGGGAGTAGAGCACCAAGTTCATATAGTGATCAATTGTAAAAATATATATAAAAATTTGTAAAACCCTCTTCATCATTTAATGTTATGGGTTGATTTAACTATTTTTAGGAATAATGGAGTTTTATTACTATTTTAGTTAAGGGTCTGGATTAATAAATCAGTAAAGAATATTGAAATAATTACAATCTTGATTTATATGATTTATTTGTCTTTTCTTACCTTTCTAAAAATAGCAATAAATAAAGATAATATAACTTAGCTTGAAACTAGACTGAGACAGATGAAATAGAGGCTGAAACTGGTTGTGCAAGACTGGGACAGTGTTGTGAATCTAAATCTAGCTTTCATTTGATGAAAGGACAAGAGCATCAAAAACATAACACTTTATTGTCTGATGTTATTGTCCACTCCTATTGCTATTGTCCAAACTAGTCACAAAGACTTAAAACATTTTGGGTTTTTGTGTTGTTCTTGTGTGAGCCTACTTGTAAAATCTTAAGTGTTGATTGTCAATGAAACTCATTGTAGAGTTGATTTAATCTTCAAATCCTAACCCTCCATCATGCTTCATAAAACAATGTTTGAATCCCTTTGAGAAAAATGGGTGGTTAGTGTGTAAGATGCACTGAACGTGTAATCCACACCCCTTGTGTGGGCACGCTATCTACATACCAATACTTTGAAGAGGGATCAAGTTATATGTAGTTCTCCCACCTAATGTGCTTTGTGCAATAGTGTGATGCCGATGCAAAAATGCCAAATTGAGAGTGCTTGAGGTGGTTAGGGACTGATATGAGGATTTAAGAGTGTTTTCAATTGTGTTGGGTGACTGTATGTAGAGAATAGGGAAGTTTGTCTTAGTGTCTTGTTTGTATTCTTGATTGCTTTGTAATATTTGTCACCTCCTCTGTAAATAAGCTTTGGATGGGCTTTTATAGGGAATAATTGGTCATGGGTTAGATGTCTTTGTGCTTGGCTGATATAATGAAGGATAGGGATTAAATGAAAATGATTATTGGGGCTCAAAGTGTAAATGGATAGGAGCATTGAAAATGAGACACCCTAGAGTCTGATGATATAGTCCAAGTATGGCACTTTTATCCTATAGGCTCAGGCCCTGGGGTAATAGGATTGGCCTGAGAAATATAGTTTGGATGAGGTGGAATGATCATTCAAAAGGTTTTGGATGATCGATAATGAGCAAAAAGATGTCTAGAAGGGTCACAAGAGCATGCAAAAAGGAGCTATGGATAGGATATCACAAATCACACTCAAACTACTAATTTGGACATTTTATATGATGCCATTTACCCCCCTTTTATTCTAGTGATGTAGCAAAGTGAAAAACTAGGATAAAGGAAAAATAGAAAGCGTACCTAAACTTACTTGTAAGGGTGAAGCCCATGAAGATGTATGATGGTGAGTGTGCATAAAGAGAGCACATAGTGAAGCATAAACTTTCAAATAAAATAAGGAGTAGATCAATTCTTATTAGACACGCTATGTCTAAAATAAGGATGTACAAGAGTTGGGTAAAAGAGAGAGAAAGAAAAAAGAATGAATACACCTCACTGGGTGACCAATAAAAAACCTATTTTGATGTTGAGTGATGTTGGGTATGTGATGTACCAAGAGTAATATCACGAATGGAGCTGAGTGCTCAATTCCCCAAGGGTGGCTCAAGAATACAAAGGTTGGCCCTTTGGCTTCATCATCACCCACTAAGTGAAGTTATGTGATCATGTGTGTGTTAATCAATATTTAAACTATATGTCCAATCCCTTTGAGTAAGTGGCTCAAGAATACAAAGGCTGGCTAGTCCTTTGGCTCTATCATTGCCCACTAAGTATGGTAATAAACTAATATCGATATGAATGTTTATCGTATGAGATGGCTTCTGAAGCCCATGAATGTTCTATAATCTGATAATATGTCATGGATAGCCAAATGTGTGTTGAAAACTAGGCCAATCTTGGCCACTCCAAAAGGTGGAGATTAGGCTTGTATGAAGCCACTCCAAACTAAGAACTAAGCTTATATGAAAGCCACTCCAAAATGATGCCAACTACTTACAGATAGAATAAGGTACATAACTGATGAGAATCCCTGGGTAATACAATGAACTAGAAAGAAAAGAAGATAAATATGTCATGCACATTGCCCCTAGTCACTGGTGTCTGTAACATGGATTTTGATCTTGAAGTTGTATTAACTACCCAATCTGAAATTGGAAGTGAGAGGCATGATGTTGTGCATGATGCCCCCTATATATGGATACTCTAAGTAAAACTATACTAAAAATTCTCAATCTGAACTAAATTGTAGCTGATAAAATTGTAACTGATCTTACCTTTATGTCTATTTCTAGAAAACTTGAGTTTTCTATTGTTTAGACAAGAACATTGAAAATAAGACACTTTATTGTTCAACACTATAGTCCAAGTTTGGTGCTCTTTTTCTTTATTATTTCTTATCACTATTCTGTATTCATCACTATCTTTTTGGTCTATTCTACCTGTTTGAGATTCTGAATGTTGTTTTGAGTGTTCTAAAAATTGATTTTTGACCGATAGAAGGCTCTTATCTTTGTGAAAAAACCCCTATCTATTGCCCCCTCTTTGAAGGATAAGAATGAAGACCCTGTAATGACTAACCTTAGAATAAAGAGCCCTACAAGCATGTTATGCTATGAAATACATGATATAGTAATGATAATCGAAAAGATATCTCAAGATATAACATAGTTTGTATTAGAGATTGTTAGATCAACAGGAGTATATCTAGATAGATGTAACAATCTAATAGCATGTGTAGTATACTAAACTAAATCTAAAAATCTAGTTAGTTATTAGTTGTCAAGGAGGGATGGAGCATGATGTCCATCATGGCACCCAAAAATGCAAGATAATGCATGTTGTGGATTATGGCATTGCAAACAATAGAGAAGCAAACAAGAATGTAAGGTAAGAAGCAAGAAGCATGCAAAAGAGGCCAAGGGGCTAAGCAAACAAGGGACATGTGCACATGTCACTCAAACTAGAAAAGCAAGCGTACAAGGCATGTTCAAATGCCCACTTACACATATAATTACAAACAAGTAAAGGACATTTGTAAATGTCTTAAGGCACACACAAGAGCACAAGCAAAGTTGGCAGGAGCACCACAAGCACATAGAAGAGTATAAGCAAAGGACATTGGAAAATGTTTGAAGGCACACACAATAGTACAATATAGGAATTAAAAAATGCAATCACATCTAGCTAATTAAATTAAAAAAGGAAAGCTGCATGTAAATGTTGGAAATACTATCGCATCTAAATAATCAAATCAAGAAGTGAAAGTATGCAAAATATAGAGTACAAGACTAGGTAGATGCTAAGAAATACACAAGTGTCATATACTAGTGAGTGTCGATAGAATAATCTATGTAAGCTAGAAAGTAATTTACATCAACATGATAACTAGACTATGTGGTGTAGGAATGACATAACCTGAATGGTGTAGTCATGTAGAAGATGCCCCTGGGGGTAGATATGCTGAAGTATATCTCAAATATAAAAGTAGGATGCCCCCTCAATGGGTAGAGTGAAGAAATCAAGGATTTGGATGTCACTGCGCATACTCAAAGAAGATCAAGTGAAGCATGGTAATGTAGATAAATCGACAAACAATATCTTAGAATGATAAAATGTAAGTCTAGTATGGTAGTAGAAATGTAAAGCATGGATAATGCATACTGTTGAAATTTTTTTGGTGTTTTGAGGTATTTGAATGTTTTTGTATTTTGACATGTTATATTGTTTTTGGTATTTTGAAATAAGTTATGTACAAGTAAGCAAAAAAACACTATGTATAAGTACGTTGAGAATTTATGTAAAAGAAAGCAGGAAGAAACTATGTACAATTAAGCTAAAAAATTATGTACAAGTAAGCAGAAAGAAACTATGTACAAGTAAAATGAGAAAAAAATGATACTAATCAATGTATCTAGGAAGAGACTCCATATCATGGTGTCATGTATCAAATAATCGAATCATGCATGATTGTGAAGCATAAGGGAATGGTTGTGAATATGACTCTAAATATTCAAATTCATTGTTGGTATCTTAGAAATTATAATAACTTGTATTGTTCCACTCATCATTATCATCTTGATTTTGACCCAATGGAATGCTAGTGTTGACTTTTGTTGTATCTAGATCTTTTTCTTTGATAAATTGTGTTTGTGAATGATTTGCCTTAGGATGTTCAATAAATCTCAAACCTTGGTGACAAACATTATCAACTTCTAGAATAAGAGTAGTGATGCCTTGAGCATGCTTACCCAACCTTTGACCTTGATAATCAAACTGTTGTAGATATTTTTGACCAAATCTATACTGCTTTGAAAGTTGGTCCTCATTTTGGAGATGTAGATTTGCATTTTTTTATGCTTTACCTGTGCTTGTGGTACCATTTGTTGATCTAATTTTGTTTTTTGATCCTTTTTTTATTTTAAGTTATGTTTTGGTAACCACTTTTGTATTATTTCTAAATTTGACCCTTTGTAAATGTGTTTTTGTGTCACTGTGGATTTCTTGACTGATTTACATTGTATAGGGTCCTCATTAACAAGTATATGTTGTATATGTTTTTTCAATGCCAAACATGAATTTGTGTGATGCCCATGCATTCTATGATATGTACAATAATATCTATATCTTCTCACTGGATGTATAGGAGGTAGTTTGATCAACTTAGATTTAATCATTTTCATTAGCACCTCACTTGAACTCTTATTTGATCTTTGAATGTTTTTTGAATCACTAGTTGTGCAGTTACTTTATTGTGATTTCTTGTTTTGATATGTAACATTCATTGTAACCAATTGACTAGGTGAAGGTATATATGCATGATTGACACTAGGGTGCCTTTAAGGCTTTTGTATTATAATCTAATTTTTTAATATTATAATCTTTTCATGTAATCGCTGATTCTGCATTTTTAAATCCAAAATTAACTTGCTCATACTGGTGATTTGATCCCTTAGAGTCTCACAATTACAAACCCTATTTACTTCTGACTGAACATGTAAGCACATATGTTGAAGAGGGTTTGAATAAGCTATAGGTTGAATGTATACATTAGGAACAATAATATAGGTTGCCTCACCTTTTGGAGAGGTGATAGCATGGACCTGGTTAAAGGGAAAGTAGCTATCACCCTCTTGGGGGAGAGAGGAGAAGGAAATTATTGCTTGTGCATAAGATATGGCATTGAAACTTGACAAGTGGTTATTAGCTTATGTAATGGATCCTCTAAGTATGTAAGAATTTTATTCTTAATTGAATTACACATAATAGAGATATAGCATTTTAAATAAGTAATGAAATATGACATATTTGAATTGGTCTTAAAATAGCATGTACATATGTATTTATGTCATTTTTGAATTCATGCCAAATGAAAGGAAATAAGCATGCAAGAGAAACTAGAAAAATTTACATAAGTAAATTATGATTAATAAAAATGGAATATTCAACCCAATGTGCAAAAATCAGAATTTTAATTTTGAAACGCTTGGCTAGGGTTTGAAAATACTAGGACCTAGTATAGGCAACTAGGGTTTGAAAGAAATAATTTTTAAAATTACTATGGTAAATTTTTAAAATTAAATGTGAAATTCTAATTTATATATGCAAGAAAAAAAATTAAAAAATATTTCTAAAATCAGCAAGGAATTTTTCTTAGGGTTTTTAGGGTTTTGTGTGCAAACAAAGTAAGTTAGGTTCACCAAATGATTTAACTATTTTGAGAATAATGGAGTCTTATTTATATTTTAGTTAAGCGTCTAGATTAATAAATCAGTAAGGAATATTGCAATAAATACAAGACTAATTTGTATAGTTTATTTGTCTTTTCTTACCTTTTTATAAATAGCAATAAATAAGGAGAAATATAACTTAGCTTGAAACTAGACTGAGACAGATGAAATAGAGGCTAAAATTGGATGTATAGGACTGGGATAGTGTCATGAATCTGAATCTAGATTTTATTTAGTAAAAGGATAAGAGCACTGGAAATAGAACACTTTAAGGTCTGGCATTATTGTCCACTCCTACCATTGTTGTCCAAACTAGTCACAAAGACCTAAAACTTTCTAGGTTTTTAAATTATTCCTGTGTGAGCCTGCCTGTGAAATATTAAGTGTTGATTATCAACAAAACTTGATGTAGATCTAATTTAATCTTCAAACCCTAACCCTATATAATGATTGATAAAACAATATTTGAGTCCCTTTGAGAAAAAGGGGGGTTAGTGTGTAAGATGAATTGAACAAATAATCTACACCCCTTGTGTGGGCACGTTGCCTACATACCAATGCTGTGAAGAGGGATCAAGCCATATGTACTTTTCCCACCTAATGTGCTTTGTGAAATAGTGTGATGCATATGCAAAAATTCCAAATTGAGAGTGCTTAAGGTGACTAGCGACTGGTATGAGAATTTGAGAGTGTTTACAACTGTATTGGGTGATAGTATGTAAAGAATAGGGACGTTTGCCTTAGTGTTTAGTTGTATTCTTGTTTTATTTGTAAGATTTGTCACCTCCTATGTAAATGAACTTTGGATGGGCTTTTATAGTGAATAATTGGTCATGGGTTAGATGTATTCACACTAGCTCAACATAATAAAGGATAGGGATTGGATGAAAACAATCATTGGGGATCAAAGTGAAAATATATAAGAGCATGAAAAATAGGACACCCTAGGGTGTGATGTTATATTCCAAGTATGACGCTCCTATCCTATAGGCTCGGGACCTAGGGGAATAGGATTGGCTTGGGAAATGTAGTCTGGTTGAGGTGGAATGATCATTCAAAAGGTTTTAGATGATCAGTAATGACCAAAAAGATGTTTAGAAGGGTCATAAGAGCATGCAAAAAAGAGCTATCGATAGGGTGTCACAAACCACACTCAAACTACCAATTTGGACATTTTATATGACTACATGGGTTATGGATATTAGAATGATTAACTGGGTCTATTTTACTCTTACATTTCAGTAAGCTTAACTAAATATTTATGGTTAGACGTGTTGTATCTTGATATAAAATTCCCTTTCCTTTAAAATAATTAGTGAACCCATTGATTTTACCCACCTTCTTAGTTTCATTTTATGTAAGATTATTTTCCCCCAGTAGGTTTTTAATCTTTGATTACTCATTTAGTACTTATGGATGTAATCATGTGAGTACTTTTGCATTGATGATTGGGGTCACACTTTGTGAACCATCATCAAGATGAGAAAGAGAATAGATAATAAATTAACTCTATTCTATATACAAAGTGTGACCCCAACTATTAATGTAAAAGTACTCACACAGTTACATCTAGACGCATTCACTACACTCAACATGGATTGTGGAAATACTATTGATCTTACTCATTCATTGTTTTCCCTCCCTCCTAGGGTTAAACTTTGTTGTATTTATCATAAACTTGATTCCTTATTGTTTACCCCACCCTCATTTTTTTTAATTCTTGGTCAAGGGTGGGTTTTGACTAGGTCCCATTTGAGTTACAACAAGTTGACCTGTGGCCAAGAACAACAACCATAAAGGAAACAAGAACCAATAAAAATAGACAGTTTGCTAGTCAATAACAAGATAAAAACCAAAACACATCCACAAAACATACAATAAACAACAAACCTACCCCAAAAATAAAAATTTATCTCTAGCTCTAGCAAGGTCCATCAGTTTTTTGCTCCTAGTAATTCTATCACTAGAGCAAACTATTCTCTTGATTTTTAGTTTTTTGTGAGTCATTAAGTTCCATCCCTTCTCCATATCTCACCTCTCATGGGTGTCTTTTGTCTCCCTTTTTTTTTTTGACAAAATCCTTGCACATAGATCCCTCCCAAAAGGCAAGGACTTTCAACTTCCTACCCTCTACCTTAGTGGTTGGAGATTTAGGATCATCTTCTATATCACAAGGGTCATTCAAAACACTTACTACTTGTGCTTAGTTTGGTTTTAATCTTCTAAGATCTCTCTCTTTTTCCTCAAAATTAGGATTCTTTCTTGAATCTTTTTTTACTTATTGTTGATATTGATTTTGGACTTCTATGAACTCTCCATCCTCCAAAATTATATCTTCTTGACATCCTTAAAATGATCATGTGGATGATATTCATCCTCATTATACATGTTTTCCCCAAGGCTTTTCTCCTTATGCAACAACAATTACTCCCCACTACCTTATTTTTCCTCGTGTTGCTTTATATTGCTAGTCATCATAGGCTCTCCTCCAACAAAAATCTCAACTTCTTCTAGTAAAGTTTTCTTATGCATTTATTCTTGGCCTTTGACAAGTGTTATCTCCTCTTATTTCTCATTGACTAATTGTTTCTCTTCTTCTTTTCCATGATTACTTACACCTCTCGCATCCTTATAATCTAACTAATTGAGGCCCTCTTTTCTCATTCATTCAATGTTGGAAAATCTTCTTAATTAGGAAACAATGGATGCATGATCTAGCTTCTAACACTTAGAGCAAGGTGAGGGGAACTTTTCAAATTCTAATCTTTGAACCCTCTCACCATACATAGACTTTAGCTTGATCTAAGAAGGAAATTCCTTATCCAAAGAAACTAACATGCAAAATCTAACAAACAACAATCTTCTAGTGGATCTAGCGTAAGAAATTGATCAAAATTATTAGCAATACCTTTGAGGAACTCTTCTTCCCACATTTATAATGGTAGACTAGGAATCTGAACCCAAATTAGGCTCTGATTAAATATATCCTTGTTTATCCCACCTTCATTGTGTAGACACCTAAATATGGTTTTTGGCACTTTTCCAACATCAACTTTGACATATTTTAACACACATGGAAAACACGCATATATTTGACTCTTGAGCACACTCTCCCTCTATCTATCAACCTATCTACTATCTTAATCACCTTTATTCACCATATACAATTATTTAGAATTAGTTGAGGCTATACAAGAACCTTTTAGAGTCTTGGATAGACATTCTTCATATTTCAAAACCTTGTTTTTCACTTTTAGCACAATACTAGTAAACCTAGATAATATCAATTACCTAAGGTGTCTCCCTCTATCGACAATGTGTGAGAGCACTCAAAAATTATTTTTCAAATTGGGAAGTCTCCATGAGGTCGACCTAAACACATTTCATGGGTCAGACATAATGGGAATTAATTAAGAGTTGTCTATAAATACAAATCACACCTAAATTCACTATTGATTTGGTAAATCTTAGCGACATTGAGGAATCACCTAAAACTCTTTTGAAAAACTATCAAAAGGTAAACATAAATCTCAAATATTCAAGGAGAAGCCTTAGAGCAATCCATAGAGTAAAATTTGACTACACAAATTCAAAGTTACGTGGTGCCAAGTTTTGAAGATCAAAAGATAGCATTGCATTCTAGATTGTTTAAGATGTTGCACACACACACACAAAAGAGTGAGAACTACATATAGTTTTAGCTCTCTTCAAAGTATTAGACTGTAGGTAATGCTCAACCATTCTATGAGAAGTTGTTTAGGTTAGTCCAACCCAAAATACTAACCCCTTTAAGGGCATCGTATGACCAATCATGCAAAATTAGGGTTTGGACAAAAAATTGAAAATAAACATTTTAGTGTAGGATCAGAAAAGTGTGCACAAACAAAATCAACTTTCAAGTGTATACACATGACTCTTAGAATTTTTAGACCCTATAGTTCATAGGGACTTTACTAGTAAACCCTAACAATGTCGATTATCGTAGGTGTCTAACTTTACCAATAGCATCCAGATAGGTTTTCAACCAATATTTATAATATGAGCAGTTGATGAAGCCCATATAGAGTATTTTTAGATTTAGTGATGACTTATATGAGAAACATGTAGATATAATTAGCTAAGTACATTATTATTCTCTTATTTTTTCATTTCTAAATATGGTAATCACAACATCAATGAACCCATTTCAATTCATATTATCATGTTTATTGCCATATTTGTTGTAATTCAAATTAGTGCATTATTTCCATTATTTTATATATCTTAGGTGTAAAAAAATAAAATACATTGCTATGATTTAATTCTATGGCACATTGATATATTTCTAGGGTTAAGTTATTTACATTTTAATGTAAAATACAGTTTTAGATCTACCACTACACTTCAAGTGTTTATCACAAGTATTTTGCTTGTCTTTTTCTTTTGATTAGCCTAAAAAAGTCAGGGTGTCATTTGTCTGATAGTTTTCTATAACTTGAGCCTCATCTCCTTTGATAACAGAGTTACGACTACATCTTCCACTTTTAGCTTTGATGTAGCTCTAGTGATTGTCATCTAGATTATCCCACAAGTCTAGTAAAGAGCAGAGTATCATGATACACCTTTGTTCATCATCCATGTTGACATCCACATACACTAACTTACCATAATTTTTAAGGAATTTAGGGGCTCTAAAATTGATTCACCATAATTCATTCACAATGAATACAATTTAATTTGTAGGAAATGTTTGTTTACTAGTGACTTGGCCTAGTACAAGGCACCCAACTTATTTTAAGTAAGCTTCTTAAAGTTTTGAATCAAAACATTTAGTAGCACTGAATTTGTTAGACATAATCTGATAGAGCTTCTAAATTTTTTATTATTTTTTCCCATTCTTTCATTTTCATCCCCGTGGGTGTTGTGTCTTCTACAATAATCCACTGATATATATCTACCAAGAGATCTTCCATCTTGAGTTTTCATAACTCAAAATTTTGACCCTTTAATTTCTCAATTTCTATCCTTATTTTTCTAGTCATTTTGTTCACATAAGATTCTTCTACATAACTCCCACTTCAAGGAAGTTACTTATCACAAATTATCCCAACTTTTAGACAAATAGATTGGAAGATTTTGGCATTGCTAGAATGGGTGTAGTGCATGACCTTTTTAAGAAGTTCGAAGGTTATTGTGGCCACCTTTGGCCAAAGAAAGGCATATTTTTTCAACATGATTATCAATGGAGATATAGTCTTCCCATAGTCCTTGATTAACTTTTAGTAATATCCAATGAGGCCAAAAAACCTAGGAAGGCTCTGGAGTGTGTTATGTTTAGGCTAGTTATTCATAGACATAATTTTTTTTATCCACCTTGATACCCTTCTTCGAGATGATATGTCCCAATTATTTCATTCACTTTTGGCTAAAAATTCACTTTGACCATTTAACACGTAATTGGTTCTTAGAAAAGATCAGAAAGATTTGTTTTGAATGCAATAACTCCTCCCATGTATGGCTATAAACAAGGATGTCATCAAAGAAGAGTAGGATGAATATACGTAGGAATGACCAAAATATCTTATTTATTAAGCCCTATAATTTTGATAGAGAATTAGTGAGGCCAAATGGCATGACTAGAAATTTCTAGTGCATATCATGCATGCAGAAGGTTGTCTTAAGAATATCTTTTTTGTTGATGTAAATCTAGTAGTAGCTTGACCTCAAGTTGAGCTTTAAGAAAAAATGGGATCCATGTAGTTTCTCCAATGGGTCATCAATCATTAGGATGGGGAACTTATACTTAATGGTGAGTTTATTCAGTGTTCAATGTTAATACAAAGTCACTAGGACCCATTTTTTTATGTATCAATAGTATGAGTGAAGAGTATGGACTAATTCTTGGGCAAATGACTTTGGGCCAAAATCATTCTTGTACCATTTTTTAAATTTTGGTGTTCTATACTAAGGGTACTCGCAAGGAAAAATGTTGGGGGGACACTACCTAGAACAAGCTAAATGTAATGATCCTCTAGGCATTGTGGAGGTAAACCTCAAAATTATTCAAGTATAGTGGTATGTTTCAATAATAGCTCCTATAAATCCAATGACTAGTTTGAATTAGAAAATTTAGTGAGATGGATGGCATAAATTTGGGTGACAACCTCATGATATCCCCTTTTCAACAACTTCTCCATCTAATGAGAACTAATGATGCTTATTGATCCTAGGGTGACTCCTCTCAACATTTATTATTCACATTTTTATTGAATCGCATATGTAGCTCAAAACATTTCCATAGGATAGATCCCAACATTCAAAGCCATGGTACTTCCAAAACCACATCACAATCTCCTAAAGGTAAGAAAAATAAGTATAGTTTTAAATTATAATCTCATATTAAGAGTCGTACATTACAACATTTTCTCTCAGGGCTTCAAAAAGTGAACTAGGAAACACATAACAATCAGCTTATTTGGCTAGCCAAGGATCTATGAAGTTATATGTGATACCAAAATCAATAAGGATTATGAGGGAATGTTTTTTGAAGTGCCCATTAACCTTCATTATTTGAGCTTTGGAGACACCGACCAATGCATGCACCGAAATTTATGGAGTTGGGTCCTCTATGATGTCAGGGTCTTTCTCATTTTCTTCATCTTGGGATTCAATTGCATTGTCCCATTCTTTATATTCTAAAGGTGAATCCACATCAAGTAGGTAAAGTTTGTATTCCACACATTAATGACCTAGTGTGAATTCATCACCACAATTGTAACACAATCCTTTTTCTTGCTAGGCTTGCATCTCAACCTCTTCTAGGCTTTTGATGGGTGTTGTTCTTAGGTTTGGGATTATGACAAGTTGTGATGGCAAGGAAATCATGAATGGGTAGGATTCAGAAGACCTATGTTGAGCTATGAAATTATCTTTTGCCAATTCAACTAACCCAGTGGCTGCCATCATATCTCGAGGTTTGAACATTTTCACCTCAACTCTAATATTCTCTTTTATGCCACTCATGAAACAATGTTTGAAGAATTCATTTGTCAACCCTTATGTTCTATTGATAAGTTTTTCGAAAAAAATTGGCATTCTTGAATAGAAACAGTTTGCTATAATTTGGTTAAAGTTCTCATGAAATCCTCATATATGTACTTGGGCCAAATTGAAGGAAGAGGAATTCAAATTATTTTGACTAGATTTCCATATCATTCACTTAATGATACCATTGGAACCATTATATAGTGTTTTTCTCTAGATTGAAAGAGGCTACTGGTACCATGTTGATCCAGGTGGATCCATGTACCATTCTATTTTTCATAGTCTTCAAATTTAGTTCAAGTCATTTGCACATTGTAGTACTCATCGAGAGATTTTTAGCGCTTTTCACGGTTCGAAAAACGGAGTCCGAATGCTCAAGATATAGCCAGTTGAAGAAATCATGTGACAAGGATGTCAAAAATAAGGTGGCACAGTTGAGGAATGCCAAGTGGACCAATCTCCATTTGACACATGGCAAATAATTAGGGGGCCAAAAAAAAAAATTGTTAGGTGTTTATTAGATGCACATGATATTTGACATTTTCAAATCCAAATAGGTGCCAAACCTCCACGCCACAAAACATTAAGTGCATCCCTCATTATTAGGCATTTGAACAGGCTAGGTGGCATCCAAAGTTGGTGCCCAAAACTTTCTCATTTAAAAATGTCAACAAACTTTCTATTTAAAGCATGAAAACAACCACTCCCAGCAAATGTGGGACTAAATCTTTGGTCAAAGCACGCTCATGGAGGAAGGACACCCTTGCCCGCTTCCTTAGGCACTTAGAAAGGAGGAGGAGAGTTTGGAACTTGAGACCTGGAGCCTAAAAGGCTAAGGTCTTGACCGCTTCAGCCACGGTGGCTGAAATGTTATAAAAATGAGTAATGTTTACTTGTATTGACATGGATTTTTGACTGTGTAAATAGAATTAAGAGGATTAGAGCCTTGTTTTTGCCTTGTACAGCCTTGGGCTTTTGTTTTTAGGTCTAAGAGAAATATTTGCAGGAAAATAAAGATCATAGAAGGCAAAATTGGATAATTTTAAAGGCTTTTGAAGCCATTTGTTACAGCATTTTAATAAAACGGTCCTCACTATTGGGTGGAACCAGAGATGTAGGCTATTGAAGCCGAACTCCGTTATCAATTTGCTAGTGTTGTCTTTGATTTTCTCTGATTATTATTGCATTTTGATCGTCATTTTAATTCTAATTTTAATTTCTTTATGCAAATTAAACACAAGAAAGTGAAAATTTGAATAATCTCATAAACATGAACAAGTGATTTACGAATGTAATACATTTGTATTTTCAGTTTACAGATCAATTTTTTGGTATCAGAACGGTTGTTATTTAACAGTGATTGCTAGTGTATGTTGACAAGGTCTTAATCCCAAAAGGGTGAAGGAAAACTCGTTGAGTATAATCCAGAGATTAGTTCAAGGCATGCTTCAAGGATGGCCAAAGAAGAGATGGAATCCGAACAAGCTTTTTGTCGAGCTTTCATGGACATGAGAAGCATGGTTGAGGAACTATACCATGACAAACAAAGGAAATCCAAGAATGAAAAAGAAAGTGATTCACGAGAATCAAAAGGTAAAGAAATCAAAAAACCTTCTCCATCAGATGACGGTAAAAAAATTGTGGAATCTCTCCCTTCACTAAAATTGGATATTAAGTTTGAATTACCAATGTTTAATGGTGAAGTTAATGCGGAAAAGTTGGATAATTGGGTCAAGCAGATTGAAGTTTATTGCAGGGTCCAAAAGATTGCAGGGGATGAGTCAAAAATTCATTTGGCTACTCTTCGTATGGGAGGTACAGCTCTCATCTGGTGGGAGAGTAAGTTGAAGGAAGTCGAGCTTCAAAAAGGTAACTCAATTTCTACTTGGAATGAATTTGTTGAAGAACTCAGAAAGCAATTCTATCCTTTAGGCTATATGCAACAAGCCATGATGGATTGGCAAAGTTTCAGACAAGGAAAAGGCCAAAGTGTTCAAGATTATACACAGGATTTTAGGAAAAAAGATTTACTTTTGAATGTTCCTCTATACACACAAGAAACACTGCTAAAATATATAGGTGGGTTGCATATTTACTTAAGACATATGATTCTTACATTCAATCCCACTAATTTAGATGCAGTATGTGTTCAAGCCACTCATTTAGAGGCTAGAGAAAAATAATCAAAAGAATCTTTTCCTAAAGTAAAAAGTAAGCAATCTAATGTTAAACAATCCAAAGGGGAAAGTTCATCAGGTTAGGGTAAACAGAAATCCACTTATACTGTTAAAAAAGAAGAAGGAAAACCATTTTGTAATCATTGCAAGAAAAAGCATGATGAGTCTAAGTGTTGGAAACTACATCTTGAGTTAAGGCCTAAAAAGTTTCAAAAGAAAGAAAAGAAGGCTAATGTTATGGTTCATAGATTCAGGTGATGAAACTAAGATCACAACTATGGGTTTACATAATGATTTTTCTCTTTCAGTTTCTAGCACTAAGACATCAAATGATGCATCTTCTTCTAGACAGAATTTTGTGCATGTTGGTAAGAAAAGAAATGAATTTTTCCACATTAGAGTTGTTTTAAAGCAAACTAAGATTGACACTCTATTTGATAGTGGTTCACAAGCAAACTTTATTTTTGAAGAGGTTGTTAAGAAGCTAGGCTTACAAACCAATCCCCATCCAAAGTCTTATCCACTAGGTTGGGTGTGTGACAATGTGAAGCTACAAGTCTCACAAACTTGTAGGCTAAGGTTTGCCATCACATCCAAGTTCGTAGATGAGGTTGAGTTGGATGTTGTTCCATTGGACATATGTGGGATTGTTTTGGGAAGCCCATATCTTTATGATAGAAAAGCAATCTTCTATAGAGAGGAGAATAAGTACTTGCTTGTTAATGATGGCATTGAATATATAGTTAGAGCACATCACATTAGAACAAGTCTTTCCTTGGTTACAGCAGGGCAAATGAAAAGACTAATTAATTCAAGCAAGGCATTTTGTCTCATGTTGATTAAGTCTAAGGAAAAAGAATATTCTCAAGCTTTGGAAAAGTGTGATCCTAGACACAAGAATGAATTGGTTGAAATCATTTCTACTTATGATGATGTATTTCAGGATCTTAAGGGCTTACCTCCTAAAAGGGGAGTTCAACATGAAATTCAGCTATTGTAGGATTCTCCTCTCCCTAACATTGGCATGTACAGGTTATCAGTGGTGGAAAATGAGGAAATCAAGAAATAGGTAATGGATCTATTGGATAGAGGTGTTATTCATCCAAGTTCATCTCCTGTTGGTTCACCAATTATTTTGGTGCCAAAGAAAGATGGCACTTGGCGAATGTGTGTTGATTTTCATGCTTTAAACAAAATTACTATTAAGAATCATTACCCTCTTCCTCATATAGATGATTTGTTGGATCAATTAAAACATGCTATTTATTTCACTAAGCTGGATTTGAGAAGTGGATATCATCAAGTAAGAATTAATGAAGGTGATGTATGGAAAACTGCCTTTAAGACAAAACATGGATTGTTTGAAAGGCTTGTTATGCCTTCCGGGTTGTGTAATGCCCCGGCTACATTCATGAGATTGATGAATGATGTTTTTAGATAGTTCCTTGATGATTTTGTTATAGTTTACTTAGATGATATATTAATTTTCAGCAAGTCATGGGAAGAGCATGTGATCCACATTAAGAAAGTCATGGATGAATTATGAAGGGAAAAACTTTATTTGAAAATGTCAAAATATGAATTTGGCAAGACCTCTTAATATATTTGGGTTACATTATAGGACATGGTGAATTGAAAATTGATCCTACAAAAGTGGCAGTCATTGTTGATTGGCCTACACCCACTAACACAACTGAGGTTAGGAGTTTTCTTGGTGCAGTACAATATTGGAGGAAGTTTATTGCTCAATTTTCATATATTGCATCACCCTTGCATTCTTTGACAAGTGTGAAACAGGTCTTTCAATGGGAAGGCAAACATCAAAAAGCCTTCGATACTTTGAAAGAAAAGATAAGTACTGCTTCGGTCTTGGCAGTTCCTGATATACAACAACCATTTGAGATTGAGACAGATGCAAGTGAGTAGGCTATGGGAGCTATTTTAATGCAAGGTAAGAAACCAGTTTGTTATCATTCTGAAACCTTTACAAGTGCAGTAAGAAAATATCCAAATTATGATAAGGAATTGTATGTGTTGGTTCAAAGTGTTAAAAAATGGAAACATTACTTAATGGGCAAAGAAACAATAATACATACAGATCATTAGCCCTTACAGTATCTCCAATCACAAACTAAGCTACAACAGTCTAGACATTTTCTTTGGATGGGTTTCTTACAACAATTTCATCTTGTGATTAGTATAAAAAAGGAATTCATAATAAGGTTGCAGATATGCTATCTAGGCCTCCTATGGTTGTTGCATCTATTCTTTTACAACATGGTTCTTTGTCTCATGAAAATTATAAAGAACAATATGTGAATGATCTTGATTTTTAGGATGTTTATAAAGACTTGATGAGTAGTAGACAAGTAGAAGAATTGGACTATCATGTACACAATGATCTTTTGTATCATTTGGGTAAACTATGTATTCCTCAAAATGAGAGGGTGCACATGATTAGAGAAGCACATACTTCTCTTATTTTTGGTCATTTTGGAGTTGCTAAAACAGTTGCACATTTGAAAATGTATTGTTATTGGCCTCGTATGTAAGAAAATGTTGCTAAATATATAAGGGGATGTACTCTTTGTGCCACAATTAAACCTAGTAATAGGAAATTGGGACTTTACACTCCTCTACCTATTCCTACTCGCCCTTGGGAAAGTATCTCTATGGATTTTGTGGGGGGATTGCCTATGACACAAAGAAAACATGACTATTTATATGTGGTTGTGGATAGATTTAGCAAAATGTGTGTTTTGATTCCTTGCACTAAGCAGATTACTGGCGAAGGCACTACATATTTGTTCTTTAAACATGTATGGGTTCATTTTGGTTTGCCTACTTCAATTATTTCTAATCGGGATTCTTAATTTATTGAGGAGTTTTGGTCAACTTTGTGGGGACTAATGGACACTAAATTAAAAAAGAGCACCGCATTTCATCCACAAACCGATAGACAAACAGAGGTTGTGAACCACACTGTGGTACATTTATTTAGGGGTTATAGCAATAAAAACTCGAAGTTATGGGATGAACAATTGTGTTACATACAACATGCACATAACTAGGTACTTCATTCTTCTAATATGAAATCTCCATTTGAATTTTGTTATGGATACTTGCCTAAATCTCCTCTAGATGTTTGCTATGGATAGGATACAGCTGTTGGTGAACCAAAAGAAGCCATTCCAGCCAAGAAGTTCATTGAACAAATACAACTCATTCATCAGACTGTTCGTACTCAATTGGAGAAAAGTCAAGCCAAGTACAAAGCTAGGCATCACAAACATCGTATTGATCACCAATTTATTATAGGTGATATGGTATGGCTTCACATTAGTAAGGAAAGACTGACAAGTGAAGGTAAAAAGTTGAAACAAATTTGGTATGGTCCTTTTTGAATAATGGAAAAAATTGGCACAAATGCTTTCCAATTAGATTTACCAGCTTACATGTAAATTTATTTAGTGGTAAATGTGGAAAATTTGAAATTGTATGAGCCTCCAATGATCATTGATCATGATGAAAGTGTATCCATTCCTTTCGTTGATGATTTTTCTCCTGAATATCTAACAGAATTATAGGAAGATACTATACTTGATAGGAATATGCAGACTTCGCGAAGAGGTAATGTTGAATATCTTCGTGTTGGTCTCAAAGGGAGGCACCCAAGCAAGGCCAGATGGATGGAAGTCGAAAAGGTGAGGGAAAAATACCCTCACCTCATTACCAATTAATTTCAACTTTTGGAGGTCCAAAAGTTCTCAGTGGGGAGGAATGATCTAGGTGGATCCATGTACCGTTCTATTTTTCAAAGTCTTCAAATTTAGTCCAAATCATTTTCACATTTTAGTACTCGTCGAGAGATTTCTAGCGCTTTTTGCAGTTCAAAAAATGGAGTCTGAATGCTCAAGATATAGCCAGTTAAAGAAATCATGTGACAGGGATGTCAAAAATGACGTGGCATAGTTGAGGAATGCCAAGTGGACCAATCTCCATTTAACACATGGCAAATAATTAGGGGGCAAAAAAAAATTTTTAGGTGTTTTATTAGATGCACATGATATTTGACATTTTCAAATCCAAATAGGTGCCAAACCTCCATGCCACAAAACATTAAGTGCATCCCTCATTATTAGGCGTTTGAACAGGCTAGGTGGCATCCAAAGTTGGCGCCCAAAACTTTCTCATTTGAAAATGCCAACAAACTTTCTATTTAAAGCATGAAAACAACCACTCCCAGCAAATATGAGACTAAATCCTTGGTCAAAGCATGCTCATGGAGGAAGGATGCCCTTGCCCACTTCCCTAGGTGCCTAGAAAGGAGGAGGAGAGTTTGGAACTTGAGACTTGGCGTCTAAAAGGCTAAGGTCTTGACCGCTTCAGCCACGTTGGCTGAAATGTTATAAAGGGAGTAATATTTACTTGTATTGACACGGATTTCTGACTGTGTAAAGAGAATTAAGAGGATTAGAGCCTTGTTTTTGCCTTGTACGACCTTGGGCTTTTGTTTTCAGGTATAAGAGAAATATTTGCAGGCAAATAAATATCAGAGAAGGTGAAATTGAATATTTGTAAAGGTTTTTTAAGCCATTTGTTGCAGCATTTTAATAGAATGGTCCTCACTATTGGGCGGACCCAGAGATGTAGGCTATTGAAGCCGAACTCCGTTATCAATTTGTTGGTGTTGTCTTTGATTTTATCTGATTATTATTGCATTTTGATCATCATTTTAATTCTGATTTTAATTTTTTTATGCAAATTAAACACAAGAAAGTGAAAATTTGAAGGATCTCATAAACATGAACAAGTGATTTTCGAATGTAATACACTTGTATTTTCAGTTTACAGATCACATGTCTTGAAATGTAGTGTCATGTAGATGAAAATACTATTATGTCCTATAAATCAGAATGGTGGGATCCTTACCATCAAATTTAGGAAAATCTAATTTGTCACCATGTGGCATTCTCCCAAGATTGGAGTTGTGTTCAGAATCATTGTTTCAACAAGTCTGCAAAATGTGGCCATTAATGTTTTGGATAGTGCCCACAATTTTTTTTTTGTCATTGACGCCCTTGATTTGAGATTAAAGGTCATTCCTATTGGCACATAGTTCTGCTATAAGGTTATAAATTTGTTGTTCTATTTCTCGGAGAAGGTTAAGACTGTATGGGAGGTCTAGGGTGTTCCATAAATTATTACTAGAGATATATAACAAAATGATTAGTGTGAAGAGAAAATTAAGTTGGGATAAGTATATTTTTTTTCTAATTCTTATATTTTTATCTTTTATTGGCTAGCTATTACATTGAGTTCAGGTAATTGTCCTAAAATATTCTGACCCATTTGAATTCTAATTTTATTGTTTTTTTTAAAATACCAAAATACATTAACCCTTTTCATATTGTTGGATGTGATCATGTTTTCTAAGAAATCAAAGTCAAATATGTGACTGTAGGAATGTTAGGGTTATAAGAATTATTACTATAGGGTGTGTTTGGTCTATGAACTTGTATATATACTAATCTTATTCATAAAATAGTGTAAGCCAAATATTTAAGATCTCTAACTATGGATTATCACCATCCCTTAGCCCACTATCCAATCTCTAAAATACATTGTAAGTAACTTCTTAGGGTTAGCCACTTATTGGTGCATCACATAAACAAATGGTCAAAATTTGGCTATGGAATTCTTTGAAAACAACTAAGGGACCTTCTGATATACCCTAAGGTAAGTGGAAGTACAAGTCTATACACAACACTATCTAATGGCTTGTGTATTGGGGCATAATCCCTCACTCCATGTAATTAGGTAAAACTAATAATCGCTTAGCCCAAAATGACAATTTTTTGTTAGTTATAAAATTATTGGAACACAATTTGTAACCCTAAATAAAAAAGAGATGGAAAAACAAATTGGAAAAATTTGGGCAAAAAAACTTAGTGTTGTCACCTTGTTACCACTATCTGATCACCAAGATTTGGATTAGATGAGATGAGAGTAAACAGTGGATAGTCATAGATCTAGCCCTAAACCCTTGAAAGTTCTACTAAAAATAACCCTAAAAAGTGTTTTGATACTAGATTTTGGGAACCTACCTACACACAAATTAATCTAACAATAAAAATATAACTAAAACTGAAAGAAAATGGAAATATTGTATTGAAATAACATAAGCACACATAAATTATCGTGGGCCTCATTGAGAAGGAAACCTCCTTGGAACACAACTTAATACAAATATTTAATAGAGGCCCTTTACTCTGACACAAGCTCTCTATTTATACTAATCTACTCAAGATAAATACTACCTCCCCATACATGTGGGAATATTAAAAAATAGCTAGTGGGGTGACTTATAAAACATATGCATCCAAAGCTTTTAATAACAATAGTTAATATAAAAGAGATGAGCTATGATGAAAGAGTCCTATATTTTTTTATTTGCAACATGTCCTTCCTCAAATACAAATTCCTTGGCTAAAATTTTCCTTTATATTTTGTTGAAGATGTCATTCAATTGTTCAGAACTTTTCTTAATAGTTTCTCTAAAGTGAGCAATTTCTTTGCTCTTTCATTACCTAGTTTTGATTTTCAAATAAGTACAAGGAGTAAGCAAAGGAATTTTAATCAAAATAAAATGTCTACCACTCAATCTACCACTTTACCTAGTATGTGTCTAAATCTAACTTTCTTAATTTAAATAAGATAGAAACACAGGGAACATACAAGAAGCTAGGGAGATTGATATCACAATGAAAAAGAAAAACCCTAGATAAATCACATATGAACAAGCACAACATCAAACCCTAAAAGAAAAGAGATAATGAAACCCTAAGATTGAAGTGTTCTAAAAGATTGAAATTATAAAAAAGGATGAAATCCTAGGTTATGTTATTAAGGGATCAGGTTCACCAAAAATGATGAAATCCTAGGTTGTGAAATCAAATGATTAGATTCACCAAAATGTTTTCAATGAAAGGTGCACAAGTGTTCAAAACACTACAACAACCATATGGGGGGAGGGGGGGATGGGAGGGGGCGCGAGTGGGGCAGGGAGAGATGGGGTTAGATCTAAATATAAATATAAAAAATAGTAAAAAAATACATAAATTTATGATTGGAATGAAAGTACCTTGAGCAATGAATAATAGAAAGGAAGAGATAAAGATATGTACTTGATTCTAACTTACCTAAGTTCTAACGAAGACTGATAATACTAGACAAGATGTTCATGAACAAAGTAGAGGAGCATCGGGAAAGAAGACAGTGGCTTGAGATAATACTAGAATCTTATGGCATGAAAGCGGTGGGGGCAGAATGATATGTGCCAAAAGCAACAATCATCCCAAAAGGGATCAACCTATTCCTAAAAAGGTTGTGTAGATATTTATGGCATGAAACTTTCTCAAACCCTTCATCAATAGCTAAGTCAAGAAAAATCACTTCAATAAGTAGACAAATCCATGCATATGTCAATATATTCTTTCCTTCGATTGAGCTCAAGTCCACACTATAAAGATAAATAAATATCAGTGTTTTGGTGGAGGGGATTACCTCAATTAGTCTCCATCCTGCTCTTTATAATTGGTTTACAGTTTGGCACTCAACACTCATGCATGTCATTAAGCTGATATGTGTATCTTGTTCCTACCCTTGATCTTATAAGACCCCAGGGGTTCATAAAAAAAAACAATATCCTCTTTCAGTAATGCAATCCTTCTTTTGGTACAAGTATGCATCCATAAGCCTTCAAAATATAGATAATATAATAAGTGCAAAGCATGTGATAGATATATCTGTTGATAATATTTGATTATGAGAAGACATGATCTATTTGTGAGTTTTTAAATGACTTAGGGTACATGTGTATATATATGTTCTTTCAAATTCAATTTGAGACACGTTTGTGTGTAAGTTGAGCATGAAAAAACGTGACACTGACAATCAAGGCAAAACGAAACATGGTATGATGGAACAAAGGACCTACAATTGACATGACCGAAATCTTATGACATAATAGTGGTGATGACCACTTTCATATTGTACGAATCCCATCAAGGTGACCAAAACTTGAGAAATAAAGATTAATGAGTTCAGAGAGTGTGTGTGAGTATTCCAAGGCAAACAAATGACAGGGATGAAAATGTTCATGAGCAAATGATGATAATAAAAATTATATATAATCTAATGTGAAGGGAAAGTATGCCATTAAGAACCTAATATATGCCAATAATCCAAATATATGAAAACATGATAAAAGTGCTATAACTACACAACTTTTGTCAAACTTAGGTGATTGCACTACCATGAGATTCATAAAGAATACCATTATCTTTTTAGAGATTATCATAGATATTTGAGAACATCTATTTAGTATAAATATCATAACTCTTTTAAGTTGTTTTATTTGTGAGGCTTTTCAATTTTAATTAAAAAATTATTAAAATTGAAATCTTCACATATAAATAATTTTAGTTAAATAATAAATTATTAAAATTGTAAAAGAAAAATTAATTAATATTGTCTAGAATCTATAAAATAACATACAATTTAGTTAGAGAGTTTTTAGAAAAAATCGTGTATTCATTTTTTAGGTCAATGTTTCACTTCATACTCCATAAACCATCATCAAAATATGAAAATAAATAATGAAACATAAACCAAAACATCGATCAAAAAATGAATATATGATTTTTCCCAAAAACTCTCTAACCAATTCAATGAAATGTAAAAAAAATTTCATTGACATACATATCAATTCCAAAACTTATTGTCTATAAATACCCACCCAAAAAAAAAAAAAAAAATTACTTCTCATTAGATATTCAAAGAGCTTTCTTTTCTTTTATTCCCCTCTCTTGGAGATGCTTTTTAAACTCTTTCATGTACGGAATTAATTAATTGTATCGGCTATTTTATTCTTAAGGTGTAGTAAACGTCACTATCTAAATTAAATTAAAAACAAAGTGCCACTTGTACTGCATAAAAGGTAGGTACCCTATATTTTACATGGAAAATTGATTTTAGTGTATCGTTACTATACCCGTACAGAGTCATACTATGGGAAATACAGGACCCACCGAAACATACCAATTTGGTTTTGCTTTTGCTGATGTGATTTGAATGCCGTACAGAGATTTCTGCAGCCTTAAATGCATAAACGACAACAGATGTACGTCATGTACGGTGTACCCGCCTCTTGTGTTTAAAATTGAGCATTCCAGCCTGGCTTTTATATGTACGTTTGCCTGCACGATGCTGTTGGTCGTACGCTTGTGTATCTGCACACCCACGTGCACCTTTATCGCTTTACCTTTACTCATACGGAACTCAGAGTTTGGAAGCATCACGATTCAAACCAAAATTCAGAGATGAACATGGCGTTCCTTGGATCCATTGCGCCTTCTGGCCCACCTCTACATCTTAACAAAATTCCATTTTTAATTTTAGATTATTTATTATAATTTTTTGGATTGAAAAGTATTTTTTTTATTGATATAAAAAATTATTATAGTATAATTTTAGTTATACAAAAAAAATGGATGAAAAAGTCACATTTTAAAAATAAGTTATATTAGGGAAATTGATCAAAAGATCAATAAAAGAAAAACTATTGACAAAAATAAAGAATAACCAAAACTCATATCCATAATACAATTTTTTTAACCTCTTTTCTTTTGTACCTTAATCCAATACTCTGGATGAGTAAGATCCATCAGAGTAGTAATAACCATTGAATGTTCAGGGTTACGTTGAGGATCAAACAGGGGTTGATCCTTATCAGATTTTGAAGTTTTTGATTCATGTGATCTCTTGATACCACCCCCTGTAATTCTATCTGTAAACATTGAACCTTCTTTCTTCCCTCTACCATCTTTGTACTCTTTCATGACTTCAGTTGCTAACCTTTAGGATGAGACTAATCCCCGTTTTTTTTGGCTTACTTGCATGTGAATACCCTGCTAGAGATGACCAAGTTGGTGGCAGAGATGACATCTAACATCAACGTTTTCATCATCCAACAATTTACTATAATTTTAATTCGTAGTATCTTATTGCCTAGGTGCTTCTAGTGGATCTGCGTGTAGGGTGTGTTTTCTTCTTGATTGAGGGGTCGTGGTCTTCGCCACTTTGTACCATGCGATGGCCTTGTTCTATGTTGGTTGCAATTGTTATTCTGCATCGTAGCCTCATTGCCAACTATATTGCCATATTTTGTTGGCTCTGTTGTGCTTCGATACCTTTTGGCTTTGTTGCGTTGCATTCATTAAAGTCATTTCGTCATTTTTACAAAATTGTCATTGTTCTAAAGTTAAAATTTAGTCAGTATTTTTTGGATTTCATTTGTTTAGTTTTCTTCAATCAACAAAAAAAAAATTAATAATTATTTTTGGTATGTTATTTATTTGATTTTACTTGACCGATTAAAAAAACGAAAATTTATATTGTAAATTTTCTTCAACCACTTGTAAATTACAAATACCCAAACCAACAATTTTTTATTGAATAAATGCATTTCCACTAATATAATTATTCTAATTTAAATTGGAAGATATTGTAAAACTTTCATCTGATTTTTCAAAGAAATTAGGTGGAATATGTTGAAGCCCACGTAATCTTATAAAATGGAATGCATGTTCTATAAAATTAGATTCATCCTAACTGGATATAAACTATTAAAATATTATAACAAATTAAGACATAATCTTCCTCCTAAAAAAATATTTTAGTCAAAATCTAAAGTACAACCTCCTCCTCATATCTGTGTAGAATAGCCACCTAATTTTTTGATTTTTTTTCTGCCTTGGATTCCCTTATCAGATTTGTATTGTACAGTCAAGGTGATGTTGTACTGCATTGTCGTTTTTGGGCCTCACCTTATCAGATGATAACTCCTTCCCATTCCCTCAATTCCATGCGGTCATATATGGGGGTCTGCAAGAAAACTATTACTGCCTTCCCTGGAGGTTGACGTTGACGTTGTTTTGTATTCATATGCATCATACATCCATCTTTGTGTGACAGCTTTAATTCCCATAATGACTTCAATGCCTTAAATACCTTTTACTCTTCCACAAAATTACTAAAGTCCACAGCATGGATGAATGATAGGAGACATTTGTTTGAATTTAATCTTGGAATCTTTTATATTCATATTCATATGAATATAGTTATTAATATCATAACTGATTAATATGATTGTAAGAAAATGATACTTATATTTTAAGAAAAGGAGGAAAGTTCTTTTTAAAGTTTATGATGTGAGGTATTTTATTTATCATTATCAGGTAATTTATAGTATATGAAATCATCTTACATGTTATATTTGTACAGGTTTGAATTTATGACTTCCATTCAAACAAACAAAATTGTATCAATTATACAACTTCAACTTACTTAGTAATAGCTATTTAGATTATATAAAACTGATCAAAGTAATTAAATTGAAAAGTGAAAGTTATGAATTTAAAATTTAGAGTTCACTCAATAGTACGTGAAAAATAATTAATTGAATTATATTTGTTTGTTACTATTTCATTATTATTAGTTTATATCTTGAATATATATTTTTGGGAAACATTAAAAAGTATTAATCAAGAGGTATCTATTTTAGTTATTAAATTTTATTTAATAAAGTGTTTGAAAGTGATTAATGACTCCATCACTTTCTTGTACTATTTTTATTGATTAGTTATATATAGCTTCATTTTATCTCCATCAAGCTCAAAAAAATATTTCGAAGGAAAAAAACCTTTAAATTCTACTATATGTCCCATAAATTACGATTATTTGATTACCTTCTCCCAAAAAGAAAAAAAATTACTCTATAACAATCAAATTTAAGGTCACAACAATTTTTATGACTTAGATCATGGACACTACACTCCATCACTACCCTAACTACTATTGTAAGTCACACATATACGCATAATAAGGGGGTAGGTAGCTTGATCTTGGGTTTATTGATTTCTACCAATATTTTCAATTTATCAATTTATCCAATTGACACTAAAATGTACTTAATTATTTTTCATGTACATTTAGTACTAAAATAAATTCTTTTAAATTTTTTTATATCGATAATAAGGGTTATAAGGGCCCTCACCCATACATAAAAAAGATCTAGATATACAAAAATCAGGGGAAAGAAGGTGGACACTACGCTTCTTCACCCACAAGAGTGGAAACCCCTTGACTAATCATAGCCCATATGAGGAACAAACCCCAAGTAAAAAACTCTATTAAAAAAAAAATTACAAGAACATTGTGTTGAAGGCAAAAGTTTGAAAAACTATACAAACCCCTGTAAAAACCAAGGACCACCACAATAGACAAGCCACAAACCACAATCTAAGACACACAGGTTGCGCATCACATGTCATGACCTGCTGACCACATATCAGAGTAACCAAAGAGTTGAAGAGGACAGTTCCCCTTCTTTCCACATAACACCGAGTCTGTTTAAACCATGGTCATGCCCACACCAACATCCAACACTGCACTCCTTCGGACCTCTGCCATCAAACCTAGTAGGAACTATTGTCCTTAATCTATTGCTATTCAAAGAAGAAAAGGAACCTCCTACACTCCTAACATCCCAATTGCTTTGCAGACAACTCTTTATGTGGGAGGAGAACACCATATGCCATGTGATCGGACTAACTTTGCTCTCAAAATCATCCATCGACTCCACATACTGGTGCGACAAAGCTCTTAGAATGTCATACCCTCGATGAAAAGCCACTAGAAAAGCAACTGCCTCCACCAATTCCTTGGAAGAAAAAAAATCCATAAAGTAATTGAGCAACCCCAATGGAGTAGAAAGCCTCCCCAATGGCACCGGTGGTAACATAACCCCAACTAGACTAACTTCTTGACAAGCAGTAAGCCAATTTTGTATGTGCTCCCTAATAGCAATAAAACCAACCTCCAATTCCCAAAAAAAATAGAGAAAAGAACCAAGCCCCCCTGATGAGACTCTGAAAAAGGACATTGAAAGCCAATAAATTATTTTAAGTTTTATTTGATTGAACTTTTTATACTATTTTTATTTAATATATATATATATATATATATATATATATATATATATATATATATATATACACACACACACACACACACACACTCACTCATTTGTACAATAAAAGGAAATAAAAGACCATTTTTGAGAGAATTTATTATTTTTATAAGAATTTATAAGGATTGGGATATTACATAAATATACTTGTTGCTTAATTTTAGGACTTGCTTCTTAAAGGGGTCAAACTAAAGCAAATTTTTAAATCTAATAATTTTTTATTATTTTACGAGGTGTAATAAGAGGAGAAAGATCCAAAGAACTGGGAGTGAATCATCAAGTTCACATAAAAATTAATCATTAAAAAGAAGATAAAATTTTAAAACCCTCATCATCATTTATTATTATGGATTATTAATATTGAAATAATTAAATATATCTATTTTATTTTTTACCCATAATTGTATTTGGATAAATGTTTATGGTTAGATTTGTTGAATTTTGATATAAAATCCTCTTTTCATCGAAATAGTTGGTGGACCCATCGATTTGACCCAACTTCTTGGTTTCATTTTATGAAGATTATTTTCCCTCAATAGAGTTTTTGAATCTCTGGTTACTATTAATGTGAAGGCTCATAGAGTAAATAATAATAAATATTTTGATAATCGTAATGATGAAATCACATTTGAGGAGCAAGATGATAAAATTTTGAAATATACTAATCTACCTTTTAGAGGCATAAATCCTATAATAGGTGTTTAAACCACTATTTCAACTGCTACTATTCATGTGTCTACACCCATGGCTACACAAGTAATGCCTATAGCTAATATACTCACTATAGGGGCAACACAATTTATTTCTCTGATTTATATGGCTATTATTACACAAGATACTTTTATGTCTTCTAGGCTTACAACTCATGTGACAACACTTATTAATAATTCATTTAATATGCCTACCAATCAAATGATTTTACAATAATTATTCGATCTTCAAGTCAATGTTTCTCAAATGGAACAAAGTTCTCATAGAGTGGGTCATTCCACAAAATCTCATGCATTATTACATAAACCTTTGGCCCTATATATTTTTATTTATCCCTTGCCTACATGATTCATTTCACCTAATCTTGCATCATTCAATGGTCAAGGTGATCTAGAAAAAATCCTTAGACACTTCCATGCATCATTTTTTGAGTATGCTTTAATGATATGTAACTAACAAAGTTTTTTCTTATGAGCCTTAAGGACTATGCCTTGTGATGGTTTTATGACCTTCCTCATCAATCGGTACATCCTTTCAATCCTTTGGCTAACCAATCCTTAACTCAATTATCTATCAATATTAGTGAGGGGGTCTCCTATGCTCAAAATTGTAAAACTCAAGTTATGACCTAATGAGCCTATTAGTGATTATGTGTTTTGTTATAAGACTATGATTTACAAAATGAAAAAATATTATGGCTAACAATAAATTACAAGACATATTCAAGCAAAGACTACTTTCACTTATGCATGACATTTTTTATGTTCAACCGCTTTCAATATTTTGATGACATGTCCCATATGGTTAAATATCATGATCATAAGCTATTTTCCATGAGCAAGATAAAGTATTGGATAAAAGTTTCAAATTAAACCACCTTTCAAATCCAAGGCTAAATTTACTAGTTAAGAATGAGACTAAAATGCTTGTCAATGTAGTTTCATAACTTACAAATAGGCTTGTCCTTTCAACACCCTAATAGAGGTAATTTACAAAATTATCATAACCTCCTCATAAGTTATTATAAAATTTAATTGAGTGCAGCCTCATATCTCTCCCTTCACCAATGGAGGTCAATATGACAAAGGCATAACCTAAGGGGTTTGATATAAATTGTTGCATTTTATTCATTGATTCTAGTTCCAGCATTGAGGTTTCTCATAACAAGCTAGTGCGTTGGCCCTATCACATGAGAGTTAAGTCTCATGCATTCACTCAAAGCACGTAACAAAAGACCAGTTCTCAAAGGTTTTGTAACATAATAATGTATGTTTGTTCATCCTTCGTTATGCAGCTCTTAAAGGATTATTTAATAACATAAATATACTACTACTATCCTTCTTGTCCCAGATGTAACTACTAATATTACTAGGATCACCTTTATTATCTAACAGCAGTGATAAAAGAAAAAGATACCAATAATATAGAAATAAACCATATCCATCTCTATCACTTAGAGTATTTCATCACTTGTAACACAATCTATCAAAAATTGATCTCTCATTAGTTGCTTAATGAATTACAAGACAAAGCTCTATTATCTATTCTCCAAAAGACCCATCATCGCAAATGATTACAATAGGGGTATTTATACTTGTTTAGCCCTAGCCAAGTATCATGTTTATAAATGTCATAAATAGATGGCACATGAAATCCCAATAGATTGAGATTCATGGCTCTTACAATAAGTTATTCCCTTAGACTTGGGTCCTTGTACCCCCTAGATCCTCGCTCTATGTTATATTTTGGTGGTTATGTGTTCCATTCCTTACGGGCTGGAATAAAACCTTTGATTAATAAGGTTGAAGTGCTCCATATGAATAGTTATTCTAGCTGTTCCCGCTTCCTACATGCTTCGCTTCCCATGCGCTTCACTTCTCACATGCTCCCCTAGTCTTCTAATTCTATTCTAAGTTCTATGTTCTCAAGTTTTTCAAGACTTGTTCTCTTATAATTGGGTCCTCTCGCATTGGTTTTTCTACATCATTATCCTGTTGCACCTAGCAATTTTTATACCATGATGCTTTTACACCTGTTAGCTATGTGCCATGGTCTTTCTATGCTATGGTCCTTCTGAATCATGTTGATCTTGTGCCAAAATGGGGCAATGATCCTTCCACACCATACAATCTTGCATGCCAAAAATGGGATAGTACTTAGTCAAAATTCAAGGGCTAACATCACCCCCACACTATTCCTTAGTCTGTCCTAGACTAAGCTGTGCTAACATCTTCCAAAAATTTGGGCCCCTTCTACTCGAGTTCCTTATTTAGACCATCCCAATGGGACAATGCTTCAAGGAATTTGGTAGTCATTCCTTTAATGACCTCTTTTTATTCTTTCAACTCCTTAGGTTGGGTTGGAGTCTCGATCTTTTTCACTTGTATGTCTAGAGTTGCACTAGCTTCTTTCTGGATGTCTTCTAATGTGGAGACCTCCTTATCAACCTATCTTTAGAGTTTGTAAAAACTTGTATTTAGTTGTTGATGATGGTTATTAATGGCATCCTCCATCATTTTGACATCCCTCAATGCCTTCATGCGCTTAGGGTGAGATTTTATTAAAAGGGTAACATCTATTGCTTGCTACCTCAAGACGTCTTCATCATGGAGCCGAGCCTCCAAGACTTTATTTGTATATAATAGGCATGCAAAAATGTCATCCAAAATGGGTATAACTTCCCCAACTATCTCCAAGGCATGCTTTCAAAATTTAACAACCATGGTGAACTATTCAATTTCTTTCCTCTAATCTCTTGGTGTGGGTCACTCCTTGCATTTCTTGAGTCATAGTTCAACCAAGGTCTCTAATTTTACAATGGCATCCTCGTCTAGAGGTATGCCATCTAAAAGTGTTGGATCATATTAAAAAAATGTTTTGTAAAGGGTTAAAACCCTTACTTTTGCCTCAGTGACCTTTTGGATCTTCTTTTTCAAAGAGACCACTTCCTTAATGAGTGCTTGCCTTTTTGTAATCACTTTATTGTACATGTCTACTACCCTAACATGTTTTCTCTCCACCGTGTATGCATCAAAATCTGATAAAATGTTTTGGTACATTATTTCCATGTTGAGTTTCAAAAATGTTGCACTTGACATTAGTGGGGTGAGCCTTTGTGGGTCAACCCTCATTAGGTCTAGCAATCCTAGAGCGTCTGGGCTAGAAAATATGCTATCTAATGGTAGTTTGAACTTGGGATCTTCATTATACATCTCTAGAAGGAAGGACACTTACTTCTCGGTGTTTGGAGTAGCATCCCTAAGGTGGAAGTATGACCAAAGATAGAGATCCTTGTCTTTTACGTCGAACTGGTAACATTTATATGTAGTGGTCAACTTTCTCTATTCCTCTTATTCTTCGATTGGCCCCTTTCCCTTGTTTAGGTCCCATTTGAGCTCAACCTCTTGATGGCTTCTTATGGCCATCTCACTAGCTCCCACTCCATCAACATCAAGTTGGGGATTACCAAATGGAGCCTTATGTACTAGGGATGGAGTCTTTTTAGATTCTGAACCTGAACTATGGATCTATACCTAAGGGGACTCCTATTTGGGTGCTCACCTTCGAAGCCATTATGGGGTAGACCCAATGGTATTCCTCAGAGATAGTGGGGGAGATGGTAGAAATGAAGGTAGACAAGTTAGTGGAGTGGGTTGAGGAGATAAAGGGTCAAGGATAGGTGAGTGGGGAGTAGTGTAATGAGTAGGGGATGGTGAGGTAGGAGGAGATAAAGTGTGAGGAGGGGATGGATGTCGATGAGGTGGTGAAGGTGAAGGGTGAGGTAGAGGCGAATGAGGTACAAAGGGATGAAAAATAATTAGTCTGAAGGGATACATTTCAATCATCCTTTACTACTTTTATGGGGCCTACTACCCACTTGAACTTGCGCTCAGCTCCAATTGCTTCCTCTATAGTTGGTGTGCTTGGGGAGCCTTTCTTTGGGTTCTTCATCCTGAGGGTATTAGTAGGGGTGTAACATATAGACCAATTTATGAACTTGCTCCCCAACCAAAATATCCTTAACCTTGATGTCGATCAAGACCATATACAACCTCTCCACATAGGTCTTTTTTCATATATATACATACATTTTTTGGAGGGTGTGAAGCTCCACATCGATCCTTTCTACCTGTAAAATGATCGATTATGCATCATATATCTGATTAACAAAGTCTATGAATTACCATGCAGATAAGGCATATGGCAGTTTGAGCCATGCTAAAAGATCTTCTAATAGATTCATGCAGATACGTGCAAGGGAGTAATGTTGTTTTACAGTAAATTGTGCTTGATTTATGGCCAAAGGGGGTAAGTCCTTTAGAATGCACTACTCATTCGCAAATTCTACATTCATCCCATCAAATCAATACCTCATCTTTACCTTGTGTGCTAGGGACAAGTGAATGCTTTGAAGTGCTCAATGGGGGACTTGTGAGAGGGAGGGTACACCCACTTTAATGAACCCAAACTATAATTTGGCACCCTGATTTCATCAAAGACTACTAGTAAGAGGATTACTCCCTAGTGAAATCTTGTCAGGGTGCGAAAAACACCGGAAGCATACAATTGATTACCAACTTCAAGCAACTTAATATGCGGAAATAACCAGATTCACCAAGTAACTAGAATTCAAAATAACACAGCATATGAGAGACAATACACAACTTGTATTAACACTTTATACAGAAAAGAATACAATAGAGAATATCCCACATCTTCTCCACCACCTTACAGAGGTTTCCCACACCTCAAGTGAACAGTAATTCTTCTCCCCAAAGCTCTCCCTTTCAGGTCCCAACACCCAACTCAAATACAGAGTTGGTGTTCACCTCCCGTGCTCCACGCACACCACAAGTGCTCCACGCACTCCACAAGTACTCCACGTACTCAACAAGTACTCAAGGTACTTCAAGTAGATCTCCCATGAATCTGCAACAACTTGCAATTCAACAGACCATACTTATGGAAGGAACTCCCTTGCCTTCCTCTCTTGCTCTATCCGAGTACACACCTGTACTCCAAGTAGATCCTGCCTGATACTGCTCCCTGTTGTGTTGCTATCTATATGATCTTGCACACCTGCAAATCAAACAACGGTTCTGCTCACCTGTGAACCTGGACCTTGCACACACATACACCTGCAGATCAACGATCTTACTTACCATGTAGATCACTCTACACCCTGAAGAACCCTTGTCCTTGCCTCACCAAGTCCTTATGATTCTCCAACCAGTACCAAGCTTGGCACTGATAGGGAACTAGGAGGAACACCCTTACTCACTTCACACACAGAAGGAGCAAACTTTGCTCAACTCAAACTAGAACACTTTTCCAATACAACCATGAGTTTGTTATATAGATCTCATCCAAACAATAATTAGACATCTAATTACAATAATTAGATCCACAGCTATGAGTCTAAAATTAGCACTGATCATGCAAACACTTGGTTCGTTAGCTAACTGCCCGTAATTAGCTCACAGTCGAACCACACAGGCGACCGACGTCAGTCCCTGTCTGCCTGGAGGTGACCGACGTCAGCCGATATATGACCGACGTCGGTTGTTCTCTCTGCTATCCTGTCGACGTCGGCTGATCAGACCGACCCCAGCTTCTCTGCAACTCAGCAACCTTCAGCAACCTCCTTTCCTATTTGCATCAGTGAAGCTTTTAGCTCCACAACCTAACAATTTGTATTTAGATGTCTTATGGGCCCTCTTTGCATCTTCAATTATTTTATGGACAAAGTATAATGCCCAATTATACTTTAGTCCATATGAGACTTGGTGAGCAATGTATAGGTGGGCCATGTCCACCTCTTTCCATTGATCAGTCCCTTTGATCTTGGTGGAAATGATCCACACTATGACTCTAAGTGTGAGATCTTGCAAGTTCTTGATGTACATTGCATGCCCCCACTTCTAGTATATGAGCATCATGTTAGTCCTCTAAATATCCTCTATATCAGCTAAGTCATCTAGCACATTCATCCTTGAGCACTATAGTCCCATGACTTTGTTGATCCTTTCTTGGGTGATCTTCATGTTGCGCCTAATGAAGTAGATATAGTCCTCATAGATGCACAAAAGGAGGAATAGTACTACCTCTATAGGTTTCTCAAAATATGGCAATTCAAAAAGTTAAAAGAGGTATGCTAGGTCCAACTGGTTTTTAAATGGACAAGTCATAGACCACTTGATTTATTTTATTAGTAGTCTCAACCTGGTAATAATTTTGGAGCTCCACTTCATACCCCAGTTGGTGGTGGTTATAATCAATTATGGTGGTGGTTGATACTTTGAAGACCTAGTTCTCCACGTGTAGGACCAACTTTGGGTATTGCATCTCCTCTATCAATAGAGATAGAGGTGGAGATACTGGGACATTCTATGTTGTTGATGTTTTTACCTTCTTCCATTTCTTCACCATGTTTTCCCTTTTTTCTTCTACACATTCTCTTGCCTCTCCTTTTTCATACTATACTAGTTATGGTCTTTGTTCTTGGTTCTCCAAAACCTCTTCTCTAATAGGGAACCAGTCTCTTCTGCTCACCTCTTCCTCCTCTGGTATAACTGGTAGCTTTTTCAGTCTCTTGGCTTTTTTTTAGGATGCATTACCCTTCATGGATCCCAAAGGTTAACACGCTTCCATCTCACATTTCCAAATGAATTCATTGTGGTAGACCCACTTACTTCGATTTTTTGAACTTCATGCTTTGTCAATTGTAGACCTGCAACCTGTAACTCCAGAAACTCATTTCTTTCCATCAATTTAGTCTCCTCTTTCTTGGGTAAAATCATTCATGACTTCTCCAAATACAAACACTCTACTCTGCTTAAGAATTGAGTAATTTGATCTTGGTGTGATCTCTAGTTCTCTAGTTCATCGCTCATCTTTTGCACTAGCACTTAGAAATTTATCACAAGGTAAAGTGTGAAATGGCTTTAACATTATTATTTATAGGTTCTTCAAAGGGTTTACCTTCATTAATTCCTTCCCTCTCCTTGTCACTTCTAGTCATAAATTTAAATCTTCCATCATATTTCTAACCTTGCATTATGCATTTAATGCCTTAACAATTTTGTCCCATCATTCTATTCACATGCTTCTTACCTCATTGCATTAATGGCCCATCATTTTTCATAACTTTATTGGAAGTGAAAGACAACTGTATCCCACCTTTTCGGTGGTGAAAGATAGTTGTTTACATTTTAAATCATATGGCGGGAACCTTTCCTTAAAGTGCCTTAAATGACTCAAGTGCCTTTAATTTTTGTATACCTTTAATGACTTGTGCACCCACATATCTTATGCGCTCAATTTTAACTTGCATACCTTTTATTTTTCCCACTATTTCTGATTCCTTACCCCACAATAAAAGGGTTCATGGTCCTCCATGAAAACAAACTAAGTACAAAAATTCAAAATTACATTAAAAGAAAAATGCATGCCACAAAGGTAGTGTTTTTTATTGAAAGCATTAAATTTTAACCTAATGGCCTAAGCCTTATTGATTAAAAAAGTGAAGTTATACTTAAGAAGTAAAATAGATCCAAATCCAGCTTCCATTGTAGTGCCTTGGGAGTAACTGACCATCCATTTGTTTCAACCAACAAGCTCTAGTAAGTTGAATGCTATGTATTATGAACGTACCATCCTAATAGATGTGGAGCTTCCCAAGGTGGCACATGAACTTGGAGTCATATAACAAAACTTTCATGCCTGGAGACAAGATTTTATTCTTTAGTTAGTGATCATGCCATGCCCTCTATTTGCATTTCTTGACATCCTATAATGGGAGAGAAATCGAGTCTCATCTAACTTCATTAAATCATCTAGTCATGTTTTCAAATATGCCTCATCATCCATTCTTCCCATACATGCTATATGAAGGGATGGGACCAAGAAATCCACTGGCATAACTACTTCCTTTCTATACACTAAGTTGAATGGTGTGCTTTTATTGAGACGCTTATGTGTAGTTTGGTAGTCCCAAAGTACTGCAGATACTCTATCATCCTAATTAGTCTAGCCAACATTATATATTTTGGTTAAAGTGATACCAAGGATCTTATTGAAATATTCAATAGTTACATTAGCCTATGGGTGGTATGGTATCATTGTATGGTGCATGATCATAAACTTGGCTAACAAGATCTCAATCATCTCATTTAATAAGTGGGTACCCTGATCACTGGTAAAACTTAGGGGACATCTGAATCATTTTATAATGTACTCCCAAATGAATCATGGGGTAGTTGTTATAGTATAGTCCTTTATCATTCCTGCTTCATCCTAGTGCATGAGGTAGTCAGTCACTACAATGATGTATTAAGAACCCATTCGTCATCCTACTAGAGTGATGGTCCCAATAAAATTGATAGCCCATTTTTTGAATGGTTCTTAAGAAGGAATGGGTTGCAAAGGCATATCATCTCTCTTATTAGGTTTACCTACATGTTGATAGACATCACATTTCCTGACATATGCCTTAGCATCTTTGGATAGAGTTGGCCACCAAAGTCTAGCGAGCAACACCTTGCACGTAGTAGCCTCTCCAGCATAGTATCCTCTAATAATACCTTTGTGAACTTCTCATAGTATCTCAGGGTGCTCATGTTGCATAGTGATGAATCACCTCATCATGATCCATTATATAAATATCTCCTACTATGATTTGATAAGGCACAATGTAGACCACAAGTTGCTTTTTCTCTTGTGTGGTGAGAGAGTCAGGTACATAACCAATGTTTAGAAATGATACAATTTCTTCTAGTTCTTCAAGCACTCAAGAAACTCAAAAGAGTTGTATGTTTGGAAGATCATCCTCTATGGCTTGTGGGGGTTATCCTATCTCAATTATAGATAAATGGTTAGGTCCACAGTTAGTCTTCCCTAGTTTCACTACTAAAGAAAATTAGAATTCTTAAAAAAAAACAATCTAGCTGAAAATTCTTTTATGTAGTAATGGTTTGTTGACAAGGTACTTCAAGGCTTCATGGTATGTGTAAAATGTAAATGGAGTGGCTAAGAGATATTGCGTAAACTTTTATAAAGCATAGACCATAGACAAATCGTCACACTCTGTGGTGGTGTAGTTTCTTTTTGCTAGTGTTAATTTCCTAGTGTTAAAGTAATTTGATGGTCTAAATGTCCTTCAATTAGTTGTGTAAGAATCACACCAATTGCCATGCCAGATGCATCAACATGGACATGAAAAGGCTTTGTCCAATCAGGGAATTTTAGGATAGGAGTAGTAACCAATTTTTATTTGAGTGTTTCAAATGCTGCCTTACAAGAATTAGTCCATATGAACTATTCATTATGCTTTAAAAGTTCTTCTATGGGTGTAGCAATCTTAGAAAAACCATGATAGAAATTTTTGTAATAGCTTGTGTACCCTAGGAAGGCATGCACCTCATGCTAAACTTTAGGTGCTGGTAGATGAAGAATCATAGAGACCTTTGTTAAGACCACCAGGAGTCCTTCCTTAGAAATGATATGCCCAAGAAGTATGCCAAAAGGTGTCACAAATAGGTACTTCTTCAAATTTAAGGAAATTTTTGACACTTGACAGTGCTCAAACATGAGTCTACGATTAGGGAAATGGTCCTTGACCAACCCATATACCACCCAATCGTCCAAGTAGACTTGGAGGAATTTGTGAACAAAATCGTTAACTGCTTCAATTATTATCTATGAAAACACTATTGGGGCATTTTTCAACCCAAAAGGCATAACAATATGGGCAAAATATCCCCATTATATAGCAAAATTTATTTTAGACTATCTTCCTCAGCTATTTGGACTTGGTGGTACCCCAAGAATCCATCCATAAAGGAGTACACTTCATAACTAGTGACACCTTCTAGGATTTCCTTTGTGAAAGGTGTTAGAAAGGGGTCTATCACACATGATACATTTAACACACGGTAATCCACATAGATAATGATAGATCCACCCTTTTTGATGTTGATTACCATGGGGCTGACCCATTCAAATTCGGTGATGAGAGTAATTACTCTGATACAGATCATATTATCAATCTCTTCCTTCACTCATGCCTAAAGATTAGGGTTCATCTTGTATGGCCATAATTTCACAGGGTGAGTGACATTGACTAGCTTAATGTGCATCTTTCTTAGAGATGGGTGAACTCCCTTCATTTCATTGTAATTTCTTAGAAATACATCATGATATTCTTTCAAAAATTCAAATATTTTTGAAACCTCTATGTTAGTCCAATAGTTTCCAATTGTCATCATCTTTGGCTCTGGTTTCATGTCAATGTTATGTTGAATAGTTTAAATGGGCCCATGATAGGAATTGTCCATTGGAAAACTTGTATCTCAAACTGTTCATGAACCAATACTTGTAAGAACATCTAAATAGTTGGTCAAGGGGTTGAGTGAAGAAGATCCCTCACCTTTGTCAACTTAAAAGATGAGTTTTTGCTTTCCCAAATGAATTTCTTTACATCATTCTTCATCAGGAACTGGAGTAGGTGCATGAGCTGGAGGTGTTGAAGGTTTATTGAACAAGTGTAAAGGTTCCTTGAGTTTTTTATGGATGTTCTACGAGTGGTCTTCTAGAGGACTTGGGTCTCTGAGTACCACTTCATGCATGGCCTAGAGAGTAAGACACAAGTCCATCCTTGGTGAGGAGTAGGAGAGTGTTGATGTCATGGTTTCCTTCAGTAATTTCTAGAATCTAGTTCCCTTGTGTTGTTCTTCATGAATATACTAGGCCGGTGCCAATGTGCGTAAGGTTCCATAGGATGCACTTACCCATAGGTACTCTGGTAGGTATATTTTATCATTTTTCCATATTGTTTCATAGGCTTTGATGTGAGTTTTGGGTACTTGTATGCCACTGTAACTAAGTGTCCCCCTAACCTTATTTTCATAATGAAATTTATGGTGTAGAGTAGATCACACTTGATCCCAATATAAGAGGTGTTCGTTATGAGTACACCACCTCTAGCAGTAGTGCCATAAAAAATGTCATCTAATGAGCTCATCTAGTCATTCTTGGTATCATAGAACTCTTCAAGATGCTGGACAAAGTTAGGAACCTCTATTTATCCTTAGATCCATGGGGCTTCATCAAGTCTTTCCAGTAGTGGTCCTATCATTGGCCCTCTCATTGATAAACCCATGAGGTGAATAAACTTTTGATGTTTATGGAGTGGGCATAGGAATTTCTCTCAATTTTTGTTGGTGCTACATACTCTCCTAGTGAGATCATAATCACTATGGGCCCCACATTTACATTCATTACTTGTAGTATTAGAAACTAATTGGTCATTTATCTAGCTTAGAATACCATCTAGGTTGGATCATGTTGCTCATCATTTTGGGCTATGACATTATATAAATGGTTGATGTCTTCATCCACATTGACAAGTTCTATATAAGGGCATCCTTGTACTTGATTTAGTGGTATTACAATGTGTTGATCAGTGTTCTCAAAGCTAATATAACACATTTTAAAGCTTAGGTTGGCATTATTATTATATCACCAAGGCATTCCTAGTATGGCTAGGTAATCATTAGCTTTAACTAACTCTAGCACCTCCAAATTAGCTTTGAACAATACTCAAAGCATATTGACTGTGGCATTCTTGAAGACCCCAATTGGGTGAGCGTGAGTCTCATTAGCCATGAATAAGACATGAGGTGATCGTTGTCGCATTAGACTAGACGTTTTTAACCAAGCATGCTTAGTGAGGGAATTAACTTATGTGCCAATATCCACTAAAATGTCCCTGATTACCCATATGTCGATGGTTGTGTTAACCAAGATTTATCTATCTTTTAGGGGAGTAGATGAACTAGGAGTGTCCTAACATTGGGTATGATTTAAATAGTGGTCTTCACTTTATCAAATGATATGAGTGTGAACCTAATTTGGTAGTTGGGATTGAATTTTAAGGCAAGCACTAAGTTGTGGGATGATATTTGCATCTAACATCTGCTTGCATAGTTCCTAGAAGTCATCCTAAGCCACTATTTGGAGTTCAGCTTCTCTTTGCATAGTAGTGTGTTGCATTATGTCTTTGTCTTTGAGGTATTTAATCTCACCTTAGAGTTTTTGTATGAGTACCATCGTATCCTAAATTATATCCTTTTCTTGTTGAGCATTAGGGTACTTTTTAGCTTATGGTTCTTCCTATTGTACCTTCTCTACTAGATTAGCTGACTAGGTTTGTCCCCCACTACAAGTGGTAATGTTTACTTGTTGAACAATGGGGTTGGTTAGGAATGCATGTTATTTTGGTTTATCAATTTTAATCATACCAACACCCTTTTCATTTTTCTCCTTGGTGATAGCCGTATATAGATTAGAACACTCTTCCAATCGATGGTCCTTTTTATAAAATGCACATGTTGGGTACTCTGGGAAATATCTTTGATAGTGGTTTATAGAACCACATTTTTAATAGGTTATCAATGGAAACTAACCACTACCTCATCTTCATCCTCTCCCTCACCCATGGTAGCCACCATTATCTTAGGTATTAATGACTGAGGTTTGGCATGTGTCATACGCTCAAGCTTTATAGATATCACTGATCAATCGATAGTAATTGGTGTCATGGGTGTAGGCATCACAAATATTACAATAATAAAACACCTTAGTGTTCATATCCCATTAGAAAGAGGACAAGAATAGACATCATGTTTTTAATGGTATATCTCACATGTTTGTTTTAATATTGCATGGATGTTCTTGCACAGGCAGTTGTTCCTTGTATGCCCTTCAACTTCATAGTTGGTACACCAAACACCACTACATGTCTCATGTGCATGACTTGCCATCAAATTTTATAGTTGTGATTCCATGAATGTTATCTATGCCTTCATAAAGGGATAAATCCTAGTATCTATGATTTCAACCACTTCAGTGTGGAGGGCAGCTTCCAAAGCCTCGTGCATGTTGATGAAGGTTTTTTGTGACAGGGTCCATCAAAAAGGTAACAATAATCCTCCCATAAACCATCATGCATACTAAGCAGGGTTTATTTCAAATGATAATCTAGAAATCAAGGCTTTGAATCATGCATCATACTCATGTATGCTCTTTTTAAGTCTTTATTTTATGTCCTTCAGTGTCGCTATACTTTATTGCTCAAACTCAGGAATGTCAAATTCTTGTAGGAAGGTTGATTTGAGCTTATCATAGTTGACCACCACTTGTTGAAGTTAAAAATTTGGTACCATTTGTGCACGCACTCTAAAAGTGTAGTTGTAAACTATATAGCCTTTCATTCAAAACATGTGATGCCTTGTGCTCACCAAATCAATTCACACCTGTAGACCTATTCAACTACATTATCTACCCCTCGACATTTTGGTAAGTGCAATGTCATCTCATATTAGATCGTAGTAGGTTTTGGTTGAGCAGGTGGTTTTTGGGAAGATCCAACTCCTATTCTATGATGAGGGGGTGTGCTTCCACCTACACCTCCTAATCTTCCTCCAGTGCCTCCAATAGTAGTGCCTATGGAAACAGGCATGGTAGAGGGTTGGTTACCCAAGTTTGGGACTGTACTCTAGCCTTGAGGGCCAATTCCACTAGGAATTCCAAGTTGTGCCATAGAATTCTCTTGAGGAAAAGATAATGTAAATTTTGAATGAGTGTCAAATGGCCTAGTTTCAGTCTCCCTTATTGGTTCAATTTCTGACTCTGAATTGTCTATATCTCAATTTTGTATATGTACTTTATCTAAATCAAAGGCATGAGCATGCATAATGGTGCAGAAGATTAGTTGATTTAGACTTAGTTCCTTAATTCTTTAAGTCTAGATCATTTCTCCTTTATAATATAGAAGTGGTAAAGAATGCAGCTTGAAAGTGATGGGTTCCTTGTGTGTGTCTACTTCCCTACGGCTCCTTATAGCACTCTTAGAGGTCTTCCCATTCTCTTCCCACACTGCTAAATCCCATGATCCTCTATTGGGCTTCATCATACTTCCATTTTCATAATGCTCACTAATTTGCTACCATGTTAAACCCATAATCTTCAATCAACCCCTATCCTCCCCTTCCAAATGTGTGGTTCATTCACTAGAGAATTTAGCCTTCCATTGGTATAGTTTTTAATCTAAGGTCAAAAATTAATTTCTTAATTTTGAAGGTAAAAAGTGTGAGATAGAAATGCCTCAGCTCTCAAAGAAATTAGAATTTGCCTCCTTTAAGGCATGAATAGGTGGTCACAACGTACTCTAAAATGTAGTTGTTTCTAAATCCTCTCCACCAATAGTTTACTGCTCACATCCATGAAAGTCCAAGTCATGGTAAAATCCTTTACCTTCCAAGCATAAAAGGTTACCTCTTTCCAATATTTCTAGATCATCCTTGAGCATATGCTATTATCCAAGCATGTAAGAGAACTTAGACCTCAAAAAAGGTCTCATATAAGGTACTATAGAGATTCTGCTCTACCCACTATCGTTTAGAGATTATTGGTTCAAGATACAGAACCAAAAAATTGTCTTCGACACTGGTAATAGATTCTTCTATATTCTCCAACGTAATGCTCTCAAACATTTTCTTATGATTGTGCTTTAGATGCTTCAAGTCCCAATAATGGAATCAAAATGTTAGGTTTTATTCATTGATTCTAGCTCTAGTGCTGAGGTTTTTCCCATCAAGCTAGCACACTAGCCCTATCATATGAGAGTTAAGTCTCACATGCTCACCCAAAGTGCATAGAAAAATACTAATTCTTAAATGTTTTGTAACACAATAATGTATGTTTACTCATCCTTCATTATGCATCTCTTAAAGGATTCTTCAATAACATAAATATATTACTACTATCCTTCTTATCCCAGACATAACTACCACTATTACTAGGATCACCATTATTATCTAATAGTAGTGAAAAAAGAAAAAGATCCAATAATACAGAAATAAATCATATCCATCTCTAGCACTTAGAGTATTTCATCACTAGTAACACAATCTCGCAAAAATTAATCTCTTATTAGTTGATTAATGAATTACAAGATAAATCTCTATTATCTATTCTCCAAAAGACCCATCATCATAAATGATTACAACAAGGGTATTTATACTTATTTAGCCTTGACCAAGTGTCATAATTATAAATATCATGAATAGATACCACACAAACTCTCAACAGACTGAGAGTCATGGTTCTTACAATAAATTCTTCCTGTAGACTCAGGTCCCTACACCCCTTAGATCATCGCTCTATGCTATATTCTAGTGGCCATGTGTTTCATTCCTTGTGGGCTGGTACAAAACCTTTGATTAATAAGGTTTAAGTTTCCCATATGAATAATTCTTCTAACTACTCCCACTTTCTTTGTGCTCCGCTTTCCATGCACTACCCTAGTCTTTTATTTCCATTCTGAGTTCTATGTTCTCAGGTTCCTCATGACTTGTTCTCTTCTAACTGGGTCCTCTCGTGCTAGTTATCCTGCACGATTACCCTCTCATGCCTAACAAGTTTTGCACATGATGATTTTTCACTTATTAGCTACGTGCAATAGTCCTTCTGTGTCGTGTCAGTCTTACACCAAAATAAGAAAATGATCCTTCCATGTTGTGCTAGTCCTATGCACCAAAAATGGGACAATACTTAGTCAAAATTTAGGGGCTAACATAAATACATATAATGATTGGTATCAATGTACATGAAATTCAACTAATATATGTTCTAGATTGAGACATAAGATACAAGGCTTAATGGAGAACAACACTATTGAGATCAATGATGTTAGTACACCTACTAATTATTCATTTTCATAACCTAACACAAATCCTAAGATATTTTTAGATGCATTTCTGAAACATACGACACAAGAAACCAAAACTAATCTTGAGGTACATATGACTTACAATGCAAATCCTCTTTCAACTTCTTCCACTTCTAAAACTAAGGAGGCTTATCTTGTAGATGGTCTTATGGCTACAATTGTAATCACACCTCCATAACAACCTAAAATCATATTCAATGAACATGAGATTGTTTATGATGATTTTACCAATGTGCCTTTGTTAATACATGATTTCATTAACTCACATCCTATACATAGTGTTATGATGGATGGCTAGTCAAGTGTAAACATTTGCACTATAACATTGCTTAATATTTTAGGATACACACATACAAATTTGATTGGAACTAAAAATATAGTATAAGGTTTCAATGGAAAACAACAACACCCTCTTGGGGGCATTGTATTACCACTTATGGTAGGAACTACATCTATTTCTACTTGGTTCTTAGTTTTTCCCAACACTAGAGAATTTGGCATGCCATTAAGACATCTATGGATACATAAGATACATGTAATTCCATATTTGGCACATCAATTCTTGAACTATATATATACTAATTGAGTGGTTAAAATTCTAGGTGTTCCATATGAATACCCCATCCAACATGTGACATTTACTTAGATACCTCTACAAAAACCTACACAATTTCAACCTATGAAGGCAAGTCATAGGCAAGTGATTAAAATTCTTTGACAAATAATTCTCCAACATCAATGATCTATTTGACTTTAGAAAACTTTACCTAGTCAATCATGTCCTGTGATAGTTTAACCAAAAACATATGAGTGTGCTCAACGAATAACACTAATGCATTTTCCAAACATATAATGGAGTCCATATGTTACTATGGCTACTACAACTATACATCTCATACATGATCATGTTGACTATGATGATGATAATGGATATTTTATACTGTATGATCACTTATATGATTTTGATAATGATATATATATGTTACTCCTTATGCACGACATGTGACATTTGCACTGATCAATCTAATACTTGTATGCGAGCATCTCATTGATGGGATAATAGATTAGTTTGGGACATGATTAAAATAAAAAATTCAAAAAATATGAAAACACAAAAACTCAAATTATAAAAAATATAACACTAAGACCTATGCATGACATGCTTTACTAGTACACATAATTGATTAATGTTATTTATCACATACATGTTGAATTACACATCTTTTCTCTAGGAACATGTTTTTTATTGTATACATGAGTGATATGATGAAAATATTGTAGATATTAAAATATGGTATTAGATACTTGGAAATTTCAATTTTGACCCACCTTTAACCTACATGATTTGTGTGTACATATATGGCTTTTAATCAACATTCTCTCACATCCACATCGTATCCATGGATTTGATTCTCTCTAGTTCAGATCACTCACCTACAAGAATTACTCAAATATATGTCAAATTAGTTAGTTATCCTATTTAGACATTTCCAAATCATCAAATCATTATTCTTGTCTCTTTGAAAATTATGTAAGATTCAAAATAAACTATATGATGATAGATATTAAAATATGGTATTAAATGCTTGGAAATTTTAATTTTGACCCACCTTCAACCTACATGACTTGCATGTACATATATGAATCTTACTCAACATTCTCTCACATCCACATGGTTTTTATTGTTGTGTGTTCAAATAGATGCAGAACAATGCTATAAATTACAAAAAAGGCACTATAATAGGTGTTGAAAGTATCACACACAGAATAACTATCTAAATAATTTTATTTAAAAAGCTATAAAAACAATAATAAGAGGGTTTAAAACAAAAAATGGACCACATAAATGTATCCAAAAGGTTCAAAAACCTATAAATTGATTGGTTACACAACTATGATCGACAAGGTTTTGACTTAGGTCAAATGTCGCAAAGAAGGTTGACAATAGAGAGGGGATTGTTTGTGAGATGTTTTCACATAAAACAAAAAATAAATTCAAATTAAATTAAATTTTATGAAATTAAAAATTATGAAAAAGTGTTTTAGGGGGGCTTGAATACTAGACCACCCTAATTACAAGCTTTTAGCAAAATAAGAGCTACCAACCCGTCTAGGAAGCTACTTGAGATTTTACATGCACCAGTTTATATTTATTCATTTTTATTTGATACACACACACATGACATGTAATTCATAAAATAAATCAATTAACCCATATTTTTTAATTTTTTGAATTAAAGAATTAAGCCAATGAAGGTGGGACCAAGATATAGAAATTTGAGAATTTATATATATATATATATATATATATATTAAATAATTATTCAAAACTATGTAAAATTAATTACATACTTATAGCTTGACTATGGTTCTCCTGTAAGTGAACAAATTCTCACAATAAATTTACATGCTTCCAAAAGAATTTAAAACTTTGGAAATCTTTCTTAAATGGCCTATTAGTGCCAGAACAAGCTTTAAAATGAAAATTTTGGTAAAGAGTTTGATGTTTCACTCCTCCAAGCCATACAAGTACATTTGAAGAGGCTCAAGTAAAATTTTATAGGTTGAATGGAAGCTCGTCAGGATTTGAAAATGATTTGAGACTCCTTAAATATGCATAAAATAACCTCTCAGAGCACCAGATCTCCTGAAGAATAATTGGAAAAAATTTAAATTAATTTTTCTTCCTTGCATAATCCATACAAGGATGTGACGCTGGTCAAAAACTACGACAAATGAATACATGAAGTTCTCTAGTGGCTTGAACAGGGCTTTGTATGCTCTGAATTGTAGATCTACCAATACAAGTTGAGGCAGGTCTTCAAATAATATCTTTAATTCCTTTATGTCATACCAAGCTAGTTAAGTTGAGAAAATATGAAAAAATAATTAAAATTTTATATATAATTGAGTGTATATATATTGATCCTAACAATTGCTAATGGCTTATGTGAATAATTACACTCCCTCAAGTTGTAATACCATGTTAATTGAATATAATAATGTATGATGCATATAAAATATCTAGGATGTATTGATAAGCAAAACATATACACAAATCAATAACACATTACATAGGTAATTAGGTGGGAAAACCTCCAGGAGATAAAAACCACACAAGTAATATTCAATTACTTGAGAAACTTTTAACCAATAAAATACAAAGTTCTCCTTCTCCTTCTCACTTCTTCTCAATAGCCTTCACAAACCCTTTTCAAAACACTCAAGTAAGTTCAAATGTGATAATGATTCATACCAATTCACTGTGTTTCACACTAGGGGTAAAACCCTATTTATAATGAAATATGAAGCGAGGTTGATAGTTGTAACCAAGGGGCTCAACCATCCTGAAAGTCATTTAATAATATTGATAAGTATTAAATAGATATAATTTTATTATTTATTTACATGAGGTTTTCACTTTGTGTTAATAAATAATATATTATTACTAGTTAATTAACTACCAAGGTAAGGTAAGGGTCAATTAAGCCCAATTAGACATTAAATGCTCTTACATACTCATATTAAAGAGTAAGCAAACTTTGCTTGAAGATGTCTTGAAGCTCTTTATTTTCCATATGATTGGTTGTTTTAGCTAACATCATCTTGTACCTCAAAGACATATTCACTAATTGGTTCATTGGTTCCTTGTTTATTTTTTGCAATTTGGGCATAGGAAACCTTTTGGGTAATGTTAATAGAGAAGTGTACCAAAAACTGATCTACAAGGGATTTGAATGTGTTTACTAATTGGGTTGGTAAATCATAGAACCACCTTAAATCATAGTCTTTTAAGCTCTTTGGAAATAATTTAGTAAAAAGTTTATAATTGGAGGTATAATCAAAGCATGTCGCATAAAAATATTGCAGATGTTTAGGATCACTGTTTCCATCATAAAATGTGAACTTAGGTGCAACAAAAACAATTGGAAAGGGGTACAAATATATCTCTCGCACAAGAGGATTATGCAATACCTCTTGTAAATCAATAACATAAGGTGATTTCATAAAGTTTTGTTCAACATTTGTAACCTTAGTTTGAAAAAAAATTATTATTTGGACAAGAGATTGCACCTCTTGGTCTTATAGGTTGGATATTTGAGAAGTCACCAGAGGAGGTGTACCCCTAGGTGGGGTAGATATAGGCATTGAAACTGACAATTAGGTTCAAGTATCAAGGTTTTCTATGTAAGATGTGGTAATAGTAGTTTCAAAAAACAAAGGTTGGAAAGCATAATCCATGCCTCCACTAGATGTTTGTTAGATTGGTTGGAATGGAATTTTAATTGTGATACCTTCTAAAGACTCACCATCACTAGGTGAGTGATCCAAAATTCAGAAGTTTTGGTCTGACGAAGATTGCAATAGCACAGAAACAACACAATAACAATGAACTCTCTTGGAAGAGACGTCGTATTACTTACGGCTCGCAATACAAATATCGACTTATCTCTGAGAAGAGATGTCTTGCCAAAACATATGCTTATCTCTGAGAAGAGATGTCTTGCCAAAACATATGCTTATCTCTGAGAAGATATGTCTTGCCAAAACATACGCTTATCTTTGAGAAGAGATGTCTTGCCAAAACATACGCTTATCTTTGAGAAGAGATGTCTGTCCTCCCCTTTCGGGTTACAATACATTTATACATATTCTTGAAGGCCACCTCAAGAGATTGCGTGGCTCAAGGAATTAATGGTGATGACTGAAGAATACAATGCTCAAGGATATAATCACTCGCAGCATTAAAACAATACCATGCTCGAGGATATAATCACTCGCAGCATTGAATTAATATAATGCTCGAGGATATGATTGCTCAAGGACCAAAATAGATTGAAAACAATACAACAGTCGAGGCACTGACTGCCACCTTAACTACCACCAAGGACAAAACATAATGAAAACAATACAATAGTCGAGGAGTTGACTGCCACCGAATGGTCACCTCGAATGGTTGCCTGGATCATTCCTCCCTCCTTGAAAAGCAATGGTCTCCATTGTGTCAAGATTCCCCGTTAGGTGGGGTAGCTATGTCTTGATGTGATTCGTTGTGAGCCATTCACCTTGGTGGCTAAGCTGGCCTCTCCTGACCACTCGATACAGCAAAATAGAGCGTCCTCTTTTTGTCTTCATCCAAGTATCCACAATCTGATCCTCTTCTACCAAAGCAAGACTCTGTGGATCAAGCTCATTAATGTCTAGTTGTTCTGACACAACTGAAGTGTCCAATAGAGGTGGGTGATATGGTTTGGTTATAGATTGTAGGCCCACACAAAAAGATTCAGCCTCTGTGATGGATTCCTGTGGCTTGACCACCATGAAAACAAATTTCTTGGCGCTAAGCAAAGAGACAGATGTGGAAAGTGGTACTTCTGGTACCTTGTTTGCCATGTTCCAAGAGTGAGAGTGATCCATCTAGTTCTTGATTTGTATATACCATGTTGATCATACATGAATGGCTGACCAAAGAGTACATCATAAATATCTAGATTGACCACATCACATAAGACCTCATCTTGGAAAGGTTGTATTGCAAATGAGAGAAGACATTTGTGGGTCACATGGAGGTCTCTCCCTGGGCTCAACCATCCAATACTGTATGGTTTTAGGTGAGGCTTCATGGACAAATTTAATCTTTTCACAACATTAGTAGAGATTAAATTCTTTTGACTTCTGCTATCAAGAATGAAATGCAAGGGCTTACCTTTTACCCATAACTTAGAGTGAAACAACCTTTCCTTGTCATCTAGCATCTCGTCGTGTGTCTGTGATGAAGCTACAATGGCTTCAGGATCAACATCTATAATTTCTTCCTCAACCTCTTCGACTGCAGGGTCTATATGAGGTAGAGTAGTAGATGTTGAGGATGGTGACTCAAAAAGCAATGACTTGATAGCTCGACATTCTTCTTTGGAGTGAGTTCCAGATTTGTGATAATCACACCATTTCTCAGTATTTCCTTCCTTTTGCTTCCAATTTTGACCTTCTTTATCACTTTTCCATTTTGCAGACTAATTCTTTATATCCATTCTTCCATGCTTCTGCTCAATCTTTACTGTGAACTTGTATGCCTCATCGATGGTTTCCAAATTGAAGAGCTCCATCTCCCCCCAGATGTACCATTGTAGTCCACCACAATATTTGAGAGTTTTATGTTTCTCACTATCTTCAATGCCCATTCTTGCAGACAAATAATGAAAAGCATCTGTGTAATCTTGCATAGATTGGTCCTTGCCTTGGTGGAGTTGTTGCCATTGTATGTATAGATCATCATACGCGCCGAGGGGATAGTATTCTTCTTTTACTGCTTCCGTAAAATCATCCCAGGTGGGTTCCACCCTAAGGCCAATGATATCTGAATTGAACCTCTTTTTGTACACTTCCCACCAGTTTTTCATGAGAAATGATGATTTTAGAAGAGCAAAAGTGATCTTTTCTCCATCGGTGAACTTATTTATCGAGAAGTAGGACGACAGTTGGTCCAACCAATTTTCCACCACATCAACATTGATTTTGCCTTCAAATGTGGGAATATCAAAATTTACCTGAACCTTGAAGGGTGTTGGGGCACTAAAAGGAAACTCCCTTGATGAGGAGCCCGGCTGTGTAGCCGTAGAGCCAAAATTTCCCATCGAAAGTGTTTGAAGAATTTGAGCAAATTGTTGGAGCATCTGCACTTGTTGCCATTAGAGGGCTTCATTCACCATTTCCTTGAAAGGATCAGATGTCTTGGTGTCGTCTGCCATTTGAGGTCATTTGGGGTGCATAGGGGGAGCGTCTGGAAGCTCTGCCGCTTCCCACCCAAGTTTCCTATATCCTAACCTCATCCTTGGGAACATACACTTCTCAAGACAAACCGCTCTGATAACACTGATCCAAAACTCATAAGTTCTGGTCTGACAAAGATTGCAATAACACAAAAACAACACAATAACAATGAACTCTCTTGGAAGAGACGTCGTATTACTTATGGCTCGCAATACAAATATTGGCTTATCTCTAAGAAGAGATGTCTCGCCAAAACATATGCTTATCTTTGAGAAGAGATGTCTTGCCAAAACATACACTTATCTCTGAGAAGAGATGTCTTGCCAAAACATATGCTTATCTCTAAGAAGAGATGTCTTGCCAAAACATACGCTTATCTCTGAGAAGAGATGTCTGTCCTCCCCTTTCGGGTTACAATACATTTATACATATTCTTGAAGGCCACCTCAGGGGATTGCGTGGCTCGAGGAATTAATGGTGACGATTGAACAATACAACGCTCAAGGATATAATCGCTCACAGCATTAAAATAATACCATGCTCGAGGATATAATCACTCACAGCATTGAATTAATACAATGCTCAAGGATATGATTGCTCGAGGACCAAAATAGAATGAAAACAATACAACAGTCGAGGCACTGACTGCCACCTTAACTGCCATCGAGGACAAAATGTAATGAAAACAATACAATAGTCAAGGAGTTGACTACCACCTAACTACCACCAAATGGTCACCTCGAATGGTTGCTTGGATTCAAATGGTTGCCTAGATCAGTGAGAAAACCTTAGCCTTAGCAGGATTATTGATTTCGTCTCTTATAACATATAAAAATGCATCTATGAATCACTTGTTGTTATTAAAATGAGTAACTAGTGTTTCTTTATCTTCCATTTGAAAATGTGTTTTTTGATTAAGATATTCCATTGCTTATAAATGAAACATGGTATGATTTAAAATAGTAAACTAAAACCCTAGATGATTGAAAACCCTAAGAATTAGATTTTTTTGACTCACATAGATCATGTTTATCAAATGTTTAACCCTAAAATCTAGATTAGGGAATCTAGGGTTAAGGGGAATAGAGATAGCCTAGGGTGCAAGGGTAATAAACTATATCTATAGTAGGTCAATTACTTTGAAAACTCAGTTAAACATATACTGAATTTATTATGCTAAGATATGCTAAAAATATAAAGTATAGATATGATAGATATTTTAATGATAATGAAAATAAGATAATTAGTTGGTTCTAATGCTAATATAGATTTGGATTTGGAATAGAGAGGGAATAGACCAAATCTAGATTCTAGATCAATCCCCCGATTCTAAAAATTATACCTATATAGTTATGTACACTTACATCAAGAAAGGATGATTATGTTAATGCTTTTGTCTGACTTGGATGTAGGTGTCTAGTACAAAATACCTGTTGAAACTAGATGTGATTACCTGGATGATTATGGATTTTGTGTCACCTTTGCTCTGGTGTATTTAGATATAGATCATGGATTATTTCTCATTATCAAATGATAAAACCCTAGTTATTCATCTTCATAGTGTCTATGGAAAAAATGGGTTAGTGGTCACATGGTGTCGAGTTTCCCCAAAAACCCCTCTATCAATAAGTGTTGCGTACATTACTAGTACTCCAAAGAGGGTCTCAAACTTATATAGTTCTCCCCTACGTATTAGTTTGTATGTGTATCATGCAGTGTGTGATAAGTAAGGACATAGAGTGCCCTAGCTTGTAACTTAGAAAATGTGGTGCATGTAATGCTCGTTCAGTACTTTAGACATATATATGTGTTGTCCCCATGACTGATATTGGAATAGAAGAAAATAAGGAAGCTTCACTCACTTGAGTGCTTGATTGAATGCCTCTGATAAGTTTAATTATGAGTAGGTAAGAAGTTATTAGGTCAATAATGAATGAGGATTGATCATGTATTTACACCAATACCTTTAGATAATATCTCACATTAAATAACTTAGGTTGACCATAGGAATATGTTTCATTTCCAAATTGATTGACTTTAGGGCATTGGATACTTGTGTTAGGATATGACACTTGCATCAACATAGGCATCTGATTAGGACACAAGTGTTTGTGCAACTGAAAAACATACACATGTTCAAAACTTGAAAATATAGATGATAAATATGTTTATAACATTGGCATCACTAATTGGATACGTTGTGATTGATGTCATTTTATTGTCAACATTTTGAGCCACCACTTAGACTCATCATCAGGGCAATGTTTATAACATTTTAGGCAAAATAGAAGGTTTGGGTCATTAGAATGGCATTGGTTAGACTAAAAGATAAGCAATAGGCACAAAGAGATAGTGTATGTAAGCCTTTTGGCAATGGGAAGGGTTTGGAATCTAAAGATACATCCATGATATGTATTTTCCAAATGTACAAGATTGAAGTGATATATAATTCAGAAATAGTGTCTATAAATTACTCTTGGTGTCAATATATTGGCATCATGTGTTGGTATTAATTTAGTATCAAGAATAAAATAATAACTTATTTGCATGCTAGTAAACAAATGACAAGAACGAAAAACAAGAGAAGAAGAATAGTAAAAGATAAGCTCAATTGAGACCATAAAATATATTACTTTATTAAACAATGGCTGGTCTTCTCTTCCTCTTACACTTGCTTATAAAGGCTCTTCCTCTTCTTCTCACATGACTCTACGACTTCCTTTTCTTTTGTCTTTACATGCTTTTCTCTCCATTTTACATAAATTGACATAAATAATCAATTTCCATTTACCAATGCTAACACTCACCCAAACTAAAATAGGTGTCTCACCCCGAGACATAAAAAGGCCATAATAAATCAAGTCATTACAATTTTGATTCATCATCATGCATTTAAAGTGACTACCTATTTCTAACTAATCTCCACGACCTCTTACTAGAGTCCCCTTTCTACTACTCTAACTATCTAAACAACCCCAAATACAATTTAATTTTACAAAATCATTAACATTTTTTTTTGTTCAAACTTTCTCTATTAAACTTTTCATCAAATACAACCAGTTTTGTAAAATATTGAGCAAGTAAAGAGTAATGAAATTGTCATATGCTATCCATAGTTTGTCAGTGGGAAGAATTATTATTCATCAAATATTCTATCCATGGCTTGAAAAGAGCTATCTAAAGATGTTAATATTAGCTTTTAACATTGCTAATATAATTGTCCAATATAATAACCATTACCATTATTACTATCATTATTATTGTCATAATTAAATCACTCACTATTGTAGTTTCCATGACATTGATAACTATAATGAACATCTTATCCTCCATAAAAACTTATTATGACATATTTTTCTAGTGTGTAGTTGATGCTAAAGTCAAAATTATTTACATTCAAGTTGTTTGTATAGAATGCACCACCATTATAGTTGATCAATATGCAAGATGTCTAAATCTTTGATAATAACCAAGACACCTAAAAAAAATAAAATCTACCCTAGTGAATAGTTAGAGACAACATACTTAACCTCTATCCGAATAGCAAGCCACAAGGATTTTGATAAAATTAGAAATGCCAAGGCCAATTAAAATTAAGATTTTGACATGAAACAAATTTTGAAAATCACAACATTGGCAACCTCTTGTAACGGTCGTAGACAGGATTACATAACATGATTATTCAAACATTAGTCCAATAAATCAAAGGAAAAATGCATAAGAGTAAACCAAATTAAGCCTATCTATTCATGCAAGAATTGCTAATGACAATGAAAGAAAGAAAGCAAGAAACCTATACCATCCCAAATGAATCCATCCTCCAAGAGCGGCTCAAAAACATGTTCTCCCTTGATCAAGCATCCTTGTCTTCATCAATAATGGCAGCAAACTCCTCCAATGTCTCAAAAACACTCCACAAAACCTAGGCTCATGATATGTAACTGTCTAATTTGCCTATCAAATGAAGCTAATCCAAATACTAATAATACAATAATCAAAACACAAATGAGTTTTGGAGAGATTTTAGCATTATAACATTACAATACTTGAGCCTAAAATGATGTTCATGGCCTCTCTATTTATAGATTTTTGAGATTGCTCAGAATCAAATTGAACCATCCATCTCAAGATTAAGATGTGTAGCTAAGGATTAATTCAATTATATAATAAAATCCATAAATATACTTCATAAATGTATGGGATATAGGGGCATTTAAGAGGTATGGAGGGTCTTAATGAGGCAAGAGAGACCCATAATCCTGATATTTTATACATTTATGGCCTAGAGATGTCTTCCCAAGAAATGACGTCATTAGATAATGCAATTAATAGAAATCAATTTTGAAAAATAAATATTCAACAACTCCCATGGAAAATCCACTTAATCTCTTGATTTGGATCAATTAGCCTTAAATAAGGTTAATCAACATCTGTGTAATTATTTGGAAATTGGCCCTCAATTAATCAAAATGATCAGAAAGTCATATTACTGGGTCGTAATTTGAATCGATAAGAATTAGAAGGCAATGTTAGATGTGTTGGATCCATATTCCCATTTAGGATGTTGCCAACACCAAATAACAAAGGCACATATCTCGTGTAAGAGATTTAATGGAAAAGAGCAACCCAGGGCACCTAGGTACAAAGTTAGCATTTTGACTCGAAATGATCTAATCAAATTTAGTTGCTTCATAAATTACATTGCCTAATTTATGGATACTTTGACCTAAATTGGCACTTTTGAATGACAAGTTTGAACCATTTAGGGTGTTTTAATGATTTTGACCTAAAATGTGCATTTGAGTGCAATCTGAGTAAGATTGACAATTTCAACACAAATGGTCTTAGGAACTGGATGTCTACAATGACGAGATCAAACACCAAACATAAAAAACACTAAAATATCAATGATAATATTGGCTCACTGATGAAGCTTACCCTAGTGTTGAAACTCAAGATTCACCCATTTTGTGCTATTTGATGGAATCTCCCTTTCAAAATATGTAGACTTAACAAAATACTGCACACAAAATTTCTTAGTAATTTTCTAAATTTAATCACCACCACATTACTGAGGACACTCCCTATCCATATGACTAAAATAACCATAATTATAACAGCCTCCATCGCCTCCATATCTATAATGTGTGCAGCTCTTTCATCCAAAATAACTTTGGCCTTCTCTTCTGTCTCATGTAAAACCCACTCTAAAATTTCTTGTGGCTACTCTTGTGTTGACATGTATCAACGAACTCTTGATACTTTATTTGAGGGAAGAATCTCTTCAACTAGTTCAGAATACATGGCTCTATGGTCATCCATGCATCTCAAGGGCTCTGCCTAATTCGTAACCTACCAACGACCTTTCACATATCAAAATCCCACACAAATAAGCTTATCACCCTAGACAATTCAAAGTGGATGATAAAGTAGCTACCTGTACCAACAATGACCATTCCTACCTAGGTCCAAAAGATTGAAGAAGCTAGGACACCTAAAAATAGAAGTGTTGCACAAGGGGTTTCATCAAACTCATAACCATCAAACTCTATTAACAAACCTTACCATCAAATAGGGAGGCATTCATCTAGTTCTTCGTTGGTGAGCTTCTCATCGAGATATTGAAGGAAATTAATATGACAAATATTCATGCATTTACATTCTTGAATTATTCTCTCCTCATAAAGAAAAAATAAATGAAAGAAAATCCTAAACTAGCCCAAGAAAACAATCCTAAACATAGCCCAAAATGGAAGACTTGTAATGTTTTAACAATAACCACACTTGGTGGCATTAATTTAGCAACAAGAATAAAACAACATCCCATTTGCATGCTATTAAACAAATGATGAGAACAATAAACAAGAGAAGAAGAAGAGTACAAGATAAGCTCAACTAAGACCATAAACGGTATTATTTCATTAAACAATGGATTATCTTCTCCTTCTCTTACGCTTGCCTATAAAGGCTCTTCTTCTTCTTCTCACATGACTCTATGGCTTCTTTTGCCTTTTCTATTTCTTTTGTCTTTACATGTTTTCTCCATTTTACATAATTGACATAAATAAATCAATTTCCCTTTACCAATGCTAACATCATGGATGAATGGAAGCTACAAGATAGACTTTAGGACCTCAATGTCTTGTCTCAGCATTAATGACATTACATTAATGATTCATCCTTCACATGAGATGTGAAGCCCTACCACAATCAAATCAACTCTTGTGACATCCTCATCCACCCTTGATAATAGAAAACATCCAATCAAATATGTCAAAGATTTAAAGGTGAGTTGAGTGTTGATGGTAAGGGTAAATGACAAACTATTTTAGGGGATAACATAAACAAAGGGGACCATATTGTACACCAAATCCATATTTAAATCATCTTTTATATTTACATGACCATCATCCATTGCAAAGGGGTCCGTAGTTTGTAAGATGGTGACATCTTTGAATGGCCATTTTTTATTGTCAAGGGTAGATGAGGAGGTCATGAGAGCTGATTTGATTATGACAAAGCTCCACATCTGATGTGTGACTCACATCAATGATGTAATGATGATGATGTGGGGACAAGACATTAAGGTCTTAGAGCCTATCTTGTAGCTTTCATTTTTCCATGCTATAGATTGAATTTATAGATGTGACATGTCAGTGAACTTTTAATGTGTATCTTCCTAGGGTTCATCAATTCTACCACTTGAAATACTCTCTCATTACTCCTCACCATGATCACCCAGTTCACCTTAAAATATTTCACCGCTTCCATGTTTTGTATAGCCTTGCCCTTCCCTACCATTTCACCATTGCTCAATCTCATTATAAAATGAAATGTCTCATCCTTACATAACACATTGCCATACCATATGAAGGAACACACAACTTGACATTGTCATCTCCACTAAAAATATTAGATTACTGTTACATACCACGTTATACATAAAATGTGAGATGTGATGAATGGTCATGGGTTTCAAGTGAGGTACAACTACCGATTTACAATCTTTCCCTTTACAAAATTTTGATTTACTGAAAGTAAAAATTATGCCATTCCTTTTGGCCTAGCTTTCACCTTTGGGGCAACTACTAGCTATACATATATTGTAATATGTTTTCCATGGTTTCAAACTAGTAAAGACCATTATGAATGGGGAAGGCAAGAATTTGCACTTTTTGTTTCACAAACTCTACATCCACCTCAAGTCTATTATTAATTTAATTTAGATATTAATGTCCATAAGAGGCCAAGAATGGTTGATGGGACTGAGAGAACATATTACATGAATCTAATACAATAAGGTAATTCCAAAATCATATCCAAAAGACACAGAAAGAGAAACAAAATTAATGAGAAACAATGATCTTACTATTTGAGGGCCCTAGATCTTCAAACCAATAAAATGTGTGTTGTCTTATAGATATGGACCAATTTGTATGGATAGTGATCTCTTGAGGTTCCTTAAGTCTATTACTTGAGAGTAAGAACTAATATTCCTACAATTCTTTATGTGTGAAGACATCAATTTGAGTGTTCTTTGTTGAAACTAAAATATTTTACGAATAAACAATGCTAAACATTTCTAGTCCTCATACCGAATGAAGCTCCTCAAGGATCCATGAGAATATTAAAAAATACAATGACATCATCCACAAATCTCATAGTAGATAGGGCACTTAAATATAAAATTCTCTTCATTTTCAAGTTCTAAAAACATAATTGGCATATACACTCATCTTGTGGGAGGTTATGATTACATTCCATTCAAATTTGACAAGAGAAAACATGAAACTAAGCTAAAGGGATCCTTACACCTAATGGCAACATATTAATCATGTACCCAAGTATTTTATTTTAATCCTCCATGAAAGTAGGAATAAAATAATAAATAATGAAGAAGTTTTGGTTGCAAAGGTTCTTTGGGATTAAACCATGTAACTTTCTAGTATGATTTATTGATCTCTTCATGAATACCTCTATTGAATTCATGTTTAGTTATCTGAGGAACACTAATAAAAAACCCAATATGAGGTAGCCTTTATATATCAATATCCAAAATCTGGAGGAGAACCATAACTCTTACATACCAACAAGATTTACAACCTTGTTTGGCAAGTTGCATAGAAGATTGAAGTGCTGAGAATGGATAGCTATTCTAACCAAAAAAATAATCCGATCTGAATCAAAGCCTATGCAACATAGTGATAACCTATAAAATTAAGGAGATAAAGATTGGACATACCCCAAACTCTGCAAGAATAATTGAGTAAGGAACTGTTCTTTTGGCACAAATATCTTTGATAACATGGAGATGAAAACTCTTTCCAGATGTTTGAAATAATTTTGTCTCAAGTATGGGCCCAAAACCTCACATCCATGCAACAGTGTTAGAGTAACTAATGTATGTAAATGTTGAATCTTTGTCCAAAAATCTTGAAATTGGAGCTAAAAAAATTGTCTTTTTAAGGATGTCAATGTTGCATATCCTTTACTAAGTCTTACTTCTATTGTAGGTATAAGGGTAAAAGGTAGTTTAAAGAAAACCAAATCTACTTAGGTATAAAAGTGTACCACTGTGACCTATTTTGCTTTGTATGTCAAATGATTGTAGATATTATTTTCTTCATTACATTGAATGCCATGATTTTTTTTCTTTGCAAGATTTACTTCAAGGCCATTCTTATCACAAAAATCATTCAATGTATCAAGCTAATTTTGAAGACCTGTAATTGAGTGTGAAAGCAAAGTACTATCATTTGCAAATAATAAAATAACAATGTAAATCCCAAAGAGGATACAACCAATCATACCACCCAAATTATTAGAGATAAGGTCTTCTAACTCATCAATATAGAGCCCAAGAAGAGTTGGTGAGAGTGGACAACCTTGTTTCACACCTATGGCACTATGGATGCAATTTTTAGTGCCCATTTTGGTATGAATATGCCTAAAAATTACCTCATATAAAGTCATTACTAGGGTAATTAATAAATCAAAAAGACTAAAGTATTTAAGCCTTTGAATTAAAAGAAGCCTTATTATTGTATCAAATGCCTTACAAAAGTCTACCAAAAAATAATATGCCTTCTATTTGTTAGCTTTTACTTCCTTAATGATGGCAACAAGAGTGAATATGTGATCACTTGTTTGGTGATTCCTTATAAATCCTACCCAAACTTTATTGTTGTTGGAGTGGGCCACAATCAGATCTACTAGATAAGATTGAATGCATGGTGAAAACCTATATGGACTAGTGAAACCTAAAAATAACAACTCTCAAAAGAGGAAGAAGAATATATTCACAATAAATAAATTATATTAAGAAGCATTAACTAAAAATTAAATAGGAAGGTTCTATATATAGATAAAAAATAGATAAGTCCCAACATCCTTATGCATGTGGGATAATTTTCCACTTAAGGATCTTTATTAAACCTAAGCAAGCTTGACTAGACCATGTAGACAAAACCTAGTGGGATAAAATTCTATACCAACACCCCTCCTTAAGCATAGCTGAGGAGGGTAGAAGAATTGGGGCCCAACATAAAACCCTGATAAGGTACACAAGTACATATATATGATCCCCCATAAGAGGAAAAATATTGAGCTGATCGAACCCCAATAAAAGCAAGTAAATGAAGATACTTGCTCTTAGTGAAATATTTGGTCAATATATCAACAATTTGCTCTATTATCTAGATGTAGTAGAGATCAGTGACCTAATCATGCATGTGAATCTTGATATGCTTGGTTTGTTGATAGAAGACAGGATTCTTACAGATCTGGATTGTGCTTTGGTTATTGTAAAAGATGACTATTGGTCATCTAAACTAGATGCCAAACTTAGTAGGAATCCTCTAAAGCCAAATAGCCTCAGTGGAAGCATTAATAGCTCATTTTTATTCAACCTTTATAAAAGATAAAGTGATAACATTTTACTTCTTGCTTGACCAACTAATCGGAATTGAACTGAGAGAGAGAATGTAGCCTAAAGTAGACTTGTGATTCTGAATGTCACCAACCCAATCTAAATTTTTATAACCAATCAAGTCAATGTTGATGCCCACTCCATAGCAAATTCTAAAACTATGGGTACTTTGAATATAGTGGAAGATCTGCTTAGCTTCTTTCCACTATAGCTCATGTGGTTCTTGCATGAATTTAGAGACCATGCCCATTGCATATGAAATATCAGGTCTAGTGTGCATAAGGTAGATGAGACTACTAATAGTTGTTAATACAAGGTATCATCAACCAAAGGAGATGGGTAATCAACTTCAAGTTTCACACTAGATAGAAAAGGAGTAAGAGATGGCTTATAGTTAACCATGCTAAACTGTGCAAGCAAATCAAGAGCATACTTGGATTGTGCAATAGTGATCCCAGAGTTTGACTGAGTAATTTCAATCCCGAGGAAGTAGTGCAACAAGCCCAAATTTCTCATTGAGAATCTATCAGATAAATAAGTTTTCACTACTATGATGGTGGATGAAGAACTCCCTATGATTTATAGGTCATCCATGTAGAGAACCAAAATCAATAGTTAATAATCCTACCACAAAATGTAGACATTCAAATTAGAATGGCATCTAGTAAACCCAACTTAAGGAAGAAAAGAGTCTATCTTAGCATACCAAGCTCAAATACCCTGTTTGAGGCCATAGATATATTTCCAAAGTTTGCAAACTAAGGAGGAATATTTCACAAATCTGTGTGGTTTCTCCATGTATATTTCTTCTTTGAGGTCACCGTGAAGAAAGGCACTCTTCACATCCATTTAATGAACATCTTAATGATGTGTTGTGGCAATGGCAAGAGTGAGTCCGATTGAGTTCATTTTGAAAATTGGGGTGAACGTCTTAGTGGTCAATGCCAGGCACCTAATAAAAACCCTTTGCTACCAAACATGATTTGAACTTTTGTAGGGTCCCATCTGTAACAAACTTTGTTCGATAGATCCATCTACATTGAACAAGTATTCTTCCCTTAGGAAATGGGGCTAAATCCTAAGCATTGTTCCTCTGCAAGGAACGATACTCCTCTTTTATAAAATTATCTCACTCAAGAGTACCTGATGCCTTATAAAATGATTATGGATTAGAATAAGTTGTAATGAAAGTATGTGGGGCACCCTAGAATTGTGAATGGGTTTTCTTATTGTTTGATGGATCTCCAACCCATTGACCCACACTTTGCAGTGTTTGTCTAGCACAAAGAGGACCAATGATTGGAGAGTTAAGAGGGGATGCCTCATAATCTAAAGATAAGCTAGGAGGAAGAGGATAATCCTCATCACTACTCTCATCATCATAACTACAATAAGAATTTGGATCATTAAGAGGTTGATCAGGCAGATCTGAATCATTAGAATTGTCATCAAATTCAAGTGTGTCTAAGGAAGGGTGAGGGGTGCTGAGTGTGGAGTCTAAGGGATCCCATATGAAATTAACACTCCTCTTAATTAACAAATCATGAGTGGTGGGATGGAAAATCATGTATCCCTTAACACCCTCCGGATATCCAACAAAGATATAAGACTAACTCTAAGGTTCCAATTCCTTACATTTCTTTTTTAGAATGAGATTCATAGCAGGTAAACCAAACACTCTAAAGTGATCAATTGTGGGTTTATGATCACTTTAAGATTAAAGAGGAGTAACTCCCTTTAATGCTTTTTGAAGAACTCATTTCTGGATATAACAAACATAGTTGATGGCCCTGGCCCAATACTGACATGCAAGAGACTTGGAGTGTATTATACAGCTAGCCATTTCCTTCAAGGACCTATTATTACACTCTGTAATACCATTATATTGAGGAATATATGGAAATGTATGCTATAGTTAAATCCCTTCAGATGTACAAAATTGCTCAAAATAGTTACTTACATACTCACCACCATTATTGGTGCATAAAATCTTAATGATTTTCCTTGATTATTTCTATACAAGCACTTTGAAGTCCTAAAAATGGTCAAATACCTCTGATTTTTGCTTAAGAAAATACACCCAAGTATACCTTGAATAGTCATCGATGAAAGTAAGCATGTACTTTGTCTTGTTGAATGAAGGTTTTGGGAATGGGCTAACAATGTCATTGTGAACAATCTTCAATATCTATTTATCTCTTTGTGATTTGCCTTGTCATACTTCTCCTCAAGGTACTTAAAAAGAATGTATCCCTAGAAAAATCCATTAGGAAATTTGAATTGTGGAAAACTTGAAACCATGTCTTGACGACTAAGTTTCTCCAAGTAGTGATAGTTGAGATGGTTGAATCGCTTATGCCATAATTTACTCACTTCGTCTTAATGAGTGAGCAATGCAGTAGAGGGTTAATCAAGAGAAAAATGTAAGAAAGTATACAACCTAGATTGGTGATCTACTTTTCCAAATGTAATAATGGAGTCATTGTTAGCTTCTCTAATAACCATAGAATTGGGTGTGAACTCAACTCTCTTGACTGAACCGATGTGAGTGACATGGAAAACAAATAGGATATTGGTGGATAAAGAGGGAACATATAAATCATCATAAAATGTCCCATCATCCACTTCAATAGATCCACTCCCACTAACTTATATGGAAGTATCATCCCCCAATAAAATGGAAGGCATAAAACAAGGCTCCAAGGATTCAAACATGTCCTGTGATGAAGCCATGTGGTGTGATGCACCATAATCAAGGGTTAGGTTGGGATGCAACTACCATAAGTGCTTTACCCTTATCTGTGTCATTCTTACTATCTTTGGTTTTAGAATACCCCTGTGTTGATGAATTCTAAGTGGAAGAATTAGGGACACTAGTATTATGTTTCTCGAGCATTTTTATTAGTTGGTCATTCTGCTTCTTCATGCATTTGGCTTCATTATGCCCAGATTTCTTGAAATAACCACATGTGAGTCATTCTTTCTTGGATTTCCCATCTAAAGAGGAGGGCTCTTTTGATGTTTTTGGCTTAGCATCAAATTCTCGACCCTTTCTTTGCTCTAAGTCCTTTTTGTTCTATTTTTTCTCCTTACTACTGGAGGCCTTTTGTTTGCCATGACTCACAAATAAGGCATGAGATTGGAGGAATTCCGTGTACCCATTTAAATGAGTTTATCTTGCTCCTGAATCAAGTCAACAACAAAGTCATCCAAGGATGACATGGTCCATGTAGCTTCAGGGGCACACTTGGTGGCATGGAAGGTAGAAATGAATACAAAATAATCAGATCTCAATTTGGCAAGTATGGCGAAAATCAATTGATCATCATTTTTGTCAATGTTGCACAATTTTAATTATAACCTGAGTGATTTAACATTTGTGAAGAAGTCTTGTATTATATCAAAGTCATCTGGACTCAAACTGATGAGCTCATAACCCCTCATTTTGTCCTATTTTCCAAAGAGTTTATCCAATAAGTTCCACACTTGATTTAGAGTTTTTACAGATTTGATATGAAAAAGCAAGTCAAAAGGCATAAACACGCATAATAAATCTTAGGCTTTATCACTTCAATTGTACCACTTCACCTTCTCTACGTCAAGTGTCAGTTCTATTTATGTACCCATCATGATTCGTTGTAAGCCTTTGTTCTTCAAGAGGATTTGCACTTTGACTTTCCACTTGTGATAATTGAATGGTGTAAGAAGCGAAATTGAACTGAGAGCCATCGTATAGAAATGAAGTATTTATTGAACTATGTGTGTTGTAGACTGGTAACATAACATCTCCTAAATCTATAGAGGTTCAAATTGACAAGGCACAATAATAGCACCAATATGAAGAGCTTGAAAAAACATGCACTTTTTAAAAAATGAAACCTTGAAAGGACCAACAGGCTAAAAGTTATGCTCGATTGAAGTTCAATATTGCAAGCAGATCCTTCACTTTGCAAATTTTAAAAAAATGTTGAGTGTTCAAAACTTGAAATGGGGTGCTAGAGTTAAGCCCTCAGTAGTAGGAATTCAAATTTAAGCCCCTTTCATGTGACCACACCATATAACTAGGGGATAAGGGGTAGGATGAGGGTTCTCCCCCTTTATGATGTCATTTTACACTGTGATGTGGCTTCGGGAGTGATGTGTCGAAAATGGCAAAGATGTCTACATGGAGAACCCAGGTCTTAGAAAATATGTACGTCTTTATGCAAATCTGATAAATACCCACTTTGTATTTTGAAAAACCCAAAAAAAATTAGATTTTTTTTCTAGATTTGAGTACCAAATATAATCTATGGATTTTGAAAAACGCCCTCAAACCCTCCAAAAATAACAAAAATTGATTGTCACGAAACTAGGGCATGTTTATAACCAATTCTAGGTCTTTGAATCCTTCTGAATCTCATGATGCTGACCATTTTTCGTTAGAAGACCTTAGTTGTATAGATTTGCATGGTTTTTTAAGAAATCCTACCAACCTTTGAAACCAAAATTGTAAAAAGAACATGCTGAATGCAAGGTTTCATAATAGGAACAACGACGTTTGACTACCATCAAAACTTTGATACCATGTCATAGTGGGCCACAATCGAATCTATTACATGGGATCGAATGCACAGAGAAACCCTGTATGAAATAGTGAAACTTGAAAAGAACAACTCAAAAGAGGAAGAAGAATATCTTTACAATAAAGAAATTGTATTAAGAAACATTAGCCAAAAAGTACATAAGAAGTTTTTTTATATAAGTGGAAAATAGACAAGTCTCAACATCTTATGCATGTGAGATTATTTTCTCCTTAATGACTTTTATTAAACCTAAACAAGCTTGACTAGATCGTGTAGAAAAAACCCAGTGGGACAAAAGTCTACATTAATAATCATCTAGCATTGTAGTAAAAAGCTTAGCCAAAGTATGCCCAATCATGATATTATGGTAGTCCAAGTTATAATGAATACTATAAGATGTCTAAGTTGGGGGAAGACTATGAAGAACAATAAAATTAAAAAGATTAGAGATATGGACACTAAGAACAACTGGTTATGATGGCGTTTAAATTTTTTACATCTTAGATTTTATTAGACTTAAGTTTAAAAAAAGCCTTAAGTACCATCTTATCACTAAAGAAATGATAAGTGGGTCTAAGATTCATTTGAATAGATAGATTGATTAAGAGCTTTGTAAAGAGAAGTGGCATATATATACTATGTATAGAGGTTAGTAATAACTCAATCAATTTTTTTAAGTAAAAATAATCTCAAAAATATATTAAAATTTAATTTAATTTGATGTAAAATAGCTCTTCATTAATTTTTTAAATATTATCGATTTTTCTTTTCTAAAAATAATCCTATATAATTTTTGGAGGAGATTAGTTTTAAAGGGCGTTTGGATCTTAGTTAATTTGTAATTAAGGGGATAATCGTTGAGGACAATTATCACTGTTCCCCATCGAATCTATGTATTAAGAAAAACAGGTTACGCTTGTCTTAATTGGAGAAAGAGAGAGATTGCAAGTACAAGCACAAGCACAAGCACGGCAACGGTGGCCTGCCGTTGAATGCACGGAACGATTTTCTTCAGTGGATCCCATGACGTACGGATTCCAGCTAAGGCCACAGATTTTAAGAATCAAGTTGCTAAGTCTACGGCTTTTTTCCCTGCATGCACGTTCGTACGGAAGTGTACAACGGAATTATTAATTTAGCTGAATTTGGACTTACCTCTGCCACATTTAGGCTTCTCTGACGAACACACAGCGCCATGTTTTTTACGCAGGAAGCCCTTGTTGAATTTTCTTTCGATTTTTGCCACGTATTTAGTTTGAAGCCTTTAGATTTCTGCCACGTGTTTAGCTGAAACCAAAAGACGGAGATAAGGATGAAGAGGCTGCAGGCCATCGTCGTTAGCCCCTTTAAGTGGGTCTGCTTAAATAAATGGGTACAAAGTACAGACGTAGTCCTGTTTGGATAGGATATGGAAATGGTGAAACAAGAGTTAGTTGTTCTCTGCTTACACAAGCGCTGTCTTATCAGTTTGTGGAATGTCTTGATGTTGGTTGTTATGGATCTTGATCAAAAAGTTTGTTGTTTTTGTTTGGTTTTATTTTTTAAAGTTACTTTGTTTAGTTTTAAGTCGTTGTATTCGGATGTTATTATAAGTTATGTTTTTTATGATTCATCCATCATTTATTTGTAAGAAAATTGGTATGTTTTTTATTTCTATTCTATTTTTATGCATTATTCATTTGTTCGTTTCACATTTAAAATGATGTAAGTAATTTCTTAATTTAGTTGTGAACATTTCCACCTCCAACATGATTTATGTATATATGTAAGTTTTTTTTAATCATAGTTTCGTATGGGATTAAATTCTTGGATATAATATTTTTTTCCTATTCAAGTTGCTTTGTCCACGTCGCTAACCTGAATTTCTCTCTTACATATTTTTTAATTTCCTCATTAATGTTTGGGCACTTTTGCATGTTAATGCCTTGTTTACTCATCCACTTTTTGTTTTATTTCATCCATATGTTCTTCCTCCTCTTTAACTCTTTCTTTACAACTATTATGACTACTTATGAGTCTCCATATTTTATGTCTTCTTTATATAACTTAACATCTAAATCATCGTTTTTTCCTCCAATGGTAAAGTACTTGTTTTAACAAATATAATCTCATACGACACCAATGTTTTAATTTTGAGGCTACTTATGATTAGATATTTTTGGATTCTCTCTATTTGTCTCTATTTTAGATCTGACACACTCCCACACCAAACTTCACATGAATAAAAAACCACCAATGTGACAAGCAAGCAAACAAGGTTCTCTTGGTTTTTCAATCCCATAATTATATATTAATGCATCTATTTTGTAGCGAATATAAAGCCTCCTCGACCCGTCCCCCCGCCTCCCACACCTTCGCTGCCCCTTGCATTCTTTTTGCCCTACGAGTTTCCCAACTAAGCTTCTTGTGAAAATCAACCCCGATGTACTTGTATTCTTCCACTACTTCCAACGGGCTTTCTTTGGAAAGGAAGTTAATTGGTTTCTTTTTTCTCCATAATGAAACGAGCATAGCTTTGGTTTTGTTGGTATTTACTTGCATTCCAATCTCTTGACATTAGAGCTCTAGAGTCCTCAAGTGTTTTCTCAAACTATGCAATGTTTTTATAAGTAGAATAAGATCATCTGCCTATAGGAATAATTTTACTACATAGCTGGGTAAACACGCCCTACACCAACTTTGTTTATCCACTCCTCTAACTTATCAATGTATAACCCAAACAAAGTGGGGGATTGTAGACATCTTGTTTGACACCAACATCACTTCCAAAGCATTTTGACATTCCTTCCCCTATTTTGATTTTGGCCCTACCCTAAGCATAAAGTCTATGTACCGTCAGTTTATACTCATTTGAAACTCCAAGTTCATCCATTCTACTCCAAATTTTTCCTCGAGGTACCTTATTAAATATTTTATTTTAAGTCAACAAAGCAACAAAAAACTTCTTCTCCCTTGTTATCCCATACATTTTTAAATCAAGTGCCTAAGAGTGACATAGTGGTCGATAGTGGAATGCTTTGGCTTGAAACCTACCTATCATTTTTCTACTTCTATTTATTTTTTTGTTTAGTTGTTAATTCTACACTCTACCATGCACCTGAATAGCCTTCCAAGAAGAGGATTGACCATGATAGTATGATAGTTTGACGAATTATTGATATCTCCACTTGTATAAAGGGGAATAATGACACTGGTCATCCAATCTGTTGAGAAGTCTTCCTAGATGATACCATTGAATATGTTTTTGATGTGTGGTGTGTGGATTTCCAAATCCAATTTCAGATATTCAGCTTGCATCCCATCTATGTTTTGCATCGTACCTCATGCTAGAGTCTTTATGCCTTGAGTTATATCCTCTATAAATAAGAGCTGAGTTGTTATGTTGATTATGGAGGGGGATATATTTATCCTCATTTCGTTCATAAAGAAATTTTTCATATTCTAACCATTGGGTATCTATAATATCATTTTCTATTTTTTATCTCTTTTGTTGTATTTCTCTCCATAAGCCTTTGGGGTTGTGTTTTTAAAGAGAAATATGAACTTTCCTTCTTGTGTTCATATAGCTTTACTTTTATTGGCCATAACAGTTTTTCATAAACCTTCATATTTTCTTAGTCCATTCCAAGTTCTCTCCAAATCATATTTGTTGCCTTGCACTCTTCACCATACTACAGATTTGCTACAAAACGACTTATACTTCCCCTCTTAGGCCAAAATCCAATTCTTGGCCAAGTATGTGATGGTTTTAATTGTACAAAAGGATCAAATACCAATATCATAAACATGTTTATCCCTTTTCCATCCATGTATACAAGGTTAGACTTTAGGAGTGTTTGTCATTGACTCCTAGGATTTCAAAATCCAACATGTGACATGGCTCTAATATAGTAAAAAATTGGTCAAGAATCTACATAGAATAGAGAGATATCTAGAAATGATGCAACTAATGGAATATATCATTGTATTTAGACTTAGTAAAATAGATAGAAAGAATGAGATATGAATCTATCATATATTGTAATTTGTTCTATATGTAAATGAACACTATGTCTAGAGTTATCTTATGTAACCCCTTTGAGTATGTTAATGAAGAATACATCTGAAATACATGGTATATGTGTTATATTATGGTTAAGAATTCATGCTTAATTAATCTAACAGTATACTTTTTCTAGGTGTTAGCGAGTCTAGAATATCAAATTATGAATACACAATATGATATTGTTTTCGTGTCAACATTTGGTGTCTGAGCCTAGGTCTTGACTAACTAATTTCCATAGGGTAAAGTGGGAAAAAGGGTATTATAATATATGTGGGGATAAGAAAAGAGATGCATGTGTTTTGTGAGAAGAAGACTACTTGAAAATTTATGTCACCCTCTTCTAGAATGATTTAGGCACCTAAGGGATGGCAGAAGGTTAGAGGGAAGATCAGAAGAGAGATGACTAATGAAAGATAAGATGCAATGGCGGGGGGGATCAATAAAGAAGAATAAAATAAATTAACAACAAATTAGAGCAAGAGTTAATGATAATAAAGAGATTAAAATAAATTAGGAAAAGTAGATTGAAGAGAAAAGAAAGGAAAGGAAAAGTAGATTGAAGAGAAAAGAAAGGAAACAAAAAAGGAAAAGTGTAGAGGAAGAGATGAGATGCGAAAGACACACCTCCCAACCGTAAGATATTATGTGAGGAGATGAACCTCTTGATCTTGTCATCATCCCCCATGCCATTGGAAAAAAAAGAGAAGAAGTCATGGTATTGAACAAAAGAAACTATGAAACAAAGAATGACTCAAAATATTGTGGAGCATAAAACAAACACATTAAAACATATATTACATATCACGAAATGGATAAACTATACCGTAGGACACATATCCCATACTGTAAATGAAGTCAAATATGTTACAAGTTAGATATATTACATATCACGAAAATAAGTAAAAATAAACATACACGTAGAATATGGTAATACCTCACCACGAAGGGACATTACCGTGATATCAAAAAATAACTACAATAGAGGCTAGTATCACAAAAAATATTTAAAAAAGGAGAGAATATGGCCAGTTGAGAAGGCCAATAACATGTTATAGGTGTGAAAAAAGGACATATAGTGTGGAATTGGAAGAGGAACAACAAACTCAATGCACATCTTCTATGGAGGAAGGGACACAGACAAAACAAGAGATTAAAATGATAGAAACACCTAAGAATGCCATAGTGATAATATTGGAAAAACCGCAATAGGAAGTTATTGCAACACTCACTGAAGTAAAAAGATTATAGGTAAAAAAAAATGCAACAAGCAAAGAAGAATCACATGAAAGAGAAATTAGAAAAAAATGATGGAAAGAGAAGAAATAATGAGACAATTAAGTTTTAAAAGAGAAAATACAACTGTGACATTGTGTGAGGATGTTGTAAAGTAGAGGGAAGAAAAATAAGAGAAAGAACAAGAAAGGAAAAAGAAACAAAACCAAGAGAAATTAGAAAGGACAAAAAAAGAACAAAAAGGATAAGAGAAAACTTTTAGAATGGAAAAAGTGATAAATGAGTAAAAAAATACTTAGAATTGAAAGATAGAGAAAATCAACAATCTTATTAGATGTGAATGTTGGCAGAAATAAAATATACCGCAAATTATTTGATCTTGGTGTGATGTGAGTATGATACCGCAAGCTATGTGGGATGCCTTAGGAAAGTTCCCTTTACAAACCATAGATTATGATATACAAATGGTAAGAGGGCACATTACGGGAACCCATAGGGGTCTTTAAAAGATTAGAAGTTATTTTTTGGGGTATGAAGTTATGGAAGCAATCACAAACGGTCATCATATCCAGCTTATTAATGTTGGAATAGTTTTTTGATTGTAATGGGATATTGGACTCTGTAAATAATGAGATAAGTATGGAAAGTAATGGATTAGTAGTATTCTTATCATTAGGAAGAATTATATAAGATAAATGGACCATAGAAAATGCACAAGATGAAAATGAAGATGAGATTTGTGGTATTAATATAACTGCTAAACTAAAAAAAGAGTATAAACCAAATGAGCTAGAACACTTGACACAAAACTGTAATGAATCAAAACAAAGAGTGTGTGCCTTTTATCACGGACGAGACACACATGATGTGTATTCCTATCCTAAAGCCACACAATTCTTTAAAATGCATAGAACAAAATCATATGCCCTTAATCAAGCCAACAAAAGCACCTAACATTTGAAAAAGGTACCATAAGAAGATAGGAAAACATGTCACGAGCCAGAAATACCATACTGTGAAGGGAAAATAAGGACATTACACCATAGAAGATGGGAATGATGTTGCAGAAAGAAGAAAAACAAATAATGTCTCATAAATAATGAGGTATATTGTGAAGAAAACTAATGACTTTGGGAAGGAAGAGTATTTTAAGAATGTTTACTTCTCTCGTGGATGAGACAAATGTTTAAATCAAGGGGAAAATGTTGGTAGAATTATTTGAGCATTATAGTATAATGTGAAACAAGGGAATGATGCCGCAGAACAAGGGAATGATGTCACGGAATAATGAATGATGTCGTGGAAGCTATAAACATATCACATTAATAATAATAAAGAATATATAATAGTTTACATTAGTAAAATACATATATATCATGATATATATGTAAATATTCATTAATTTGTAGTTAATAAGTTAAATAAGTTTAAACAAATGGTTACCAAAAGTAATGATAAGTGAAAATATATAACCTTTGCTTTTAAAATATATATAACAATGTAAATGGCATCAAATATCATATCATCCATCACCATCACAAAATATAATAATATCACATCATATTTTATCACGTAAATATATATAATGAAAATAATTTAATAGAAACCTATGTATAATAATTCATTCAAGTAAATATATCATTCTCTGCATCATATCAACTTAGTTAGGACACCCAAACTATAGACTAACAATCATGTTGCTTAGTTTATGTCAATAATGTTATTGGCTTTTTATAGAGACTCAAGACCATTATGTACACGACAAACCTATGTAGCTCTATTTATCAAAGAAAAGACTTGGCACAAAATAACCTCTTCCATAATCCTCACACAATGATACATATGCATGTCTATAACATACATAATGATGTTTTGTTGTATTTTGTACGCTAGATAACTGCTTCAATAACATACATACAAATCATCTTGCTAGTTAGTTACCACATATGCACCTATACTGAACCATAGTTAGACATTATATCATTGATATTTGAAGTAAAGTTTATATTTGATGTGACACCATGTCAACAAAATTTATATATGATAGTATCATATTGGCATCATATGTATAGTGATACATTAAATAGGCTCGATAGTCACAACCTAAACGTTATGTCTCATTACTTGTTTTAACATTTTTAACTCTACACGTCACTTTACTCAAAATTGTTTATTATTGTTGTTTTTTAATTATTGATAAATGCTTTTGAAGTCAGAGCTATGAACCAAATAATGCTTTTATAGAGACCAGAGCTATGAACCGGAGACAAAGAAGCTTTTGATTGGAGCTCACTAACCAATCTGGGACACAACTGGGAGGCCCAGATCCTCCAAACCAATAACAAAGGCAAACACTAACCTTAGGAAGACAACGAAAAACTATAGCCAACAAGAAAAGAGAAACAACACACTAGTAGAGAAAAGAAAGACCAATCAAGAGAAAAACCATAATAGAAGAACAAGAAACCAACAATAAAGAAGGGACTCACTACAAAAATACAACAATGCTGTAAAAAGTGAAGAAACCCAATTAAGAAAGAAGCACCTATTCCCAAACCCAAATCCAAAGGAGTAAAATCAACCACATGAAGAAAGCATCCTTCTTCTAAGAAGGATTTCTTCAATCAATCTTAAGATTTCTTCTCCTAGAAAGGGTTGTTTATAATTATTTTTATTGTTGTTTAGATTTTTCTCTTTGATTCATATATATATATATATATATATATATATATATATATATATATATATATATATAATGTAGTGTACTTGTCCTTGTGGTTATTCATGTACAATAATATAAAATACAAATGATCAAATTTCTCGCTTTGATGACTTACCTAAACATTTTTTAACAAAAGTTTTCTCCTTTCCTTGTGCATAGAATCATGTAGATTTGTTTATTTAATAATCTTGAGATTCTTATGGTCATAGTTTAGAAAGTACATATTATGTAAGGGAGAGGACTCAGTGATTATACGTGGGTTAATTGTTGGGAAGGTATAAGTAAATCAAAGCACTGTGAATTGTTTAAATTAATGTGAGTAAATGTCACTTTCACAATTAAAATTTAAATAAAAAGTAATCATTACAAAAAATCAAATCAAAGAACTTATCAATCGAATGATGACAAATAAGTAGACACTAATTATATAACTTAATTTTCAAATAATGCTCCACCTTAATTTTCTTTATATATAAAATCAGCTCATTTAAATATTTAAAAAAATGTTTTCTATTTAATTTAAATGCTTAAAATAAAATTTGTGACATGGAAAGACCATAGTCTATTAAAGGGGGTTTTTAAAAATAATTATGTGGTCCTTATATGATTATATACACCTTTTAATTGTTCCTTTTTTTAATTATATAGGATGTATCTTTATTTTCCATTGTGTGGATGTTGATAATAAAATTTAAATTTGATGGTTATATGAATGTTTGTTCAACATTTTAATCGTAAAATATGGTTGAAAATTTCAAAGACCATACTAAATGATAAAGGAATATTTTAATGGACCGTTTAAAATTTATAAAAGATTATTTATATATATATATATATATATATATATATATATATATATATATAATCTTCTAATGTTTTCTTCTTTAAAAATGAATTATCTTAATTTTAGAAGAGTAATGTTGAATAAACAATTGTCATAAATTTATTTTATCTACTATTAAAATCTACTATCAAATTTAAACTTTAAGTAACCCCAAATTTAATATTCATTTATACTTTTTACAATATAATTTTATAATTATTAGTAAACATATATAATTTTTAAAATATTACTTAAAATTATATTTCTTTGAATTGCCCTTTTAAATTATATTAAAGTTGGTCCACAACAAACATTTCATAAATAAAATATCTATTAAAATTTAGATTATAATATTAGTAAATATATATAATTTTTGAAATATTACTTAAAACTATATTTCTTTGCCAATTATATTAAAGTTGGTCCACAACAAACATTTCATAAATAAGATGTCCATTAAAATTTAGATTTGGGTGGACAAGAAAGGAGACATGCACGATAAAATATAATTATGTATAATTCCCAACCAGCCTAGGATATACAAGGGTTGAATGGTGGCTGGCTATCCTAATCATATGCAAAATTTATGCGTATAGATAATTTATTAATGATAAACAAATTGCATTGGATCCCAAATAAATGTTAAATAATTAACTTCCATTTTGTCTTACTCAAATAAACAAGTATTGGACCCAAAATGTTTTGTTATATACATAAACATATTAAAATAACAAGCATTTATAATAAGTCTATTTTTATTATTTGAACATATAATTGACAGCTTATAATGTTATTATATATAATATATGATAGTATTTATTATATATTTTATTAATTTATGTGTATGATTTTAAAATATAAAAGTAATTGTTATATTATATTTATGTATGTTTATTTAGAATGTGATTACATTTTATTAAAAATTATATATATATATTTATTAAATTTTAATTAGATATTTAAAAAATTTATGTAAAATTTCAAGAAAAGTTTTATCTTCTAATATTTATTCATTTGACATTTCGGTATTAGAAAGTGCAATATCATTCATGAGTTCATCAAATGGTAGAAAATAAAATATAAGACTCACACAACTTATATTATAATTTAAACTCAGATCATTTACATTTAAAATTAAACTTGAATTAGCATTAACATTTAGTAAAAAAACATCAAAATTAAATCTTGGTGTTCCATCATTATTTATGAATATCATTCACTATTGTATCAATTTATTGCATCATTTTCTACTCCACCATTCACTATTGCATCAATTTTTATTCCATTATTCACTATTGCCATTGGTAATTTTAATTGTGTTTTATCAATTTAATATTGATTTAGAAGATGTACCTTGCCTCCGTGAACTATAAGTTTCAGTAGCACAAAGTCTATGCATTTGTTTCTTTTGTTTTTCTCTCTTTTGTTTCTAATTACTTATTGGTTGCATTTTTTTCTCCTCTTTATGGTAATGATTATCACCCATAACATTCAATTGTAGATTGTAGTAACACACATAAAACCACAACAAATTTGAAAATTAAGACAATTTGACAATAGAACCCTCAAAAAATTTAGAATTTCATCAAAACTAACATAAATATGACCACTAACAAAACTTTAAAAGGTTGATGATCAACAATAAAAGCCTCAAAATGATCAACAAGAGCTTGAAATATGATGATAGAAACTTCAAATAATTAATAAATAGTAGAAAATATGTGAAATGGAGAACCTTTTTGGATGGAAGAAAATGGGGTGTTGGAAAGTGGCTTTAATATTTTTTTTAAATGTAGGATTAAACTTGGTAATTAACATCCCTGAAGAGATACATGTCAAACACATACATGTTAATTGATTTCCCAATTTTTTTAATGCGACTTGTCACTTCTTTTACAAACCCATCTTTGTGCACTCACCTTTGGTTTATAGTTTTGCCACCGTTTTTTAAGAAAGACAATAGTCTTCTAGTATATGGGTTATTTTTTTGGCTTAGTTGTTGAGCAATTGTTTAATTTATATTAAATATGTTTGAGACTACTTGAATATATTTTATTTGTACTTAGCTTTTAACATATTTTCAATGAGAATTCTCCTAACAAAATATCACATTAATGCAATTTGTTTTACTTATTTAAATATATTATCAAATTCAGGGGAAAATTTTCATTGAACATATTTTAGAAGACCTTGGAAATGAGCTTATAAGATACGTTCACAAGGAGAACCATGCCCAACAACTTCACTATCTTTGGTGTTAGTTTTTACAATTAGATTGATGATGTAACACGTCATTATGTAAGCAAGGAGTCACCCAAATACAAACCTATTGAAAAAGGAAACAAGAAATCCCAAGTACAAATCTACTTAAGAGGAAACAATAAATATGAATAACATTTTTTTTTTTACAATTTCTATTACGAATACAATATGAAACCTAGCACCTAGCACAAACCCAAGACAAAGCAATGGTCGTGACATTAAACCCTACCAAAGCTACTTCTAAAAAAATTCCTTACACCCTAGAAAAGCACACCCTGAGACTTAAAATAAATGGGCAATGGGCAATCTGCTTTCCTAAGACAACAGCCTCTCCTCCTTAAACGACCCAAAAATACCATACTAGCATGACATACTCAAAAGATTTCTTTTTGACAGTCAGATTTTCAATTCATAGGTAAGGGTGAAAGACAATACTAAGAGTTACTTGCAGGATCCGCTTAAAAAAAATCTTCTATAAGCACCCCACCTCTAATAAAGTTAACTTGAAGCATTTGGCATAAGAAAACCACATTTTTATTAATGAAACAAAATAGTGCATCATTAATCATACAAAAAATAAAGTTAACTTGAAGCATTTGGCATAAGAAAACCACATTTTTATTAATGAAACAAAATAGTGCATCATTAATCATACCAAAAAAAGTAGAGGGAATCATAACCCAGAATGCCAGTCACATCAAGCTAGAGAAAGCCTCGAGGCAAAATACAGATACATTCATTTTAATATGATCACTTAGTAAGGAAAACCAAACATAGCTTAAATAATTAAATTGGAAACACTGAAAGTTTTTTTGGAATAGAAATCAAGTAGAATACATAAACAAGTCTGATAAAAGTCTTGCATACTAACAGATCCTTGCAAAAAAGCAAATACCCAAAGCTTTCCACATCGATAATTTCAATATCTTAGCCTTGCATGCTTAGGCCTTTCTCTCATTACTTGAAAATAATAGTTCCTCAGTAAAGAAAGACACCATACATAAAATATATATGTAAACTCTACGGTCCAAAAATAAGGCAAATAACTGTACTGAATCTACAAGCCAAGAAAAAGAGATGAAAGCTAGGTTACTCCAGGCTCAATCCAATTTTTCCAGATGATTCCAGAAAACACCAAGGATATCCAAGAAGGTCACAATTCCGACCAAATTGGATTCCTCATCAGTGACCCAGACATAATTTACCCTGTGGGCAAGAGCTTGCACCATAACGGCAACTAAAGAACTCCAAGGCCTACAAGTAAGGGGTGAAGCTCTGCAACTCCGGGAGGCATATCCCAATTTATTGGACCTGAAGGAACAGGAGCGGGACCATTTCTTGTAATTGTCCAGTGGACCAATCGGAGATCCATCGAAAAATTCTTCATCAGAGGACTCTTCCCAAGGGTCAGTCAACTGGTTCTGTTTTCGCTTGTAATTTTGTTCTGATGTGGCAATAGAACTCCCTTGTTCACCCTCTCCATTGAGTCCTGTCTTCTGATCCATTCTTCTTCTTACAATCTCAACAAGGGATTCAGGAGGTCCTCCACAATCCACATAAGCCATAAAATCCCCTGCAGAAAGGGTTGCGAGAGCAAGAGCTACAGTCTCATCACAGCACATCAAAGTAGAAGGTGATATCTCGCCAATCAATTTTGGACCTTGCAAGGGATCATGCTCTACCACTGCTACTGCAGTCTGAGTGTGGGATGCCTGCTTGATTATATTCAATGCAGTAGCTGCAGGTTTGTCATACTCAACTGTAAGAACCTCTGTCTGGACTATTCCGAGATCTTCAATGGTCATTGAAGGAAGAGGAGAGAATACTGCTATAAAACCCAGAAGAAATCGAAGAACATCTTCTTGGGTTATCCAACAGAATTCCTTCCCCTCATGACTTGTAGGGGAGGTGTTCTTGGCAGATCCAATTTTCTGGCTGAGCTTCTTGAAACTCAGCCTTTTAAGGCTCTCAATGGGTACTATCAAATTCTGAGCTCCGTCCAGAATCAGGTCCAACGCCTGCAATAAACTGCATAGCCAAAAAAGTAATAGTATCAGTACTTATTTCTATGGAATCTGCATCTTCGCTTTCTTGTAACAGATTTCCAACACTGGCAGATTAGATCAGTGATTGATTCAATAACATCTGCAAACCTTAATTAATATATACCACAAAATGTATCATCCTTCAATGATAGTTTACAATATCCTCATGAAACACTTAACATACAATCTGCAAGCAAGGCACGTATGTCACTACCATCAAAAAATTCTATTCCACTGGGAAAATTCATGAGTTCTAAAGCACATGGATGTGATATAAGTTTTAGATCATCAAGATTGAGAAAAACTAAAAAATCCTAAATACCAGACCAATGGAATTAGCACTAGTTTAATAGTCCTGGAATCCAATTCACCCAAAAACTTATTGTCCTTAAATTATCAGTATTCAAGATACTCAACTTTCAAGAAACTACTTAGGCTTGCATCTATCTAGAGTCAGAAACATGTAGTCTGCACACACTTAACAATGGTCTGAGAGCCTATTTAACTACACCACTTAGAATCCCCTTCAATGAAGAATATAGTGTAGCTGCAAATGAGACAGGCATGACCCTATCAATTGATAAAATCATCAGAAGATATTAATCAATTGATAAAATCATACGTTTTAAACTACACAGCGCTGAGCAAGGATCCATACATGGATTAACAGAAGCCCAATGCTAGGGCATAACCTACGTGAGTCGGCCATCCTAATACATGATAATAGATACAACATCCAATTGGATTCAAAACGGTGAGAATATTGGGCTTTTATTCTTCCTTGGGCTGGGTTGATTCCTCCTGTTGTCAGGTCTAATCCCTCGTCATTGATAGTGCCTAAACCCTGTTTGGGAATATTCCTGTGCGACTGGAGATTTCAACTCACACGTCCTAACAAGTGTAGGCTGAAGATTGAGCCCTGAACCTCACCAGCTCGAAATCAAAATAGATCTGATAATCGGAACATAGATAAATAACAGTCAAATAGTAAGTAAAGCTGCGAATCTATGGCATTGACTAGAAATATAATCTCCGCCTTTTTTATACCCTGTTTAGATTCCCCACTAATAAAACACTTCCACAAAAAATACATTGCATAGCTGTAATTGAGGCGAGTATGACACTATTATGAAAAGATATTAAGTTCTAGACCACGTCTTTTCATATTAAGTTCTAGACCACGTCAGATTTGAGCAGACGCCCAACTGGGTAGGTCCAATCCCCTTTCTGGGTACCCAAAGGTAAGACATTGGACTTTTGCAATCCAGAAAGCTGGGGTAGTTCCTCCAGTACTGAGATTATACAAGGGTGAGATATTGGGCTTTTGCCATCAAGAAAGCTGGAGTAATTTCTCCGGTGATTAGGTGTAATTTATTGGTCATCAGGATCACAGCGGGTGCATCCAGAGGTATTCTAATGGCCTGAGATTTGCATTTAAGCCCTGAGCCTCGCCAGCTCACAATAAAGTATATAGCGCAGAATTCTAATAGTACAACTAAGAATCTGAACAAGAATTAACAGCAGTCCAATGGTAGAAATGGAAATCTGAACATAAACTTATAGCAATCCAACAGTAGTCTCCGAGAAGGATCATCCCACACAAGCATCACAATCTGACATGATCTGTGACACCCATCATCATGTGCCAATAGGCTCCCATCCTAGTACTGTAACCTACTTGAAAAGAAAAATCTATGAATAGCAATAAGGCATGTAGGTATGGATAGCACTGTAACCTACTTGCAAAAGTGAAATCCATGACTTGTACTTGAGCTACTTAATGACACATTATGTGGGTCGTGGGTTTAGGTTGCATATGAGTTTCTAAACAACCAACCCACATACAAGTAGCATCAATGCATCCTAAACTCCGGAATTCGGCACACCCATTTGCACATACTATAGGAAAGAGAAACAGATCTTACAAAGGATCATGTGACCTAAATTTTGGAATTCAGCACACGCATTTGCACATAATCGAAACAAAAAAATTAGATTTTACAAAGGGTTTCTGTGGGATGATTGAACTGACCTTGTGTGTGGATCTACCTGTCGAACCCGGGCTGGAGCCCTGGGAAGCAGCAGAGCTGTAATGGGTGCACTGAGAGCCCTGGCTGGGTCATACAAGCATTCATCGGTGGACAAATAGCATATAATGTCTACCATACAAACTTTACCCAAACACCTGCAATCCACCTGTTGGTGAAGATGCAGTCCTTCGTCTGCTACCTTGTTGCCTGTGTTATGGCTGCAATTCCAGACACCAAGCTCAGTGTCATGGGAACACTGTTGTTTCAGGGCCTTCAAGGCATCACCCACAGTTGCTGTGATTGGAAGCCAGTAAAGCGCCGGCTTGCCAAGGCAGAGGTCAGATACCTCATATGACTGCAGGCTAACTGCCATACACTTACAAATTGCAGATCAGGAACAGCTTAACAGAGCACAGATAAAAGATAATGCAGGAGAAGCTAAAAATCTCGACTTGGGTATTTGAATTAGTTCTTTTGGGTATACTGGTACTCAACCAAAATTAATAATTGGGTGCCTGAATGTTTTGAATAACGGATCGATGCAGAGAGCTTGTTGAGGCCTGAGACCCTTTTAGGGTAACACCGACCTAAAAGAAAATAGAAAGAAGAAGAAAAGGAGGAGCGAGTATAGATAAAAGAGAGACTAGTGTCTGTATTTATAGATTAAAGAGTGAGATGTGTGTGGTGGCCAAAAATGAAGCCGTACGCATGTATCTCGTGCTCGACAAAAACAATCCGCGTTGTTGCCGAGTAAAATTCTATGAATACACCGGTTAAACGAGATTTTTTTTGCCTGTAAAAATTGCAATCAATCAAGTTTATTAATTGTATTGAAGCCAAATTTATTGATTACCTGGGAGCCAAACGAAATTAAGACGAGGACAAAGAAACAAAAAAAGGAGGGGATAAAATTAACGTAAGGGCTTCGGAACAAAGATCGAGAAAGTGAAATTCTTTCAAAAAAAAAAGAATAGACCATGTAGTTTATATATCACATGTGGGTTTAATTTCTTTCTCAATTTGAGAAAATATTTATTATGAAGAAGTGTAAGTTTATTAATTGGAGGGAATATAATATGGAGTTAGGCTTTTTAATGAGTTTTTGGTCAACACAATTTTTTGTTTCTTATTTTAAGTTTAGAACTATTTTTTAAATTTAAATTTTAGAAGGGACGAAGTATTTTATGGAATGGAAGAGAGCAAGTACAAATTGTCAAATAAGGTGGTCTCAACTTAACTCTTATGTATGTTTTATTTTGTCATTTTAATTTTTTTTTCTCTTATAATTTTTTATTTGATTTTTTTAAAAATAATATTATTAACATATGATAATTATTATTAAACATTAATATATATTTATATTATGTATTTTTTTGGTATATGGGTACGATCTTAGTCTTAATAATGATGAGTAAATATACATCTAAATTAATGAGCTCTTTTAGTTAACAGTGATGAGTAAGGAGCATCTACATAGTAAAAATTATCTACAGCACAATCCTAGCTTTAACCGTTTGACTCTTTATGTCGGGTACCTAGAGGGATTTGTACCCTAGTGGATGGATATAAGCAACCATCATCCTCACCAATCAGACTACAACCCTTTCGGTTGTATTATGTGCTTTTCAAAATAGGGAAAAGTATTTTTTATACTAACATAAATATCTTAGATAAATCTATATAAAATACACATATTATTCTTGAGATACCTATTCCACTAATTTCACAATTCAATATGATATATGTATCTGATTTTATCTAGAATATGTATATTGGTTTAATATCAATACTAATATGTCTAATAACTCTGTCATCACCAATAAGCCCTGCTTGTTTTGATCGACGAGCCACTTTCCTTAGTCAAAGGGTGATAGTTCTTTACATGGGGGGATTTGCTCTATCAATGGGGTTGCAGTGTTGTACACCTCGGTGGTTGTTGCAAATGGCTCATCTTCCCCTGTTACACGTCTTCCTATGGGGCCATCTGGTCTTATTCGTGCTCTGCCTCAAACTGCTACTAGCGCCTTGGTTGAGCCCTTTGATGTGGTGGATCCCATATCTGTTCCTCCCAGTGACCTTGTGTCCTCCCCGGTTGCTACTCTATTGGCTGGTTGTCACCCTTTGGGTTCTTTTCTCTGTGACCATTTTCTTGTTCCTTCGTCAGATATCTCAGACAAGGTGGTTGGAGGTACTGAGACTCACTGGTGTAAACATCAAATATTTGCACGTGCAATTCCAATTGTCATAACCCCTCGGACCTTTTACCCTTACCTAAACCCATTTCTATCCATTTTGACCTAACTAGCTTAAACTAGCCCTTTTTACCTATTTTGGCCTTTTTACCTCAACCGTCAACATTTAGGCTCCACTGACTGAAACCTTAACATGCAATCACCATGCAAACTATCACTCAACTTTTCTAAATATAAGTCATCCCAATCCTTTCGCGAGGCATTGCATGGATGAGTTATAATTAGAAGCCCTAGTTACACTCCCACTTCAACCTCTTGTTTTTGCCTATAAGAAGAGGAGCATTGCAAGGGAAAATCATCTGCAATTATTATCAAGAGCTCTAGTATTCAAAATCTATTTTTCAGGTCAATTATCATCAGGGAGTTCAGCAATCCAACAAGCCCAACTTGCCATCACCACTCCAAGCACCATCACTCTATCAGAATTACGATCAGCTTCTACATCAAGTAATCTACCTCAACCATCCATCCAATCCACCTTCCTGATAAGACTAATCTATTTTATGTATTTATTTATCGTATTTCCACTTTGAAATTAATATAGACCTCACCCACCTCTCAGGATTCATACCCAAAATATTGGCCTTAATTCACCTATAGGTAATCGCCAATGGTTAGCCCAACCATTGACGATTACCCTTAACCATCGATGATCATCTTGACCATCAGTAGTTCACTATCATACCTAAAACCAGTAAGCTCCCTTTTACCACCTACACCCAATCAAACCCTCTTTTTTGTGCTTCTACCTCACATACTTTTCCCTGATTTTTTGAACCATACCTCAGCCCATTAGCACTAACACTAATCAACTTATCACTAATTAGATCATTTCTAGCACATCTCTTTATCAAGCAATTCTTGTTGTCAGTTTTAGTACCTTTTGATTATTGATGCAAGTACTTTCTTTCTATTTTATCAACTTAATTGTTTTAAAAGGGTGGATTGACAGCCCCTAAGGAAGCTCATGCTTTTGGGATCTAGTCGCAGCTAGGAATCCACCTAGCTACTTATCTAACCAACAAATTTGCTTTAGTGATTTCTTATTTGCAGGTCTTCCTCCCAAGCCAAAGAGGAGTTCTTCACAATCTTCTGATCAACATGTGCACTTTTATTGATATTTCTACCACAACCCATATTTTCAATTTTACTACCTTCTTCTGAATAATAGCAAAATTTGAGCGAAACATTATGGCATGCCCGATGGGACCTAGAGTCTTTACTCACATTTTCTTTGCATTTGTATGCTCTTCTCTCTATTTGTGCTCATAATTGAAACTAAAATTCTTTTGGGCTTAAAATCAACTACATCTAGTACTTGCTTTTAACAATAGTTCACTTTGAATTAAAGCACAATAATCAATAATCTTATCGTAGCACCACTTTTGTTGCGCACACTAGCCAAACCACTTTCATCAATCAAACATCAAAATAATTTGGGACAAGGCCAAACTGAGATTTCATCACCTAGCGGTCACCTTACCCATTCCTGACAATCCTACTTGGAGGTCATTACCAAGATGAGAACCAACTCAGCTCTCTGGTTGAGTATAAACTCTAGATATCAATATATATTGGCTAATCCCCTGACACCCTTATCATGCGGGACTGTGAAGTGAGGGGGTAGGCCTAAATACCAAGCCACGTATTGATTCCAATACAATTTTTTTTGAGCAACTAAATAACCTGAAACCAACCATAGACTGCTTCTATAGTACCTAATCTATAAGCCAACTTCTATCACACATTCTCATAAACTAAGGCATACACTAAAAGCGAGATTAAAACTAACCTCTAGGCTTGGCGTACTTCATACTGTGTGTCTTGATTGCCTTGATCATTTTCTTGTCTTCTTCTTGTTTGAGTGGTGAGATTATTCTTGTTTTCTCTCCCCTTTCCTTGTATGGTTCTCACTTGTCAACAACGAAGAGACCTGACAGAACAAAACCTGTCACCTAAATCAACCTCTTCTACCTCCTCATCTATGGAGTACATCTCTGAGGCAGAAGATTCACCTCATCCATTGGGAAGCCCTACTTTCCATCGAGTATTTCCCCAAGGGGACATGGATTTTACCACCTTTTTAGAAATAATCCAACGGCCCTTCAGCACTATCTTAACACCTCTTCTCACCATATCCCAGTTTCAAATCTACCTCAAGATCCTCTTTATGGCATACCATCCCACCTTATGGAGGGTATCCTTATTGCCGTGGTCACCACCCAACCTTTGACCACCCAAGCATCTTTGTCTACTAAGCCCTTTGACATTGTGGCTGAGAACCAACTTATTCAACCAACTATTACCCTTACACCTTCCACCCCTACTAATGATTCTTCTACCTTGGGAACAACCCAATTGTTAACCCGTCATGTCCCACTTGTAGCTATGGCACCCACCATTGGCATCTCCAACCTCCCCTATGTCAAACCTAGCCCATCGATTAATACATCTTTACCAAGCTTAGGGGTACCTATCCCTTTTACCTCACCACCCATTAGGATGAAGGACACTACTTCCCCTCTTGTCACCAACCCAACTACCATCCATGCCTAATCAATAAGGACTTCTCAACAGTTATCCATTGCACCCAACCCAAGATACATCCCTAACCCATAAGGGTATGTACCCACTACCCAACCACCATCATCCACCTACCCTACCCAACCTCTAGCATCCACATTCCAATATGTGGTAGCCTCTCCATCACCAAGCAATTACCAATATGTTGCCCAACCTCAACCACAATATCAGCCTTACAATCCTTTTAGTACACCACGTCAAACCGACCTAATGAAAATGCTCATGGACAAAATGACCAACCTTGAGTCATCCATTTCAAGAGCTCATAACATCCTATCCTATGATCAAATTTGTAACGAACCTATTCATCCTTCTATTCCTATCAGACTTTACCCCCTTCAATGGGATCTTTTGAAATTTACCAAATATCAAAGCAAGGAAGACCCCCAACAACACCTTAGGACTTCTAGGCATGCATGCTACATGATTGCTTATGATGATGCCCTTCTCCTTCGAACCTTCTTCATGTCTTTATCTGGTCTAGTGCCCTTACCAAGCATTCCATCTTTACTTTCACCCAACTAGCACAAGTCTTCTTGGATCACTTTTTCATTAACATTTCCAAGAAGGTCTCTATCACGGACCTCTATTCTATCAGACAATTTGACAATGAGTCCATTGTTGATTTTATCACCCATTGGAGAAGCTTGATTAAACAACTTTCATTTTCCTTACCTCAACTTGAACTTATAAAAAAAATTGCTTGAGCTTGCGCCAAACAAATATCTTTTACACTACGTGTCCAAATCTTTAAGACCTTTGATGAGGCTTTTACCATGACACGTAAACAAGAAAATTGGGCCATAGATAAGGGTAAATTGAAGTTATGAAATAATAACTCTACCTTCAAGAACAATGAGACCTCTTCCTCCAAATCAAGCAACCAAGCCAATACCGGAACCAAGACTAGAAGAACCATGAATGCCATCATCCTTAAAACCGCCCCTCCACCCAATGTCAACCAACAAAATTCTCCCATTACCTCCAATCCAAATGCAAGAAACCCAAACCGAAACAACCAAAAATAATTCACTCCACTTGGAGAATATTACACCTTAGTTTTGGAGAAGCTACTAAAAGCTAACCTTATACAACTTCCACCTATCAAACCTCCCCAATAATTCAATTCTTCTCATCCAACACTTGCTTGGTACAATGAGAATGATCTTTGTGTTTTTCATCAGATAATTAGACACGATGTCAGCTGATGTAATATTTTCAAGAATATTGTTCAGAGTCTTATTGACAAAGGGAAACTTGTGTTGGATAATCCCAATGCCCCTCAAAATCAAGCTCTTGACATCTTCAGGAAACCTTTTCCTAACCATGCCCCTATCAAATCTAAAGACACACAGGTTGACTACTCTCATAATGCACACACAGTCAACATGGTTCACAATACACTTACCCATGAGGACCTGATTAACCAATCTACCCATTCCTCCCCTGCTTCACTTACGAAGGTCATAGAGTCACCTTACCCTCCTTTGGATAGCCAAACCAAAGAAGTTCCTTTCTCCTTAGCTACCCTCATAGAAGTTTTGGAATCATCACATACTACCTCAACTAGTACATCTAAGCAAATCAACATTCTTGATTCACCACCTCTACCAACTACCCAACAAACTGCTACTCCTATGGATATTGTCCCTAAAGGAAGAGAATTCTCACCCATGCCTCCTATGGATGAGCTATTTATCTCAGCCTTACTTCTCTCACCATAAGAGATCAACCACCTGGCCAAGCATCCCACCCAACCTACAAGTCTATCTGTTGCATCCACTACGCACAAATCAGGGCCGACACACAAACCTCTTTCCACATTAGTAAAAAAATTAGAAATAACCTTAAAACTAGACATGGATCAAGCCACTTTCTGGCAATAGTTAGGGCTTCCCTCCATCAACAAAATTAAACTATCTAACACACCTTTAACCAACTAATCCATCATCTCTCCACCACCTCTTAAACCAATCTGAACCTCCAACAACCCCTCAACTTCTCAGTCAACCAAAAAAAACCACCACCTCACCAACAAAACCTTTCAAAACTCTTGGTGCCTTCCCTACTTAGAGTTTAGTTCACCATCTTTGAAAGTAGACTTAACTTCACCCAAGCCTATACCCCCACACCAACTAAAAGGATAAAAGCATTGAAAGAACACATCACTAAGCCTCTACCTCCCTCTACCTTTCCCTCTATCCTAGGGCCCCACCCTTCCACTTTGCTAAAAAATAAACCCCCTTTTAACAAATGTATCCCACTGCCATTGATTATGCCATCACATTTATTATTCGATGCACTGATCTTTCCCAGATCACAACCAGTCAGACCACCAAATTTGGTCACCTCAATTTCTAATGTGTTTAAGCCAAAACCATCAACCCAAACCACCTTACCCAAGTCATCTCTCACCCAACCTATTACCACACACACACCCATTTTACCAACTAAAACCACAAGCACAAAACCTTCCTTACCTCTAGAAAAATCCTATACAACCATTCTTAAAAGGTTAATACATACATCTTGCCTCACATTACCTCCCATCAAACCTTTTGATCCTTTTGGTTCAAAGCCAATCTAGTACAATGACCATCAAATCTACTCCTATCACAGAGCACTTAGGCATGACATGGAGAATTGCAAAGCTCTTTAGGTTATTATCCGCCAACTCTATGATGAAGATGATCTTTTGGTAGATGACCTTCCATCTATTCCTCCACCATTACACCCAATAATCAACCACCCACACATTCTTAATCCCCCACTCTCACTTTAGAGTGATGGAGAATCTAACCAACCCCCCATCACATGTTCCCCCTCTATCCATACCATTAATGTGGTCACATAATCACAACAAAAGGATAAATGGAAGGCCAAAGTGTCTATTCCATGGACATACCCACCAACTCACCCTATATCCAACCATACCCAAACTTCCATGCTTACAGCTAAGCCCAAAGTTACTATCTTAGGCACATCAGAGGTTAACCCCTTTGAATCCATTAGGAGGGTCATCATTAAACAAACCACCAGACCTTTTCTAAAATGAGCCTCAATGAGTTTATTTCCACCTCACCCCATCATCATCAGGCCATGATCGAGGCTATGCAAGTCATTGAAGTCAAATCAAGGGATTCTTAACCCATATAGGCCTTCATTTGTGCTCTCCAACTCTCCACCCTTGTTACCTACAAGGACTCATAGCTACCCTCTATCCACCTCAAAGACCCAGATCCCCCTCTTTTTATTACATCTCACATCAACCAAACCCGCATCAAATGGGTTATGATCGATGTGGTAGCCAATATTAACATCATCTCATCCTATGCCTATGAGCAACTTAAGCTGTCAGATAATGTCATGTCTAAAACTTCAGTCATCCTTCAATATTTTAATGGCACTATAACCATTACCTTGGGAGCTGTCATCCTCCACATTTAGCTAGGACCTCGCACACTCACTGAACTCTTCTATGTAGTCGAAGGTGAATTTTAGTATAATGTTTTACTTAGGAGACCATAGATTCATACCCTAGGATGTGTACCTTCTACCCTAAACAATTGTATCAAGTTTGAGTATGAAGGTCAAGTTATTACCATGTAAGCTGACCCTAGTCCTTTTGTATCATGTAATATGGCCTATCAACCTAATGACATTCTTTTGCCTCCATCCAAAGCACTGTAAACAACCACCATCAAACCCTCACCCACAAAAGTTGAAGCTATTACTTCTTCCCCTTCCACTGAGGCCTCTACTAGCTTATCTATCCCCACGGACTAGATACCCATCATTGATCCTTTGGAACCTACTTTCCAATGCCTCACCCTTGGAGAATATTATCTCCTCACCATTGGTGCTCTCCTTACTCTCCAAGAATATGGGAAACTCAACCACTAACTAAGTTATGACCCCAATATTGGAGCCATTACCCCTTTGGGGCCTCTGAGCTATCAAACCCACTTTATTTATGGGGGAATTGACAAGCCACTTAACACTGCCATCACTCCCTCTCCACCTCAACCATTCACCTCCACCTTCTCTTATTTGTACAACCCCAACTTCGCCAAACTATACCTTCACAGGTGTGCTTGGAAGGGATTTGGTTCAGGATGATATGAGCATGTCCCACACACATTGACCTTGATTGAGACCCAAAAACCTTATGAGAAGCATGACCTTAGCTTCATTTTACCCAATAATAAGGCCAAACAAACTAAACCTACCATTATCGAAAAAGAAACCCCTTTCTCACCAACACCCCTTCCACCTATGGGTGATGATGAGGACATCATCCCACCCAACTTTTTTTCATCAACATGATTACCCTTGGCTGCCTAACTTATCAAAAGGGGCATCCATATCCATCCCTTTGACCCATCCTACACTCATGAGAGAAGACTCTCCTCCCTTTAACATTGTTCAATTTCAAGATGATGATATTATTCTCACCTACTTTGGTGCACTAGATTCCTCCATCCACAAATATTTACCTCTAGAAACCTCAACCATGTTGAATGAATTTACCACGGATGTTGACATAGGCACTTCGGACAACCCCCACATTGTCAAACTTGGCCAAACTCTCACCTCTAAGGAACTACATGACTTCTCTACCTTCTTCCAAGACCATAATATTGCATTTGCTTGGTCACATGTTGATATGCCCAATATTAACCTAGACATTGCCACCCACAACATTGTAACTGATCATGATGCAAAACTTGTCAAACATAAACTTCATCGAATGTACCCCTGCATAGTCTTCCTTGTCAAAGAAGAGCTTCAACGCCTCCTTTTTGTCAATTTTATTCAACCCATTGATTTTACCAATGGGTTTCAAACATCGTACCTATCACTAAAGCCACATGGGGGCCATGTATTTGTGTGGACATTTGTGACCTGAACCTCTCCTGCCCAAAGGATGACTTTCCTCTACCTTACATTGACCAACTTGTTGATCTTACAATAGGCCATGATATGTTATCACTCATGGATGGATTCTTGGGTTATAATCATATTTTGATTGCTCCTAAAGATAAACATAAAACTACCTTTATCACCCCATGGGGGACTTTATATTATAGAGCCATGCCTTTCGATCTTAAAAATGTTGGTGTAACCTACCAACATGTCATGACCTTATCCATACAATCGTGAAAGACTATGTGGATGACCTTATTAGGAAGTTCAAGCTTCACAAAGACCATTTAGCCATTCTCAAGATTATCTTTGATTGACTTATCCATTATCATGTCTACCTCAATCCTAAGAAATGTATTTTTGGGGTCTTATCAAGCAAACTTCTTAGCTTCATGGTTTCACTTCAAGGATTCAAAGTTGATCTAGCCAAAATCAAAGCCATCCTTGAGATGTTACCTTTGACCAATCTTAAACAACTCTATAGCTTGAAGGGGAAACTTCAATCCATTCATCGCTTCATATCCTAGCTCTTCGATCAGTGCCAACCCTTCCACCACCTCTTAAAAAAGGACATCTCTTTCAAGTGGAATGTTGATTGTCAAAAGGCCTTTGATGCACTTAAGGAATACCTGCTATCTCCACCTATCCTTACACCTCCTAAGGATGACCAAACTTTCTACCTCTATATCTCTACCACAGACCACTCTGTAGGGGTGATGCTTGCCCATCGGGATGAATAACATAAAGAGCAAGCCATCTATTACACTAGCTGTACACTTGTTGAACATAAGACTCGATACACACATATCAAGAAACTATGTCTAGGCCCAATCTTTATGGCCACCAAAATTTTCCACTACCTTCTTAACGACAAAATTTTTGTCATAACCAATATCGACCCCCTCAAATACATGCACTCCAAACCATACCAAAACTAGCATATGGCTAAGTGGCTCATGCTTTTAGCTAAGTTTGACCTTGAGTTCCTCTAGTAGAAGTCAATCAAGGGGCAAGTAATTTTTGACCAATTAGCTTAGGCACCCCCTAGCAAACAATCAACCTCCCCCTCTTGCATTTCTAGATGAAGCTATTTCAAGCCTATCTCAAGCAGATTTCACCAATTAGGTAACCATATTTTTTTATGGTTCTAAATGTTAGCATGGTGGGGGAGATAGTATTGTCCTTATCCCCCTTATCGGTGAACCACTTCCCTTATCCTTTAAACTTGAATTTAAATGCACCAATAATGTGGTCAAGTACAAAACCCTAGTAATAGGTCTTCAAACTGCCCTAGCCCTAGGAGTCAGAATAATCAATATATTTGGGGACTCCCAGCTTGTGGTCAACCAAGTCAATGGTATTTACCAGTGTAAGAATGAAATAATGCAGCTATATAGACAACTCATCTCGAAACTCTTAACCTCATTCAAACACTACCATATCCAAACCACCCCTCGGTCTACCAATAAGTTTGCTGATACCATGAATTCTCTTTCCTTTCAAATCCCATCAAGACCCTCAGGCTCCAAACTATTCATCATTGTCCATCACCACATCGAACCTTCCTACAATAAATCAAACATTCCAACCATATTTATTATGGAGGAAACTCTACATGACCTTTGGTATCAATAAACCTTTGACTACCTTCCCCTTGGCATGGTTCCCTCTGATCTCTCTAGGAATGCCCATTGAGCATTTGTTCAAAGCACCTCTTATTATACCATTATGGGAAGAATCCTCTACAAATGAGGCTTGGATGGCCTCAAATTTCATTGCCTCCATGGTTTAAAAGCCTCTCATGCCATCAAAGAGACACACAATGGTATTTGTCGGGCCAATCGTATCCTTCACCTAGGCTATTACTGGCCTACCCTTAACCAAGATTATTATGATTATGTGAAAAAGTGTGTCAAATGTCAACAAAATGCTAATTTTCATCACACACCTAACAATAGTCTTCACATTTCTATAGAATTTTGGCCCTTCTCATAATGGGTTCTAGACCTTATTGGTGAAATCAACCCCCACTCTTCATAACGACATCATTTTATCATTACTGCAACTAAATATTTTACCAAATGGGTGGGGGATATTCCCCTTGTCTTGATGAAAGGTAAAAATATTATCAAATTTGTCACCCATCATATCATCTGTCATTTCGGTGTTTCCCTTAAGATCATCACTGACAATGGTGAATCTTTCAAAAACAAACAAGTTCAAGGCCTTTGTGACGTATTTGGTATTAAACATAGCTTTCATCACCTTACCACCCACGAGCAAATGGACAAGCCAAAGCCTCTAAAAAAACCCTTAACAACATGCTCACCAAAATGGTCAATGCCTCAGGTCAGGATTGGCACTTACACATCCCCTTCACCCTATGGGCATATCGTACTAGTTTCCAAACCCCCACTAGTGCTACACCTTTTTCTCTCATCTTTAGAGTTGAGGCCATCTTGCCTCTTGAAATTCAAATACCTTCTCTTTGCATATCTTTGCATGACCTCATTTCAGAAGATGATTACCATTAAGATAGTTTATCCCAACTTGAGCTACTTGACGAATGTCATTTAGTAGATCTTTCCCATCTTTGTGTCTATCAAGAGCGAATTAAGTGAGCCTATAACAAACACCTGAAAGTGTGAGAATTTAATATTGGAGATCTTGTCCTTAAAGAAAATCAACATGCCACTAACATGGAGAAAAGCAAATGGGGCAAATTTACTTTTAATTGGCTTGAACCCTACATCATAACCCATAAGTATGGATTAGGAGCTTATCGATTATCCTCTCTTGCAGGAAAGCTAGAACCTAAGCCTTTTAACGCTTTGGATCTATGTCTTTTTTATTGTTAAAAGAAAGTTTGAGAACACCATTTGTCTAACTTCAGCTCATCCCTTGCATACCATATTTCATTTTCCTCTTTTAGGGGCACATGTGATTATCCATCACAAGCATAACCTAATCTTGAAATTTGGGAACCACGGCTCTACCCAAGGCATGATTCTTATAGTACTTCCCCTCTCTTTGAGAAGGGGTTCCTATAGTTGTTGTCACTGATATCCTTTTCACCTACTAAAATTTTATGTCAGCTTAGTTTTGCCTTCATAAAGGTCATGCATTGAGCATAAATATACAAGTCTATGTCAAGCAAAATCAATCAATAGCAAGAGTCAAGCAAATAAATCATGGATCACCCCTAGCATCTGCAAACTACTCCCTTGAAGGACAATTGTTGGAAATCATTTCAAATTGCAAAAACATAAGGTGGAATGCTCCCTAGAAGAATAACTATCAAAAGCATTTGAAACATAAACTTAGACCACTCCCTTGAAGGATGGCTAAAAAATACAAAAACCCTCAACCAAAAGCATCATAATTTTGAAAACCGTGATCAGCTCTCATATCAACCATAATCTTGGAAAAGCTATAATTGGCTCTCCTTAGTTGACTTCCCGCATCGATCAGTCTATACTTTACATATAAACATAGACTTGTCTATACTACCTTTTTGGGAAGCTTATAGAGAAGGCATACTAGTCTTACTAACAGTTCCAGTTTTACCCATTCTCCCTCCACATATCACATATGCATGGACTAGGGGCTTACTTGACACATTCTGATCAAGATACCTTGTTATCAACATTAAGCATGCTAATGCACAACACTTGAAAGTCTTATCTTCACTAAACCGATCTAACTTTTGGGTTTCATGTCAGTCCTTACCAATGAAAAGGCATTATGCTCCTTACTCATGGTTGTGCCTCTCATGATTCTGCTTAGTCTCCTATACATCTAATTTATTATTCACATTCTACCTCTATCATCATGTAAGAAAAACATTACAAATCATAAATATCATCCATCATATAACTCATCTATTTCTCTATATGGATAGACCATGAACATCCAACTAACCAATTATCACATCACATAAACTTATAAAGCATATCATTAAGAAAAATGAAATACATCATATCACATACCATTTGCCATTTTGTCCATCTAATCAAAATATCCTATCATATCCATGAATAGAATAAATCAAACAAACATCATCATGAACTGTCTCAGTGAACACACATCTATGCTATGCAAACATCATAAAATAAGTAAAACCATAAACCATAAACATACACATCACATGGGCTATAATCATAGAATCATATCAGTCAATCACATCAATCCACACATCGTAACAAAGCAATCATAACATGTCCCCATCCATAATTAATCCATATCATGTGACAAGGCACTAAACATTCATATAACATCAACACATCCACAATACCAATAAGAAATTAGCATATCCATCAATATCATATCAACATCATGACATCTATAAATAACAAAGCAATAAATAATCTTCACCACATGTATAAACCTGCATAATGAAACATATACTTATTAAATCATTAGCATGAACATCATCACAAATATCATCAATATCATCTTAATCATAAGTTAACAAATGTTATCTCACCACATGACTAGCTAGGTTAGTCCACATCGTCATGAGCATACCATAATCAATCTAAATATTCATCAATAATCCTCATAACCATCAAATCCATCAACAAATCAAAAAATAAACCAAGATCATATCTCTAAAATCATGAATTTGTAATCATCAATAAATATCATCATCATGGGTATACAATAATATACATATATCTCTCTCAAAATGTATATCTTGCATCATCAACACATAGGTAAGAATCAAAAATCATATACATATCATATATCAATTAGACCTTTAAAGCACTTAGACCACCTACACCACTACCACTAGCCCCATCTAGAGTTGTACCTATACCTAATGGTGGTCCCCTTAGGACCCATGTCTGCCTAACTGTAGCAGCCCACTTCCCTAGAGTAGCTAGTACAACCCCACCACCCAAAATAGATCTATACTCTATAAATCTCATGGAATGGGGCTAATGATCAAGCACCATCACCTCATAATATCTAAGCTCCTACACAATTGCTAGATACCATGCCCATGACACTGAATTCGATGGCCCTCCTACTGCTGCACCCACCATCCCAACCCCAATTTATTCATGTAAGGAGCCAATTTAGACCTATAAGGTGGCCACCTACCCTTGTACAACTATGACTTAGGTTTTTGCCTGGTCCCTCTCTACTGTTGTTACCCCCACCTACCCTTGTAGTGTCATGATTTGGCCCTACAAAGTGGACACCTATCCCTATAAGGTAGCTATCTATGTCTGGGTTGCTGCTACTTGTGCGTCACCCTGCACTTGTGTTGCCACTGAATCAACATCCATGCCCTAATGCCCACCATCCCCCCATCCAAAATCCATTGCAACATACCTACCCTGGTACCAAGCTGTTTAACCATCAATAATACCTACATCATCTACTTGGCCTCCTACTGATAACTCCTTGAAGTCATGTATTATGTCCTATGGCTGTGGCTCAAGTAACAAGAACTCAACCTTCTCTCTCTAGTACCTCAGTGTGTCAGGTAAAATCCCTTGTACCAAGCTAAATTATCTCTATACCTGATCGAATGGGATCAACTCCATCTCCATCTTTCTCCTCCCATACACCCACCTCCAGCTCTACAACCCTTTGGTGTGGTACCTGAATCCTGCCCACTGTGGCCACCCAACATATGGTCACCATGTGACATCTCCTAGCACTAGACCCTCCAAGGCATCCTAAAACCACTCAATATCCCTAGCTCTACCACCTACTCCTGTGTAGGCCACCACTCTCCTCCACCACATGAAGCTGACAACTAATTGATCAATGCATGAGTATCCTCTGGTAGTCCTGAAGGTCTCAATACCTGAATGTGCTTGAAAGTCCAACAATGTAACATAAATCCAACACTAATATTATAGCACCTATGTGCTCAAAAGGCCCACAACTCTCCATAAATATGTACAAGACCTGTGCCCACCCAAAAATGGTCCTCCCCAAAAGCATCTCCACTAACATGCCAATAATCAAGTATGGAAATCGGCCATCCATGGAGTCTAGTAACAAAAAAATTATCAAATCCATCATCATCATCATCATCATCAAGCACCTGTCTGTAGGAACCCTCTGATACAATAGACCATACCTAAATCCACCTACATGAAACTGTGCATGAACTCAATCTGCAACATATAAGAGGTCCATGTGGTAATCTAACTCATCACTCTCTATGTGGTAAACTGGATCTCCTTGGATGGGCAATCTAGTGATCTTAGTCACATCCTTCAGTAGGATGGTGATCTCCCTAGTACGTAACCAAAAGGTGTTTATCATAGGATCCCATCACTTGATGAGCATGACAAACATAACTAGGTATCATGGTACATGTTGATAGTGATGCATTACACCTAAGCCCCTAGCCTCCATATGTCTCCACTTGTTAGGATTTATCACATCTCAAACCACTACAAATAGTGTTGGAACTCGGTCCCTCATCTGAATCTGGTCATGGGCCTACAAAACCAATCATCTTAGTATGAACACTAAGCTATGTACCAACCTATACCTATATTTTTCAAACTTCATAACCATCTAACATATCCCCCTTAGTATATTACCTATAACACTCACAACAAATCTCTCTTTCTATTCAAAAACTACTGTCACTAATAATTGCCCTCTTCTGCATAACTTTACCCTACCTATTCCAACCCAGCCCTCCCACCTCACATTTCTCTCACCTCATTCTACCCACTAACTCTTTTCAACAAAAAAACATCTCATCCTATCACCCCTATATTTGAGTTTTCCTTTAAACCATTAGATACAATATCTTAAAAACCTTTTTAAACTATTCAAACAATTTCCAATATTACATCTACTCTATCACACATACAAACTTTCAATATAAAATACTTTTTTTCCAACATTTCATTGAACAAATTCTCAATAGTTTATAAGCACACCCTTGACCGTCAATGGTTCTTTGAACCATCGATGTTCCCTATGCTCCCTTTTGGCCCTCGGGTTCGACCATCGACGGTCAGGGTCCAACCACCGATGGTCACTGTGTGTGACTACCGATGGCGTGACCTTTGAACCCTAAACCTCTCAAAACCCTACCATCACTATTTCCTACCACACTAACATATCCACAACCAATCTACAGTCCATTCCTAACCAAACACACTTTCCCACTATCAATTTCACCAACACATTTGCCTAATTAAATAAAAACCTAGCACTAGGGCATTATCTTCCCTAAACCAAAAAAATAGTTTTCAACCCTAACCAAATCATTCCACATTTTCTACAAATGAACATTTAACACAACTAACTTAACCATGCTATCAATTTTAGAGCACCCCATACCTCATTCTATGATCATTGATATGGTCAGAGCCCGTATCCCTCTATTCAACCATGCCCTCATCTACCCTCTATCTCAATCAACACTAAATCTCCTCACACACCAACTTAACCAATCACCACTCCCCACCTCAAAATCAACTCAGTCAACCCTCAATACAAAACACCATAGTACATAATCGCTAGAACAAAAAGCACGGAGGTAAAATGTCACAAGGTGAAACTAACTTTTCACTTTCACTTTTTATGTTTCAACTTTTTGGGGTTTCCCCTTGACTGTCGATGGGCATGGTGATCATCAATGGTTGACCCCTCAAAACCACTGACCGTCGATGGTCAGGGTCCCACATCTCTCTTTTAAATTTTCACTAGGATCCACCTAGGTGCTACCCTTTTACAAGATCACCTCATCTCTATTTAACCACCATGAACTTGACCTTTCTGAGAGTACCCTTCTTTGACCAACCCATTTAACCATGTTCACCTTAATTTTGACCATTGTAATCAGGACTATCACACTTAGTCATATTTTTTGTGCAGCCTCAACAATCTACTTACCTCACTTTAAGCACTTTCACTTACCTATTCACCTAATCACTACCTCATCACTACCCTTCCAAGCAAGAACTGTATTTGGCCTAAAGTTGTTATGGGATCCTGCATCCCCTAAACTATGTAGGAAACGTCTACTTATCTAGTGTATATGGAGTCAGCTCAGCCACACCCCAACCTACCCATTTTCCTACATCCACCTTGACATCAATTTTTTTTCTCAAACAATTTGCATGTTTTATGATGACTTTACGTGGGTCATATTGAATGCATCGACCGACCTTGCCATGTTCCCTATTCATATTTTTGTACCACATAATGCAACAACTAGATCATTTGTGTCTTTTTAGGAGCACTTCCTACCTTACGTACCCATCACACATTGACCTATTTGGTGTTTTCCTGGGAGCACTTGCTACCTTAGATACCCATTGAAACACTCAAATCTACCTTGGAGACTAACAGGTGTATCCAACTACCATGCCTAAAGTAGTCACATGATACATTGGTCACTTGTCTTCTTTGCACCCACCCTATTTTCATTAACACTGACAACTTTAGTCTTTGTGCGATCTAAACTATCACACTTAGTCACTTTTATGTATAGGTTCTACATCTCACTCACCAACTCCACCTACCACTTTTCAAACCTTGACCTAATTTTGTTTTACCTCATCACTTCCCAATTTGAGGGGGAACACCTCCTTCCATTCTCGGGGCAACCTCAACCTTGACCTCACCCAAATTCCATTTTTGTTTTGTAGCTTGTCAATTCAATCCACATAACAAAAAGGGGCGAATGTAGACACCAAAAATCCACACGTTAGATTTTGATTATCATAACCCTTCAGACCTTTTACCCTTACATAAACCCATTTCTATCCATTTTGACCTAACTAGCTTAAATTATCCCTTTTTGCCTTGACCACCGACGGTCAACCGTCAATGGTTAGCCTAACCATCAATGGTTAGGCTCCATCGATTGAAACCTTAACATAGAATCACCATGCAAACTATCACTCAAATTTTCTAAATATAAGTCATCCAAATCCTTTCACAAGGAATTGCATGGATGAGTTATAATTAGAAGCCCTAGTTACACTCCCACTTCAACCTCTTGCTTTTGCCTATAGGAAGAGGATAGCTGCAAGGGAAAATCATCTTCAATTATTATCAAGAGCTCTAGTATCTAGAATCTCTTTTACAGGTCAATCATCACCAGGGACTTCAACAATCTGATAAGCCCAACTTGCCATCACCACTTCAAGCACCATCACTCTATTGGAATTACGATTGGCTTCTACATCAAGTAATCTGCCTCAACTATCCATCCAATCCACCTTCTTGATAAGATAATAATCTATTTTCTATATTTATTTATCATATTTCCACTTTGAAATTAGTACAAATCTCACCCACCTCTCAAGATTCATACCTAGAATATTGGTCTTAATTCACCTACAAGCAACCACTAATGGTTAGCCCAACTGCCAATGGTTAGCCCAACTGTCGACAATCACCTAGCTATCGATGGTTAACCTTAATCACCGATGGTCATCTTGACCATCGATGGTTCACTATCATACCTAAAACCAACAAGCTCTCTTTTACCACCTACACCTAATCAGACCCTCTTTTTTTTGCTTCTACCTTACCACAAACTTTTGCCTAATTTTCTAAACCATACCTTGGCCCCTTAGCACTAACACTAATTAGCTTATCACTAATTAGATTATTTCTAGCACATCTCTTTATCAAGCAATTCTTGTTGTCAATTTAAGTACCTTTTGATTATTGATGCATGTAATTTCTTTCTATTTAATCAACTTAATTATTTTAAAATGGTGGATTGATAGTCCTTAAAGAAGCTCATGCTTCCAAGATCTAGCCACAGCTAGGCAATCCACTTAGCTACTTGTCTAACCAACAAATTTGCTTTAGTGCTTTCTTATTTATAGGTTTTCCTCCCAAGCCAAAGAGGATATATTCACAATATTTTGATCCAATGCATGCATTTTTATCAATATTTCTACCACAACCCATATTTCCAGTTTTACTACCTTCTTCTGAATAATAATGAAATTTGAGTGAAACAGTTAGGTGTACGCTAAATGTAAGAATGTCCCCAACCCATTCCACCACTGTTCTAATTTTTGCAAATCTTGGATCCCTTTATGCCCTGACTTTGCTACCCCTCTTTTGGTGGATGCTTCTTGTGTTCCTTCCCTAGTTGTGGCTAAGGACCTTCTTTTTGATGATGTTCAAATTTGGGTCACCTCGTTGGTCCTTAAACTAGTTATCCCAAACCCCCCAATGCTAGAGATGGAAGCATATATTGGCAACAAATCCCTGATCAACAAATGTGTGGGATCATTCAATTTTCCTTCATCCCTCTCAACTTGGGCCTCAAAGGTTTGGCATTCCATTGGCCCTCCTTCCTTCTCCTTGCTACATGTTAGCTTCTTTTCAGAGCTCAGCTGACAGGGATTTTGTGTGGAACTTGGGGCTATGGTTTTTCAACCATTCTAACATTTTCTTCTACCCTTGGCTCCCTTTCTTCTCATTGGATTTGGTCCAACTCAAGGTTATCCCGATGTGTCTTTAGCTCCATTCTCTCCCTCCAGTGATGGGGAATGAATGCTTTATCAAGCTCTTTGTGGATAAAGTTGGCACTTTCGTAAAGGTTGATGCTGCCTCCTAGAGCCTCAACTTAGTCCATGTTTGTGGTTTCATTGACCTTTCCAAGCCCCTTCCCTTTTTGGCTATAATCCACTCTCTTCTTGAGGTTCATGGATTCAGTTTCTCAATTATGAAGGACTTCCCTTTCATTACTTCTATTACCATATCTGTGGTCATCACATCGTTGGATGCCCCTCCAAGCCTTGTCAGCATCCTCGACAAGTCTGGAAGAGAAAAAAGGTGGAGCTTGACCTATCTTTTAAGTGACACAATCATGAAAAGTTTTATTGCCCCCTTTCTCTCACTCAGTGATGTTGATGGATGTTATTGTGGGATGTCTTCGGCCTACTTCCCCTCTACCCCTCCCCCTCCCTCTCAGCCTGCTGAGGATCCCCCTTCCCCACCTCGATCATTCCCTTCTATGCAAGATCCCTTGAAAGAGAACCTGATCCCTCATTTAATCCCTCCTCGAGTGAACCCTCCTCGATCTCCCCCATTTAGGCCTGGTAAGTGACACATAGATGTTAGAGTCCCTTCAAAGAAGAAAGGACGTAGATCAGAGGTAGAAGTATTGAGGGTGGAAGTGCACTCTCTCATTTCTAATGGATCTCAATGGACCGTGGAAGACCTCCTTTGTAAACGAGGGTAATAGGCAATATTATCTTGTGGATAAGCCCCTCTAGGGGATAATTTTTAGAGATTGGCCTTAAGAGATATATTATTCTACTTCCTTTTTTGGGTGTTTGGTTTTTTGTTTTGTTACCCCTCGATTTAGTTTCTCTACAGCTTTTGTGTCATATATTTCTTGTTCTTCTGGAAAGTGATGTCCTTTTGCTCCTTTTCTTTCTTCTTCCTTCTATTTTTCTACAAAGAATAGGCCCACATTTATGTCCCATACTAGTTCCTAGCTCTGATCAAAAGCATTTTACCTTACCTAATAAAAAAATATGTCCAATATTGCTTTTTCTAATTCACTACAAAATTTCTTAAGATATGTATGTTAGATATGTATGCTAGTTTAATATCAACACTAACATGTCCAATATACTTTTTTTTATTCACTACAAAATTTCTTGTAAAAATCTTTACTCTATCATAGTAAAAAAAATTACTATAATGAAATATTTCAAGGTTAATCAAAATTGCCCGTGAAACTTTAACATAAATGCTCAAAAGAATATTTTCTTGTTAAGTGAAGTCATCATAAGATAGTAAAATAAAATTACTATAAAGAAATTTAAAGTAACAAAAAACCTTATATGTGAAAATATTTAACATAATTTTTTTTCGAATGGAATATTTTCTTTTTAATAGAAAAATAAAATCACTATAATGAAATGAAATTCAAGGTAATTAAATATTTTAAGATTAATAAAAAATTAACCATTCTTTATTGAGTCCCCCAAAAAATGAAAACCACTTAGAATAATACAAATGACTAATCATAAAATGTTGGCACAAAACTAATACCCTAACCAGAAGGGAAAAATCGAAATAGAAGAAGAAAAATAAGGGTTGAAACAACATTGTTGTCCCATAGCCAAAGAGCCACAAAAAATAACAAACTTACCAAAAATAAAAGATAAGACAAAGGAGAATGCCATCTCGCTAATGACTAGAGTGCCCAAAGCAAAGGGGAAAAAAGTTAATCACAAGTACAAACCAATCTTCTCCCTTATCAGGATAGGAGATCCCTCATCATCCATTAAGAGTTATCTTTCAACATTTCCTTTACCTCTGATCTCAACCTTTTTGCATTTGATCTTCACTCTTTCTTTTTAGCTATTGAGCCCAAATTAGCTTTTGGTTTCACATCTTTAGGTCAATAAGGGGTGGAGACTTCCTCAATAGGCTAGACATAATTCAAAGCCACATCGAGAATAAAGTCCTCCTTCGAAGGATCCACCTGCCAAAGAGAAACCAAAAGATCCCTAGGTTGGGAATGAGGTGGAATGGAAATAGGTTGTTGGAAGAACTTTCTATGATTACACCAAAAGAAATCTTGATTAGGGGACCCATCCTTCTTCCAAACTAATGATATGGGCAATTGAAACTTAGAAGAACACCTAATTGTACAATGCTCAAGGAAATTACAACTAATGCATTGTTAGGTTGTAGAGCTAAAAGCTTCAACTATTTGCAGACATGGAGGAGTTGCTGAGTGTCACAGTCACCGGCATCAGTTAGGCCGACCGACATCGGTTAGGGGTGAACAGAAGGGCAACTGACATTGGTAGGAGTCAACCGACGTCGGTCATCTCCAGTTAGACAAGGACTAACGTCGGTCTCATGTGTGTTCCAGAACTATTCGTTGCACGAACAGTTAGTTTGTTGAACTGATTGTTTGCATGTAAAGGCTATTTTGAGTCTTGAGCTACATGTCTAAATTAAGATCTAAGTTATGGTTAAGTCTGGGATCTATTTATAGACCCATTAGCATGTATTGTAATTATGAGTTAAAAGGAAGGCAAGGAAGATCCTTCCATTGTAAGATCATTTGAGTTGTAGGTTGTTGCAAGCTCATAGGAGATCTACATGTGTAAGTAAGGTCTGTTGAATTGCAGGTTGTTGCAGGTTCATGGGAGATCTACTTGAAGTACTTTAGAGTACTTGTGTACTGGCAGGGTTATTACTGACTGGTTGGAGGTGAACACTAATTCTGTGTGTGAGTTGTGTGTTGGGACCATTTTTGATAGGAGAGTGAACTCTTGATTGAGAATTACTGGGAGCCCTTGAGGTGTGGGAAGTCTCTGAGAGGTGGAAGAAGAAGTGGCATCTTCTTTATTGTATTTTCTTTCTGGATGAGTATTAATACAAGATTTTGTATTGTCTCTCATATTCTGTGCTATTTGTGAATTCTAGTTACTTGTACTTCTGGTTAATTCTGCATGTTTAATTGCTTGTATTTGGTAATCATATTGTGCTCTTTTTGAGGAGCAAGATCCTAACAAGTGGGATCAGAATGGGTGTGTTGTTCTGGATTCCCCATCAATTGGTATCAGAGCTTTTGGTTGGGATACTAACAGGTTGTATCAGATCTGGTTAGTGTGTGTTGATTACAGGTTACTCACAGGGGTTTTTGTTTGAGTGGGAGTAGAGCACTGGCAGAAGAAAGTAAGCTACTAATGGAGAAGTTTAATGGCAAGAACTATCAATTATGGAGGATGCAGATTGAAGATTATTTGTATCAGAAAGATTTGTACTTACCATTGGGTGGGGTTGATTGCAAGCCCCGGGATATGAAGGATGAAGAATGGGAGGTTCTTGATCGAAAGGCTCTGGGATCTATAAGGTTGAGTCTTGCATCGTCTGTGATTTCCAACTTATCACAGGTTAAGACAATGGTAGAGTTGATGGAATCTTTGGCAAATTTATATGAAAAACCCTCAGCTTCGAATAAGGTATTTCTTATGAAGCAATTATTTAATTTGCAAATGTTGGAAGGTGGATCTATACATAGTCATCTTAGTGATTTCCATGGTTTGGTAAACCTGTTAAATTCAGTCAATATTGTTTTTGATGATGAAATTAAGGCTCTCTTAATCTTATGCTCATTACCTGAAAGTTGGGAGAATTTGGTAATGGCAGTTAGTAATACTGCATCTGCTTCAAAAATCTTAAAAGTGGATGATGTTGTGAGTGTAATCTTGAATGAAGAAATTTGTAAGAAAAGCACAGGTGAATCATTAGGAAATGCTTTGAGTGTGGAAAGCAGGGGAAGGCAAAGAGAGAAGATCGAGCATGGGAGATCAAGGTCCAAAATAGGCAAGAGATCCAAGTCCAGGTATGGCAGAATAACCTGCTGGAAATGTGGAAAGCAAGGGCATCTAAAGAGAGATTGCAGGTCAGTTGAAGATCAGCATGAAGGACATGAAGATGAAGCAGATGTTGCAGAGTTTGTTACACAAGATGCTCTGGTATGTTCCTTGGATAAAGTAGAATCTTGGGTTTTAGATTCTAGTGCCTCTTTTCATGCATCTCCAAATAGGGAATTTTTTCATGAGTATGTCCAGGGAGACTTTAGAGAAATTTATTTAGGGGATGGTAAGCCTTGACAGATGGTTGGCAAAGGGAAAATGAAGCTAAAATTGTAGATGGGCAACACATGGGTGTTGAAGGAGGTCATGCATATCCTAGTCCTGAAGAGCAATTTGATTTATGTAAGAAGTTTGGGTGATGAGGGTTGCACAGTAACTCTCATAGCGGACTCTTGGAAAGTTACCAAGGGTGCACTTATTGTAGCAAGAGGTAAGAAAGTAGGTACGCTTTATCTATCTACTTGTATTACTGATTCTCCTTTTGGTTTATCTACTTCAGCTGTAGATTCGAAGATGTGGCTTAATAGGCTTGGTCACATGAATAAGAAGGGGATGCATGTTCTTGAGTCAAAGGGTATTCTTTCAGATTTGAAAAGCATGGATCGTGGTTTCTGTAAGCAAAAAAGAAAGTGATGTTTCTTGAGAAATCTGATGTTCGTGACAAGAGCAGGAAAGCCTTGGTTTTCAAGGAGAAGGTGACGGACAGAGATCAGCAGAAGGGGTTGAAATTTTTTGAGCAGAGCAAGGTTGATTTGGACAAGGGTTTGATCCAAAAGGAGCTCACGAGTAAAAGTCATTTCTCACAAGAAAAACACAGAGACCGTCGTTGGTTAGAAAATCAGCGTCGACATCCAGATAGGGACCGACGTCGGCTATGTGCAGCCCGACATCGGTGACTCAAGACAGATAAACACCAGCGTCGGTCAGGGGGAACCGACGTTAGCTATGAGGCAGTCGCATGAAACCAACGTCGGTCGGGTGCAGACTGAGATGTGACCAGCATCGGTCACTGAGACAGATTTTGGGCGAACAACACGCTGTCAATGGAGTCTCAAGCGCCCATATGGAGGACTTAAAGGGTAAGTAAGCCTCAAATTCGTCATTTCCCTTCTTTACACTACTTGTTGCTCACTGATGGTCAAGAACTAGAAAGTTATTAAAGAAGCAGAGCAGGTAGATCTAGGAAATAGTGGGAGCTTGGCATGGATGAGGAATGTGATTCCTTGGAGAAGAACCAAATGAGAGTTTTTTGGTGGAGTTGCCAGCTGGAAGAAAGCACTGAGAGATGAATGGATGTTTAGGATAAAGAAGAGCGAGAATGTACATGTGAGACAGAAGGCCTGGGTATATGGTCTTGAGTTAACTGCAAGACAATGGAGGTTTGACCATTGTGTTTCTCTTTACCAGGTTGGATAATATTAGCTACATTATCCTATTACTGTATTGTGTGCTTGTTGCAGGGTTACACTTGCAGGGAGTTACTGAACTAAAGGTAAAGCTAGTTCAGAAGTATGTCATAAGGAATCTGGGAGCAGCAAGATTCTTTGGCATGGGTGTGTTCTAGGGACATGGAAGGTCACAGGTTGACATTGTTTCAGGATGATTGTGTGAAACCGGTTAGCACGCCGATGGTTGGATAGCTCTATGAACAATATCTTGATTCACATGATGAGGTTAAGTGCATGGTATGTACTAGACCTGAGTTTTCCCAAGCAGTGGGAGTTGTCACAAGTTTGGAACCAATTCGGGAAAGAAGCATTGGAGGGCAGTTCAGTGGATTCTCAGGTATTTGAGAGGGACCAGCAGCAGGGGCACATGCTTTGCAGGGTCAAGTTCTTTTCTACATGGGTTTGTAGATGCAGATGTGGCAGGTAATTTGGATGACAGGAGGTGCACCACAAGATTTGTGGTGGTTGGTCTTCAAGGGTGATCTTGAAGAGGGATATAGTGCCAGGAAACAAACTAGATGATGTATAGGTACAGGTACAGTTACAGCTGTTTATCTCCAAGTGAGAGATTGTTAGGTTGTGGAGCTAAAAGCTTCAACTATTTGCAGACATGGAGGAGTTGCTGAGTGTCACAGTCATCGGCGTCAGTTAGGCCGATCGACGTTGGTCAGGGGTGAACAGAAGGGGAACCGACATCGACAGGAGTCGGCCAATGTCGGTCATCTCCAATTAGACAGGGACCGACGTCGGTCTCCTGTGTGTTTTAGAACTGTTCGTTGCATGAACAGTGAGTTTGTTGCACGAACAGTTAGTTTGTTGAACTGATTGTTTGCATGTAAAGGCTATTTCGAGTCTTGAGCTGCGTGTCTAAATTAAGAGTCTAAGTTATGGTTAAGTCTGGGATCTATTTATAGACCCATTGGCATGTATTGTAATTATGAGCTAAAAAGGAAGGCAAGGAAGATCCTTCCATTGTAAGATCATTTGAGTTGCAGGTTGTTGCAAGCTCATAGGAGATCTACATGTGTAAGTAAGGTCTATTGAATTGCAGGTTGTTGCAGGTTCATGGGAGATCTACTTGAAGTACTTTAGTGTACTTGTGTACTGGCAGGGTTATTACTGACTGGTTGGAGGTGAACACTAATTTTGTGTGTGAGTTGTGTGTTGGAACCATTTTTTGTAGGAGAGTGAACTCTTGATTGAGAATTACTGGGAGCCCTTGAGGTGTGGGAAGCCTCTGAGAGGTGGAAGAAGAAGTGGCATCTTCTTTATTGTATTTTCTTTCTGGATGAGTATTAATACAAGATTGTGTATTGTCTCTCATATTCTGTGCTATTTGTGAATTCTAGTTGTACTTCTGGTTAATTTCGCATGTTTAATTGCTTGTATTTGGTAATCATATTGTGCTCTTTTTGAGGAGCAAGATCCTAACAAGTGGGATCAGAACGGGTGTGTTGTTCTGGATTCCCCATCATGCATCTAAAAAGAAGACCTTTGTAGTTAAGATATTGAGTCCATGTGCCTTAGAAAGAGATCAAATTAACTGAATGAGAGGTTTGGAGAGATCTAGAATAACACATTCTCTTACAAATCTACTTCTTATAGAATTTTCATCCATTTTCACAAAAGATCTCACTCTATTAACTAGCATTTGGATATGCTCATCTTTTCTCATGAAAGGCGAAAGATTGTACAAACTAATCTAAAGAGGAGTTGCTAAGATTTTCATCTTTGTTAGGTTAAAAAAAGGCAACCAAGGATAAAAATACTTGTAGTTACCAAAAAGCCATGGCTTTGATGACCAAACAAAGTCCCTATCAAAAGAGCATTGAAAGAGTTTAAAATTGAGCATAGAAAAGGAAGACATGACAATGGAAATCTAAATAGTTGAGGCCCAATTGGATAGATTTGCAGATGAAAGATGTGTGCCCGCACATTTTCCAAACAAAGATTTACTACCAATGTCAAGCTCCATTTCCTAAATAGAAGGGTAAGAGATTTCCAACTCCAAAGTCTCCTTCAAGAAAATCACAAGAACATCCCTGAGTAGGAGAGTAGGAGGCTAAGAGATCGAAGCAAGGGTGGAAAGAACAAGAACACCATCTCCCATAGAAGCATGCAAGTGAGTCTTAAAAATCCTAGACATGCAGACCAGGGGGAACAACATCATTAAGAACATAAGAGAGCAAGGACTTACAAAAATCCTTGCATTTGTGGTAAGGGTTCCCAACGTTCTTGCAATCAGTAAAAATCCACCTCTTCTCAAAAGAATTCACCTCTAGACTACCAATAAAGGTATTGACAAAAGATTCACAGTGCTGAGGTTGGGATAAAATGTAAGCATTAGATCTACTACAAGGAGTAGCGAACTGCTCTGCTCATGCAATTACTGCCATAGCCCCTTTTTTCCCTTTGGATCCTTCACCGTTGGTATCAACATTGCATACCCTCTGAAGATCACCACGAGACACCAAACAACCAATCGACCGAGGAGTGATAACAAGGTTGTTCCGCTAAGAGGGATTTATTGCAATGATGTTTGCCTTTGAGCCTGCAACAAGGTCACCACCCTTTCTGAATGCCTTATTCTTTATAGAGTTCAAAAAACCCTTCTGCAATCCTATCTCATTTTCTACATAAATCTTAGAAGTCATCTCCACTATACTGCTATCGGCTTTGGCCACTATCACCAGAGTAGAGCTTCCTCCTCTTACTCAGAGCTCTAAACATCCAAATCATTAACCTCTTTAAAATATTCTAACTTTGAATCAAACATAGAAGCCAAAGTTCTGGAAATATTATACAAATGAGCATTGAGATTCAAATGAGCCAATTTTTTTATTTTTTTATTTTGTTTTCTCTTTCAATATTAAAAAAGATACTTTTTTAGATCTATTCCAACTTTATTTGACCTTATTTTAAAATAATTTATTAATAATATCTTGAATCTAGTAAAATAATCATCGGATGAGTGATCATTGAATAAAACATAATTGGGCACGATTTATTATTAAAAACAATATATACTATTAAAAAAATTTAATATTTGTTTTAATATAACCCCTCGAGTTGTAATATCATATTGATCATGCAAATATTGATAAAAATATACTTCAAAACACATGGGCTTACAACTTTCTAAAACCTTTTAATTCGTCATCTACTTGTCAACACCTTATTAAAACATTTCCTTTACGTTTAGTAACATTAAAAGTGCAAACGTAAAAGATTTTATTGGGATTTATTAGACCTTACGCAAACGTAAAACATTTAGTACCTCGTTATGATAATTCTTTTATTGCTTAATTTTTTTGGGTTAAGAAGATGACCCACAAGTTTTTAGATATTTTTACTTATTAGTATATGCTATGTTAAACCATGGATTATTGTGATCACCTAAATTTATTATTTTGTTTTTATAATTGTATAATTAATATAAATAATTATGTAACTAATATAAATAAGACGTTAATGCTAAGTTTTTTAGAAGGAGGGAGAAATAGTTTTGAATTAAAGATATTTTTATTTTATATTTTGATGAACATTATCAATCGTAAAAGGTAGTTTTAAAAATCACTGAAGTTAAAATTTCGATTGATTTGCACAACATGTTCCATAAGCTTCACTGTAACTTTCATATAATATCACATTACTACACTAAGGATATATCCAATTGTGCATTACATTTTCCAATATCAATACAATATCTACATTTAGTAAAGAAGACACGAAACCATGACAATAAAGTCCAATTGAACAAAAATGAAAAACAAAAATCTCGATCTTATACCATTACAATATTGGTTTGCTTTAGACAATATCATCATTATAGAATCCACTCATTAGAATAAACATTTTGTGGTATGCAGCGCATAAAAATATAATAAAGACATAAATATGTTATTTAAAGTATTTCCCGTATGTTAAATTTTGTATATACATTTATTCTTTTGACCACCAAGGCACAACTAAAATAGTAGAATGGTAATTATAATAGAAACTCAAGCATGTGAAGGGCTTGTATTGCTCTAAGTCCATAGTTTGCTAATCATCTCCATATGCTATTGGGGTACAACTGGTAAATTCTAGCAACAGGGAATGCCCAGTTAACACTTTCAAGAAACTCTATGACCCAAAGGATAGGATAATAATCAAGGTGACACCTCAATTTTTTTTAATGGGCTAAAAACTCAAGCCAAAATATCAAAAAAAGTATCTTCACTAAGCTCCCTTACATTTGAATAAACATTGTGCCATTTAGCCAAAAATTGCGTGTAGTAAGTGTTGTTCTAAAATTATGTTTTCAAAAAGTTGACTGTAAACAATTACAAATTTAGTACCAAGGTAATCTATAAAGCGGTGTATTATATATTCGTTGTCAAATTGGTGATCGATGAAAATTAGGGACTTAAATATTTGGTACCAAACATAAAATTTGATCTGTTAGTCTGCATCCATTTAGACTTTGAACACTTTGTTCATCCATATTACATAGAATAGAATCATGAGATATGTCTAGATCCTACACAATAAACACATGCAATAACAATAAATAACAAGCATTAGTTTTTAAATTCAATATTTGATAAAATTAAATTTAATACATGTAAAGACAATAAACATTTATTCAGAAAAATGACAAGAATTGTTATTCGTAATGTATTATCAGTTGCATAGAATGTAGGGTGGTTTTATTGGAAAGCATTGTATACAAAGCTTCTATCATCAATTTTTGATGTGTTCAAATTATTCTTGCAAGTTTCTAAAATGTGTAATTTGAACAATAACTCACAACCATGAAGTAATTGACATAACAAGACTTGATCCAGGGGAAGCTAGATTCATAAGTTTGATGCAACTCAAATGAAAAATGGGTGGACTTATGCTTGATGTAGCGGGACCACAAATTTTTGGCCAGATGCAAACTTGCCCCCAAGAATTTGGTATATCAAACAAATATTAACACATATAAAGTCCTTGAGTATGATACAAGTGTCAGTGTATTCGGTGTTGGAGGCAAGATTTATATAATCTAATGATTAAGTTGTAGTTAGTAACAATAGAAAAAAAAGTCAAGGCTTGGGAGGGCTAGTAACTAATAACTTTGAATATGTAACTTTAGAACAACATTTATGAGACATATCCATAAAGAGATGGATGCAACCAATGCATGTCAGAATATAAAACAAAGTCAAAATATCATATAAGTATGCATGAGTACAACAATGCCTTTACTATTCTATTACAAATATTTAGTGTAGACATTTCTTTTTGGCCACTTTTGTGTCTAAACGGACATCAGACTGATTTTTTGTAAATAATGCAAATTAAATCTAGAAATCATTGTTCATCCCAAATTCATCTGCATATTGGACGTAAGTGCCCTAAATCACGTCAATGCATCCCTAATTAAGGCATTACCTTGTACTCAATAATAACCTCTTTCTGATTCATCCCCAGTAAAATTATGACCTAGCAAATTGATGTTTTTGGCCAGGGATGAGGGATAACCTTACATAAATTTAGAAAATATAATTAGCCTAATCAAAATTACTTAATTGATTAAATCCAATTAAATGCATAGTTGAATAATCCATGGCTAATTAGTGAATTTATATTTTTAAAAATTCATAAATATAGATTTGATGACATCATCATGACATCACACAAATATCTAAAATTCATAGCTTTTGAAATTTTATATTTTCTAAATTCACTAATTAAATTTATTACTCAATTCTCATGATAAGTGGCCAATTGGATCATGGAGAATTAATGAATTTCTATTTTTGAAAATTCATAAATTCAACTAAAATATCTTCTATGAGTTGTCAATCCACTTGTCAAATATTAGGAATTGGGTGGGAGATATAATCATTCTTGACCCATGTCTCTCACATGACCCTCTGATTTTCATCCGTTGATCTTGATCTTAAGATAGATGGTCACAATTGAATTGATTTGTGGCCACACATCTTGATCTTGAGATGGATGGTCACAAATCATTCTCCTCATTTTTAAAAACTATAAATACAAGTGCCATGACCATTCCTAAATAAACTCTCAAGCCAATGTTATGATGTTAGATCGATTAAGGAGAAGCTTCACACAACAATACATGCTAAGCCAATTGCCAAAGTGAACAAGGGGAAATCATGCAAGAGCACCATTGACAAAGACTCTATTGTCCACAATTCAAGCAAGCCAACTACCTCAACAAGCAATTTTGAGCTACAAGGAAGGTAAAAATGTCTTTTATATTCTAGTTGTGCTTTGTCTTATTCTCGTTATTTATGCTCCCCCAAGTATCTAGGCTTGGGAATGTTTTGTCTTAATCTTGTTTTTTTTGAATGTTTGATTCTACTGACAAATGACTAATGTATTTTCCCTTGGATTCCTTGCATACATTTAAGACTATTATTGTCCCCCAATAGTTGAATTAAGTATTCTCAACTAATTTTTTTTCATCTCTCTCATCCAAATGCATAGTTTTAAGATTCTATAACTATCGACAAACTTGCTTCAAATGCCATCATTATAAATATTTCTTCTCAGGGGTGATATCACTCTAGTCTAAGATACTACACAATAATTATAAGGAATTGAAGTAGATAACTCCTTGTTGTAAATAGCTTTGAGTTTAGTATTTGAAAATGACTTGTAATAAATGAAGGCTCATTTGAAACCGTACTTTTTTGCTTTGTATACATATCACTTCTCTATAACCCTAGATGGAAAAAAATTGCCCAACTTGTTGATTAAGGGCTAATGAGTGTCAACTATTGATATGATAAAACCTAAAAGGGGAAATTAGCACTTACTTCCAAAATTGCGTACAGAGAGAGAGTTTTGCGTAAATTAAATCAATTGATATTTCATTGAACTTAAATTTCATGACCGAAAACATATGCATCTGGCATAGGATGAAGCTCTATCACTTTTGACTTTTCTACTAGCATTGAATGTAGATCAATAAAATAATCTTGCTGTGATACCATAATAATATATGAAAGTTATATTTTTTGAAGGTAAGGGCATTGTAAAAAAAATTGAGAATAAACAATCAACATTGTTGCTGATTTCTTGATTTGCATGATGAGGGGAAACACAAAGTGCATTAAAGTCTGTCCCTAACCCATGAACCTATATATCATAAGAAGAGTAAAATCACCAAAAGAGGCCTTATTCAAGCTTAAAATAAAAAACAATGTCTATGATAGAAGATAAACTAGATGCATAAAATAGTTATCATGTTATTTCCAAAATCATGCATTCATGAATCTAAAAAATCATGTCTATTTGTAGATGATAGGTGGAAAGCAATACACTTACACCAAGCTGGTACAATACAAATGTAACTTTTTTGGCATTAGCTTGATGGACAAGCTGTTCATTGAAGTTCTTTGCCCTGCATATTTTCTTAACCCATATCTTAAGAATATGGGAAAACCATACAAAGGAATTAAATGCTCATAACTTCTGACATAATTCAAAAATAATTACACTACAAACTACTAAAACCAAATTATATGGTCTAATCTACCAAGTACTTCTTCTCTCTAAACAACCTGATGTTGACTTTCATACATTTTGGAATTGACAATGAACTATAAATACAAATATAGATGTCAATACCAACTATACAATATTTTAACTGAATATCTTAGGTTCAACAAAAATAATTATGCTGGATCTCAGCTTAGTCACAAGTTATTAGCAATGCACAAAAGGAGGCATTAACTAATGAAGTAAAATATGGTTTTACCACTATGAGAACAATGATTCTGCATTTTTTTGTTAAGTGCATAAGCTTCATGGGTCTTGTTTCTACGCTAATTCGCTTTCTACATTCAAAAGATAGAGAAATGAGAAACTTAAAGAAAATGGATGAGGGTTTGTATGTACCCAGATTGTAGACGTGCGCACCAGAATTCAGACGTTTTGAGAACTCCTCTTTGGCTGTGGAGGAATGACACCTGAAAGAGAAAGACACTAAACACGAAAAATATTAGATGACAAAAGGGTGGACTACCAAGCAAGAGCTTGGTCCTAGAAGCGCAAAGGCTTCTTGGAGGATGTCAGTCCACTATTAAAAATAGAATACTGATCAGAAATAGAATGTGATAACTGATGGAAAATAGAAAGAAAGAACTTAAGACAAATGCGTACCTATTTAGAAGCTATCTGCCTTTGCACAGTTGCCGGCATTGGTGGTGTTGTCGGCGTCGGTCAGGAAGGTCACCGACGTCAGTTATGGTGCTAATGTTAGTAGGGGTACTGGCCGAGGTCAGTCGGGGCAGTAGTCAGGGACGGGTCGGGCCAGCTTTCAGGACTGTGGACAGGGTCTATGGACGTGCAGAATGGACTGTGGTCTTGTCTGAGGGTCAGGGAGGTCTGTTTAGAGGTCTGAAGGATTGCTTGGAGGTCTGAGGGACTTGTCTTGGGTCTGATGGACTGAGAATGTTGTCTGGGACTGGACTGAAAGGGTGACAGGACAAAAGGAAGATGGACGGGAGACAGGGGTCTGAGAAGGCTTTTCAGCCTCTCAGGGGAAGGACAGGGCAAGTGGTAGACAGTGGATAGAATAGGTAACTGAAATCAAATGAAACAATGAAATTGCTTACCTCCTGCTTGTTGATTGAAGAATGGAGGAACCTGCTGTTGGAGCTGTGGAAACCCTGTTGCAAGAAGAAATGACTGATGTAGAATGCCTGTAGCTGCTGCTATTGCTGTACGAGGTGGAGAGAAAGGAGAATGTGAATGCCAAAGTGTTAAGAGTGTTCTATTCGTGGGGGCCTGTAGAATGGTTGCAAAAAATGGTTTTGAAGGCTGTTGATGTCGGTAGAATCACCGACGTCGGCCGCAGGGTAGCCGACGTCGACGGCAGAAGAATGGGGACAGAGGCTAAAATTAGCCTCTGTCCGTTCTTGCACGCCGTCGGGTCAAGGGGTCGTGGGAAAATGGTCGCGGGAAGGCTTAAATGGACGCGGGAGGAAGGATAAAGGGGAGATTTGGGGTAATAAAGGCTAGGAGAGAGGTGGGGGCATCCAAGGTGGGGATCCAGGGTGGCATGGATGAGGTGGAAAGGGGCCAACAAATTAAAATGTTTAATTATTTTAATTTGATAAAAAGAGGGGACTAAGAAAAGTGCTAGGACATAGACCAAAGGGGCCAAGGGGGGATGACGACCTAGGGGGTAGACACGATTTCAGTGTCTACATTTGCCCCTTTTTGTCTTGTTGGTTGTTCTTGACGAACTGCAAGACAAAAATAGGAGTTGGTTGCCCCAGGAATGGAATGAGGTGTTCCCCCCTCAAAGCGAGAGTCAAGGGAAGGGAACCAGAGATCGAGTGTCAATTTGACAGAGAGATGGATGGAGATGGTGAGTGAAAATGCTATAATAGTCGTGATTGCACGTATACCACTTCACAGGATGGTCAGGTCAAATTGTCACATGTCGAGGGTCGAGGAGTGCCAAAATTGAAATAATCGGTTCCCAGCATTTAGTCGTCTGCTGATCGGGTTATTCAATCTAAGCTGAAGCTCTAAATGGTCATCGTGTTCCAGGTATCTCGGGTTCAGGAAGTGCTCCCAGAAACATGAAAATGCCACAAGTAGTAGGGATCAACCGTCTTGTGATCCTATACTTGTGAGGGTCCAAAAATATGGTTTGCGAATAATTTACTGACCATTCGTGGGGTAGCATACATGCAAAAACAACAAAGACAACATTGTCTTGGAAGTGGTCATGGTTGGAGGAGATAGGCATGATCTCCAATGGTCTTTTGTCAAGGTGGATGGATGGACGAAAGGATGTGGCCGAGCTAACCTTAGAAGACGTCATGTCAACTGAGTGTTGCCTACATAGCCCCTGTCGAAGGGCCTCAGGCCAATGTAGTTCTCCCTAAAAGGGAGGAAGGGTTGAAGAGATTGATTGGTCTTGGTCAAAGGCAAGGTCATGGTCAAAAGGAGGATAGGGTTTGTCCATCAGAGAAATGAACAAATGAGGGTGGTCGAGCTAACCTCAGAGGAGGTCGTGTATCTGAGTGTTGCCTACATAGCCCCGGTCTTAGGGCCTCAGACCAATGTAGTTTGAACTAGTTGAGAAGATGTTGGGATATATAAACGGAAGCACACAATTGATTACTAAACCAAGCAACTTAATATGTGGAAATAAACCAGATTCACCAAGTAACTAGAATTCAAAATAACACAGATATGAGAGAAAATACACAACTTGTATTAACACTTTATACAGAAAAGAATACAATAAAGAAGATGCCACTTCTTCTCCACCACCTCTTCAGAGGCTCACCACACCTCAAGTGAACAGTAATTCTTCTCCCCAAAGCTCTCCCTCTCAGGTCCCAACACCCAACTCAAATACAGAGTTAGTGTTCACCTCCCGTGCTCCACGCACACCACAAGTGCTCCACGCACTCCACAAGTACTCCACGTACTCAACAAGTACTCAAGGTACTTCAAGTAGATCTCCCATGAATCTGAAACAACCTGCAATTCAATAGACCATACTTATGGAAGGAACTCCCTTGCCTTCTTGTCTTGCTCTATCCGAGTACACACCTGTACTCCAAGTAGATCCTGCCTGATACTCCTCCCTGTTGTGTTGCTGTCTATATGATCTTGCACACCTGCAAATCAAACATGATTCTGCTCACCTGTGAACCTTGACCTTGCACACACATACGCCTGCAGATCAACGATCTTACTTACCATGTAGATCTCCTATATAGGCCATGCAACTGTGACCAAGATCCTACACTCCTGAAGAATCTAGCTGACTCTCCAAAACCAGCACCTACACCTGGTACTGTGGAACTAGGAGGAACACCCTTACTCACCTCACACACAGAAGGAACAAACTTTGCTCAACTCAAAACTAGAACACCTTTCCAATACAACCATGAGTCTATTATATAGATCTCATCCAAACAATGATTAGACATCTAATTACAATAATTAGATCCGCAGCTCTCAGTCTAAAAATAGATCTAAACATGCAAACACTTGGTTCGTTAGCTAACAGCCCGTAATAAGCTCCCAGTCGAACCACACAGGCGACCGACGTCGGTCCCTGTCCGCCTGGGGGTCGCCGACGCCGGCCGATCTATGACCGACGTCGGTTGCCTCCTGTCGCCTACCTGCCGACGTCGGTTGGCTAGACCAACGCCAAACACTCTGTGACACTCAGCAACTCATCCTGCAACCTCCTCCATGTTTGCATCAGTGAAGCTTTTAGCTCCACAACCTAACAGAAGATTGGTTGATGATTGGTTTGGTCACGTGTCGAAATGATGAGGATAAGATGATGCTACAGCCTTTTCTAAATGGTGTATTTTGTAACATTGGTCGAGGGTCTTTCATCCCTAGCAATTGTCCATAGTCGTGATGGATGTATGCTAAAAATGAATTGGGGTCTATTTATGCTTTAGCAAGTATTGGTTTATGCTTAACATAAATTGTGTCTGGTCGATAGTTTCCATGTGTATTGGTGTCCATAGAAACTAGTGTGAATAGGTTAAGGTGAGTGGTCGGAAAAGAGGGTTGAGTTGATTTGATAAATGACAAATGATTGAATGTGACCAAAGTGTAAAAGAAGTGAAAGGCATAATCGCTCTTTCATTGACAAGGACCAAAATGACAGCATAGATAGGGGTTGTTAGAATGAAGAGCCCCATTCATGCATTACGTTGTTGACCAAAGGTTGTGTTAGAGCGGTAATCGAATCACTTTGACATTAAAGTGAGCTCGAAGTCCCTTGAGCAGGTGTTAGGATAGGAGGAGGATGGGGTAACCCATTTTAAGAGCAGGGAGAACCTTGCCCCTTTTTATAGGAGACCCTGAGACAACTATAAGCCAAGTCCATGACCCATTTTTTTTTTCGAGCAGACTGATCGATGCGGGAAGCCTGCAGAGAGATGTCATTTTGCTTTGTGGTCATTTGTGAAGCTGATCGATGCGGGAAGCTTCTAAGAAAGGCTGTTTGAAGCAAGATTTAGTCATAGCCATCCTTCGAGGGAGTGGTCTATATTTTTGCTTTATATAAGTTTGAATAGCTGTCCTTCGAGGGAGCAGTCTATTAGTTATAGCAATGATAATACAGCTGTCCTTCGAGGGAGCAGTTTGCCTTTTGATTTTGATTTGGTGACCTTAGATATTTTGACATCTTGATTTTTTTTGACAGAATTTGGAGTCATGGACAAGACTATAGAGGTTCAAGGGCTCCCTTTTATTAGGACAAAGCATCCATGCATCATAAAAGAGTTTACAGAGGATTTGTTAAGGGGAATAGGGTTGAAAGGAATGAGGATTAGAAGGACGGGGATTGCTCAAGGGACGAGCTCAAGTTAAATGTCAAGTGGACGAGTACTCGACTAACAGAAGAATGGTCGCAGATGCAACGCATTGAGAGGCTCAAGTTCTGGCCATCCGTCAAGAGAGGACAGACGATAAGTCCCTGACCCATACTTGTGCGTGATGATGAAAGGTTCAAGCCAATTAGGGGCAAATTTGCCTCGTTTGCTTTGCTCCATATTGGTCACATGCTGATTCTCTTCAAGGACGAGGTCTCTAATGTTGAAATCTCATTCTCGCAAATTTTTGTCGTAGGCTTGCTTTATGCGATTATGATAGACATGGAGATGATTGAGGGCAGCAAGACAACGCTCATCAAGTAACTCAAGTTGAGCTAAGCGATCTTGATGAAAGTCATCGTTGGATAGAATGTCATGCAGAGAGATGCAGAGAGACAGGATTTGTACTTTGAGAGGTAGGACAACCTCTGTTTTGTACACTAGAGAGAAAGGGGTAGCACCCATAGAGGTTCAGATGCTAGTGCGGTAGGCCCACAAAGCGAAAGGAATGTGAATGTGCCAATCCCTTCTTGTGTCGTTGACCACCTTCATGAGAATTTTAGTTAGAATTTTGTTGGAAGCCTCGGCCTGCCCATTTGCTTATGGGTAGTAAGGTGAAGAGAAGCTGACTTTAATGCCAAATGAGTCGCATAGCTTTTGGACGGTCTTGTTTTTGAAGGACTTGCCATTGTCGGTGATGATTTTGTGAGGAACACCGAAATGACAGATGATGTGGCTGCTAATGAAGTCGATAATTTTATCAGCTTTTGTGGAGACGAGAGGAATGGCTTCCACCCACTTGGTGAAATACTCAGTGGCAGTGATGATGGATTGATGACGAAGAGACGAGTGAGGGTTAATCTCACTGATGAGATCTAAGCCCCACTGAGAATAAGGCCATAAATCCTGAGCGACTTATAAGGCATGGCTAGGGAGATGAAGCAGGTTAGAGTGCTGCTGACACTTGATGCAATGCCGGACATAGTCGCTACAGTCTTGATGAAGGGTGGGCCAATAATAGCCCAGGTAAAGGATGCGCTTGGCAATCGAGTTCCCACTGAAGTGTCTACCACAAATCTCGTCATGGATTTGCTTAATGGCTTGAGAGGCTTCAGTGGAGGTGAGACAACGAAGAAGGAGGCCATCGAAGCCTCGCTTATAGAGAAGACCCCCTAGCATGGTGTAGCGAGCTGCGCGTTTGATGAAAGCTCACCGCGCATTACTAGAGAGGTTGGGAAGAATGACATAAAGAGACAAGTAGTCCACAAGTTGTTTATACCAATCATCTCGTGGACTAGAATTTATGGTGTTGATATAACTGATGCGAGGAGAGATGTATGAAGGCAATGGCACACGATGTACCGTGACAAAAAGTCTGGATGAAGATGATGAAGATGGGATATGTGAAGTAAGAGAAGCCATGGTGTCAGCAAACTTATTCGTGGATCGAGGAATAGTCTGCAAGAGGTAATGGTCGAAAGAGGCGAGGAGAGTGTCAGCATAGTTTTTATACCTTTGCAAAACTTCATTTTTACAGAGGTATGAATCGTTGACTTGATTGACGACGAGCTGTGAGTCGCCGAAGATATTGATAGACTTGATGCTGAGAGAAAGGGCGGTCAGAAGTCCCAAAATTAAGGCCTCATATTCAGCCATATTATTGGTACAATCAAAGTCAAGCTTGAAAGACAGAGGCATGGGCTCACCTTCGAGTGAGATGAGAGTGACTCCCGCACCCCCACCGAGTTGACATTTGGAGCCGTCGAAGAACATGGTCATTTGATAGACGGTGTCATCGGTGGAAAGCGCGGTGATAGATTCGTTAGGAAACTCGCACTGTGAAGGTTGATTGTCGGGAAGAGGGGCATCTGCCAGTTGGTCAGCGATGGTTTGCCCCTTGATAGATTTCTACTGGATGAATTCGAGGTCAAACTCAGCAAGCAGTATGAGCCACCAAGCCATACATTGATTCTGATATGGCTTGGAGTGCATATACTTGAGAGGGTCGGTGTGAGTGATGACGAAGGTTTTGTGGTTAAGAAGATAATGGTGGAGCTTGGTAGCGGCAAAGACTAATGCCAAACAGAGTTTCTCGATATGGGTGTACTGAGTTTCATAGTCAACCAGTGTTTGGCTGATATAGTAAACTGCCTACTCATGGTGGTGCTCATCTCGGTGTGCGATAATGGCACCTAATGAATGGTTGGTGGCAGAGATATAAAGGTAGAAGGGTTGATCATCTTTAGGTGGAATGAGGACTGGTGGAGAGACCAGATAGCGTTTAAGGGCTTTAAAAGCCTCTTGACAGTCCTTATCCCATTTAAAGGTGACGTCCTTCTTAAGGAGGTGATGAAAAGGTTGGCAACAGTCAAAAAGCTGTGAAATGAAACGGTGAATGGACTGGAGCTTCTCTTGTAGGCTGCGAAGCTGCTTGAGATTGGTCGGGGGCAGCATCTCGAGGATAGCGCAGATCTTGGCGAGATCTATCTCGATGCCATGGAAAGAAATAATGAAGCTGAGGAGCTTGTTAGAGAGGATCCCAAAGACACATTTCTTGGGGTTAAGGTGGACATTATATTGAAGAAGGAGAGAGAAGATGATCTTGAGAATGGCCAAATGGTCACGGTGAAGCTTGGACTTGTCGAGAAGGTCATCCACATAGTCTTCCATGATTTTGTGGAAGAGATCGTGGAAAATGTAAGTCATGGCACACTGATATGTGGCGCCAATGTTCTTCAAGCTGAAAGGCATGACCCAATAGCAAAAAGTCCCCCATGGGGTGATAAAGGTAGTCTTGTGCTGATCTTCCAGTGCGATCAGGATCTGGTTCTATCCTGAAAACCCGTCCATGAGAGATAGCATCTCATGACCGGCCGTGGGATCAACAAGTTGGTCAATGTTAGGAAGAGGGAAGTCATCTTTGGGATAGGCTAGGTTGAGGTCCCGATAGTCCATGCAGATTCGAATCCCCCCAGTCGCTTTGGTGACTGGGATGATGTTAGAGACCCACTACGGATAATCGATGGACTGGATAAAAGAGATAGAAAGAAGGTGCTGAAGCTCCTCTTTGACAAGGAGTGCAATGTGAGGATGCATCTTTCGAAGCTTTTGCCTAACAAGCTTAGCCTCTGGTTTGGTGACAATGTTATGGGTAGCAATGGTGGGGTTAATGCTAGGCATGTCACTGTAAGTCTAGGCAAAGGCCTTGCTATGGTCGGAGAGGAACTGGGTATAGTCAAGCTGCTCCTGAGCGTCTAAAGATTGGCCAATCTTTAAGACATGAGGAACATCGAAAGAAGGGAGGTTGATGTCAATGGTTGATTCATTTAACATAACCTGGGTCTCTAAAGGGAGGGAGTGCTGGATGAAGGAGTCATCAACGCCGATGTAGGATAGAATGGCATCATCATCGACGTAGCAGACATTGTGAATGGTCACCGACTCATCCTCTATCATGCTGGGATAAATGAGAGGGAAGGACCTGGACACCCCATTTAGCTAATAGGTCAGGGGTTCCAGGTGGATGGTGTTTATGGAAAAAAAAAACTAGGAGGGATGGAAACCACTGACTCCGTAGGTGAAGGAGGATGAATGGGTGAGCCTGGAGGAGATTGGTCAATGGGTGGCTCGGGACAAAGGTCTGAAGGGGCTTGAGTGGGGTCATGGTATCCTAAGCCATATCATTTCTTGGCATCGTCATTGTTGAGAGGCTCAATAGGCTAATGGGAGCCCTGCTCATAGCGTCTGAAACCAAAACCCTTCCATGCACACCTATAAAGGTAAGTGTGCACAAAGGCAGGGTTGCCAAGAAATGAAAAGTCTGATGTGAATGGTTGGGGTGAAGAGAGGGTTGCCATCAGTAGAAGCTTGATTGAGCCCCCCATAGATAAGATTGGTTTGGAGGTGAGGAGGACCATAAGGCATGACCATCCTGATCCAATGGTCGTAACTAGGGCTGAGATGAAGGCGTCCATACTCTTGTGGAGTTTGGAACATGTCTAAGGCCAGCAAGCAATATTCCCCCAGTGAAAGTCGTTGGAAGATATCTTCCATGGGGTCTTTGGTCGTTGCTTGAAGAGGAGGGGTAAGGGCGACCGCCGGTTGCGAACTAGTTGAAGCTTCCACGGATAGAGGTGGTGCCAGAGTTGATGGCTTGATAGGAATGAGGATGTCATTTGGACGGTAGGTTGTGTTACAAGTCTTGAAGGGTGAAGGGTCAGCGGGAATGGCGTGGACTTGTCTGTCATGCTCAAATTTCACACAACGGTGCAAGGTGGAGGGGACACAGGCCATGACACGGATCCAGGGTCAGCCCAACAACATGTTGTATTGGAACTCTCCTTTGATGATATAGAAGAGCTCTAAGATTGTGCGTGGACCAATGCAAATGTGAAGGATGACTGTGCCAATGGTCATGGCAGTGGTGTCATTGAAAGAGTGCAAGATCGTGTCAGTTTTGGAGATGCAATTCTTGGGAAGAGCCAACTGATCAAAGGCATGGGTGGAGATAATGTTGATGTTGGTGCCTCCATCGATCATAACACGTTTAATGCGTGTTCGATCAACATAGGTAGTGATGAAAAGGGTAGCGTCTTGATCTTTCGTGTTGGATGTGGGAATCTCAGAGTCGCTGAATGTGATGGAGGCAACAAGAGATAAAGAATGGATGAGGGCAGCGAGTGGTTGGGGGTCCTCGGGTTGGACCTCCGCTGCCTGTAGGGCTCTGATGAGAGCTTGACGATGCTGAGGCGAGGTTTGGATGAGGTCATAAAGGGACATCTTCACAGGCGTCTGGTGAAGCTGTTTTAACATGGAGTCATGAATCAGCCCAGAAGAGGAAGAAGAAGAAGGCTGAGATGCGTCGAGGATAGAAATTTTAGACTTGGGCGCAAGAGGGGGCTTGACGAAAGGGTAGGTCCAAGGAATGACGAGGAGAGTGTCAGCATGGTTTTTATACCTTTTCAAAACTTCATTTTTACAGAGGTATGAACTGTTGACTTGATTGACGACGAGCTGCGAGTCACCGAAGATATTGATAGACTTGATGCTGAGAGAAAGGGCGGTCCGAAGTCCCAAAATTAAGGCCTCGTATTCGGCCATATTATTGGTACAATCAAAGTCGAGCTTGAAAGACAGAGGCATAGGCTCACCTTCGAGTGGGATGAGAATGACTCCCGCACCCCCACCGAGTTGACATTTGGAGCCGTTGAAGAACATGGTCATTTGATAGACGATGTCATTGGTGGAAAGCACGGTGATAGATTCGTCAGGAAAATTGCACTGCGAAGGTTGATTGTCAGGAAGAGGGGCATCCACTAGTTGGTCAGCGATGGTTTGCCCCTTGATAGATTTTTGCTGGATGAATTCAAGGTCAAACTCAGCAAGCAACATGAGCCACCGAGCCATATGTTGATTCTGATATGGCTTGGAGTGCATATACTTGAGAGGGTTAGTGTGAGTGATGATGAAAGTTTTGTGGTGAAGAAGATAATGGTGGAGCTTGGTAGCAGCAAAGACTAATGCCAAATAGAGTTTCTCGGTATGGGTGTATCGAGTTTCATAGTCGACCAGTGTTCGACTGATATAGTAAACCGCCTGCTCACGGTGGTGCTCGTCTCGGTGCACAATCATGGTACCTAACAAATGGTTGGTGGTAGAGATATAAAGGTAGAAGGGTTGATTGTCTTTAGGTGGAATGAGGACTGGTGGAGAGACTAGATAGCGTTTAAGGGCTTCAAAAGCTTCTTGACAGTCCTTATCCCATTTAAAGGTGACGTCCTTCTTAAGGAGGTGATGAAAAGGTTGGCAGCGATCAAAAAGCTACGAGATGAAACGGTGAATGGACTGGAGCTTCCCTTGTAGACTATGAAGCTGCTTGAGATTGGTCGGGGGCGGCATCTCGAGGATAGCGTGGATCTTGGTGGGATCTATCTCGATGCCACAGAAAGAAACAATGAAGCCGAGGAGCTTGCCAGAGAGGACCCCAAAGACACATTTTTTGGGGTTAAGGCGGACATTGTATTGAAGAAGATGAGAGAAGATGATCTTGAGAATGGCCAAATGGTCACGGTGAAGCTTGGACTTGCCGAGAAGGTCGTCCACATAGTCTTCCATGATTTTGTGGAGGAGATCATGGAAAATGTAAGTCATGGCACGCTGATATGTGGCGCCAGCGTTCTTCAAGCTAAAAGGCATGACCCAATAGCAAAAAGTCCCCCATGGGGTGATAAAGGTAGTCTTGTGCTGATCTTCCAATGCGATCAAGATCTGGTTGTATCCTAAAAACCCGTCCATGAGAGATAGCATCTCATGACCGGCTGTGAGATCAACAAGCTGGTCAATGTTAGGAAGAGGGAAGTTGTCTTTGGGACAGGCTAGGTTGAGGTCGCAATAGTCCATGTAGATTCAGATCCCCCCAGTCGCTTTGGTGATTGGGATGATGTTAGAGACCCACTATGAATAATCGATGGGCTAGATAAAAGAGACAGAAAGAAGGCATTAAAGCTCCTCTTTGACAAGGAGCGCAATGCGAGGATGCATCTTTTGAAGATTTTGCCTAACAAGCTTAGCCTCTAGTTTGGTGACAATGTTATGGGTAGCAATGGTGGGGTTAATGCCAGGCATGTCACTGTAAGTCCAGGCAAAGGCCTTGCTATGGTCGGAGAGGAACTGGGTATAGTCAAGATGCTCCTGAGCGTCTAAAGATTGGCCAATCTTCAAGACGTGAGGAACATCAAAAGAAGGGAGGTTGATGTCAATGGTTGATTCATTTAACATAACTTGGGGCTTTGAAGGGAGGGAACACTTGATGAAAGAGTCATCAGCGCCCATGTAGGATAGAATGGCATCATCATCGACGCAACGGACAGTGTGAATGGTCACCGACTCATCCTCTATCATGCTAGGATAAATGAGAGGGAAGGACCTGGACACCCCATTTAGCTGATAGGTCAGGGGTTCTAAGTGGATGGTGTTTATGAAAAAAAAAACTAGGAGGGATGGAAACCATCAACTCCGTAGGTGAAGGAGGAGGAATGGGTGAGCCTAGAGGAGATTGGTCAATGGGTGGCTCGGGACAAAGGTCTGAAGGGGCCTGAGTGGGGTCGTGGTATCCCAGGCCATATTGTTTCTTGGCATCGTCATCGTTGAGAGGCTCAATAGGCTAATGGGAGCCCTGCTCATAGCGTCTGAAACCAAAACCCTTCCATGCACACCTGTAAAGGTAAGTGTGTGCAAAGGCAGGGTTGCCAAGAAATGAAGAATCTGATGTGAATGGTTGGGGTGAAGAGAGAGGGTTGCCATCAGTAGAAGCTTGATTGAGCCCCCCATAGACAAGATTGGTTCAGAGGTGAGGAGGACCATAAGGCACGACCATCCCGATCCGATGGTCGTAACTAGGGCTGAGATGAAGGCGTCCATACTCTTATGGAGTTTGGAACATGTCTAAGGCCAGCAAGCGATATTCCCCCAGTGAAAGTCGTTGGAAGATATCTTCCATGGGGTCTTTGGTCATTGCTTGAAGAGGAGGGGTAAGGGCGACCGCCGGTTGTGAACTGGTCAAAGCTTTCGCGGATGGAGGCGGTGCCAGAGTTGATGGCTTGATAGGAATGAGGATGTCATTTGGACGGTAGGTTGTGTTACAAGTCTTAAAGGGTGAAGGGTTAGCGGGAATGGTGTGGACTTGTCTGTCATGCTCAAATTTCACACAACGGTGCAGGGTGGAGGGGACACAGGGCATGGCACGGATCCAGGGTCAGCCCAACAACATATTGTATTAGAACTCTCCTTCGATGATATAGAAGAGCTCTGGGACTGTGCGTGGACCAATGCGAATGTGAAGGATGATTGTGCCAATGGTTGTGGTAGTGGTGTCATTGAAAGAGCGCAAGATCACTTCAGTTTTGGAGACGCAATTCTTGGGAAGAGCCAACTGATCAAAGGCATGGGTGGAGATAATGTTGATGCTAGCGCCTCCATCGATCATAACACGTTTAATATGTGTTCGATCAACATAGGCAGTGATGAAGAGGGCGGCATCCTAATCTTTCGTGTTGGATGTGGGAATCTCAGAGTCCCTGAATGTGATGGAGGCAATAGGAGATAAATAATGGATGAGGGCAGTGAGTGGTTGGGGGTCCTCAGGTTGGACCTTCGCTGCCTGCAGGGCTCTGATGAGAGCTTGACAATGCTGAGGTGAGGTTCTGATGAGGTCATAAAGGGACATCTTCACAGGCGTCTGGTGAAGCTGTTTCAACATGGAGTCATGAATCGGCCTAGAAGAGGAAGAAGAAGAAGGCTGAGATGCACCAAGGATAGAAATTTTAGGCTTGGGTGCAAGAGGGGGCTTAACAAAAGGGTAGGTCCAAGGAATGACAGCTTTTTCTTTTGCCTTGTCCTTTTGTGACCTAGTGGTTATATGGATAGCATTGATTTCAAAGATAGGAGGTGAAGAGGGGGTCGTGGCCTGCTGGTGAGGTGTTGATGTGGTTGAAGAGGTTGGATGGGAAGGTGTCGAGGTTTGGTCAAGAGTGTCCTCAAGGAGAAGAGTGTCTTTCTCCATATAGCGGTGAATGACAGCCTCGAGGGCACAACAAGTCTCGGTATCGTGTCCTGGCGTACGATGGTATAAGCAAATCTTCATGTCATCGAACTAGGAGGGCTTGGACCTAAGAGGTTGGAAAGGCCTGATGGGTGGAAGGGTTATGCTAGATGTCTGCAAAAGTCAGTGCAATATCAATGAATATGAGCCCACTAAAGGGTCTGTGCTGGTTGATGTATGCGATGCCGGTGACTTTTGCTTAGGCAAAGCTGGAGGAGGTTTTCGTACCACTTTATGGGTTGATGGTGTGGTGACAGGCAGAGACGGCACTTTCTTCATGAGAGGTGTCACCTTTTTAGGAGAGGGTAGGCTGGGGGTAGGTAGGGGAAGCAAAGGAGGCAACTGGTTTTGATTAGAGGTCAGAGTTGGAAGGACTCTGGTCAAGGTCGAAGGATGGGGGCCCAAAATGGAAGGCAATGGTGACGGAGGAGGAGGCATTCGTCTCTATGGTTTGGCAGTCTTCTTTGATTTGGTTGGAAGACTACTATTGGTCGAGGTCTGGTCTAAGTCCACCTTCACTTGCGGGTGAGTGAGGGTAGAGACAGGGCGAACGCCAAGTGATTTGATAGGTTTATATGGGGTAGATGCGGGTTTTGGTCTTGATGGGATTGGTTGAGGTTTGGGAGTCTGGTCTTTGTTGAGAGTCTTGGGAGATTCTGCCTTGGGAGGATTGGCAGCATGAGACGAGAGGGCATGGGCATGTTGAAGAGCTTTAAGATGCTCCCATAATCCCTAATGCTCCACTTTCCTTGAAGTGAGAAGTCCGATTTTCTCCACTAGTCGGGAAAATGGTTGAGAAGATGTTGGATGAGGTTTGGGTCCTTGAGAAGATGTTGACGGTTGTGGGGCCGAGGATGAAATGGTTGTAGCAGTCTCGGACCCTGGGCATGATGAAGTTGTGATAGATTCGTCCTTGGTTGGAGACAAAGGAGAGGCAGGTTCTTCTCTAGGTGGAGAAAAAACCAGAGAATGAGGCTCCTCAAGTGGGTAAAGGGCAGGGATGATGGTGCCCTCCACTTGCAGTCGAGGAGTAGGAAGGGTCGAGTCCTCCATAGGCAGCAGGAAGGAGGATGGTGAGACTGGTGGTGCCGGTAAGGTTGAGGCATCCTCAAAGGTGAGAGAGGTTGACGGAGAACTAACTGGGGAAGGAGGCTCGTCCACATGTGATGGACTGATAGATGGACTCACCTCTTGAGGTTGGTTAGGGATGAAGGGTGAGACCGTATTGACTGTTTGAATGTTGTGTTCATGAGTGTCATCATTTAAGGTTCGGACATTATTTTGGGTCGGTGGATGATTGGGGAATGGTTGCTTGAAGATATCGATGCCCTGATTAGGAGGTGCATTGGGATTGTCTAGGATGAGGTCACCCTTTTTGAGCATGTCTTAGATTATGTTTTTAAGGGTTTTGCAGTTTCCTGTGTCATGTCCTTTAACACGGTGGTAGTTGCAGAAGTCATGTTCCCTATACCACGTAGGGATGGCGTGTGAGGGATCAAATTTTGGAGGTGGTCGGATCTAGGGGAGATTGAGAACCCCCTGTTTAACAAGTTTTTCTAGCACATACGCGTATGATTCTCTAAGAGGAGTATACTGTCATTGTACGTATCTCTATTGGAATTAGCGGGTGGTGCTCTGAGATGTGGATGGCTCAGGCCGATTGTTTGAAGGCGAAGAGGATGAAGGTCTAATGACCACAGCGTTAGCTGAAGCTTTAGACTTAGGATTGGATGATGAAGGTTTAGAAAAAGAGGAGTCATTGGTCTTAGAGTTGGGATTCTTGCTCTACAACTTAACTTTATTCTCCTCGATGGCACGTAATTCAAGTTTACGGGCCATCGTGAAGGCTTTCTCGAAGGTGTGGAAGGTTTGAACCCTCAAGGTGGAAGAAATATGTTTGGCGCAGGATTGGAAGGAAAGTTCAATAAGTTCGGGCTGGGGTAAGGAAAAGGAAAGTTGATTGATGAGGCCTCTCCATCGAGCAACGAAGTTAGCTATGGATTCATCCTCGAATTGGCAGATAGAATAGAGGTCTGTGATCGAGACCTTCTTGGTGATGTTGATGGAGAAGTGATCAAGAAAGAGCTGGGCCAACTACGTGAATGTGAAGAGGGAATGGCTGGCAAGGGAGCTGTACCAGTCAAGTGCAGCACCAGAGAGGGACATAGGAAACGTGCGTAAAAGCAATGCATCATCATGGGCAATAAGGTAACAGGCATGTCTGAATGCCCATAAGTGTTGTTGTGGGTCTTCCTTTCTTTGAAAACGAGAAAACTTAGGAAGTTCCCACTAGCTAGGATATGGCTTGATCGGGACAGAAGGATGAATGGGCTCATTGCAAATTTGCTCGTATGAGAGAGCATTGCGTGAGCCAAAAATAGAGGTCTCTAGGCTAGACATCTTGTCCATCAACATTTTAATGATATCTGCTGACGGATTGGTGGGTGGAGCACCCCCTAGGTTGTAGGGCACTTGGAAGAGGCTAGAGGAGGCATACGACGTAGTTGGTTGTCCCTGTAAGGGTGTAGTGTAGGGATAACTAGTCATAGGGATAGAAGAGAAGACTAAGGGTGGTTGGGTAGAAGGCATAGCTAGGCTCGATGTTGCCACGAGAGGTTGGATTATGGTAATAGGGGCTAATGGATAGGAAGCCACCCTGGTGTTGATAGGAGCAAGGGTAGGCGGAATAGATACAACCAGGTTCTGGAAAGGAGTGGATAGCGGTTGAGTGGGTTGAGGTTGATAGGGGGCGAAAACCCCTGTGGAAGTGGGCCCAAAGATGGAGGGAGAGGCCACACCTGGAGGGTTGGTCAAGGTCTGGTCATTGGTCGAGGTGATAGCTTGGGTGTCTAAAGGTTGAACTACGGACACTGTTGATACTGCCACAATTTCAACAAGAGAGGTTGTCATTCCGTAAATTGGATTGCCCAAGGAGTCTCGCATTTGGCTATGCGCGAGATAGTGCTGTAAGGCTTTGACGTTGAGGTCCAAGAATCATGCAAAATCTTGGTCCCCTTCTGGGACAATAGGAGTCTGGGGCGGGGTTGGACAAGTAGGAGTTTTTTTAGTCTCTGAGTGGAACTCCATTATAGGACTGGTTATGGATGGGGTAGATGAAAGCGGTTGATGCCTCGCGTGGTTGACTAGAGCCTTGGCTTGACTATGAGTCAGAACCATTCAAGTCAAGAAAGGTCGTCCTCACAAGCTCAAACAAGTAGATAAGAACAGAAAAGACGAAGAGCACAAGCAAATCCTAAGCGTTAAATCCCTAGAAATTTATTAGGATCATGGTGGCTTATGCCTTAGAAATGTGTGTAGGAAGATTGGCTTTTGAGTCGGGTCCTAGAAGAGGTAGTCTATGGATGGTTTCAGGTTTTTGTTTAGGCGCTCAAGAAGTCTGGGTTAGGTTCCGTACATGGCCTGGTGTTAAGGAGCAAGCTCCCCTCACTTCACAAGCCCAATGATGAACTGGTCTCGCTTAGCCAAAATATACTTTCTCTATAGATTAGACTCTGCCAGAGAACAGAGTGGGCTTTCCCCTTGGTGATGAAATCCAAGTAGGATCGCCAAGACGGGTAAGGTATCCGTTGGGGGATGAAATCTCAGTCGGGCCTTGTCTCAGGTGAGTTTGATGTTTGATTTGTGCACGTGGTTTAGGTTGTGTAACATCAAATGATCTATGATTAATTCAATATGCATTTTGTTAATTACTAAGTGTGGACTAAGAAATGCAAGCACAAGCAGAAATGGAATGCAAAGTGTTTTAATCCCCAAGTCAAAATGTTAAGTTCGGATGAAAGCAAGTCGAGAAAGGGTTGAGGAATATGATTTTTGACTAGTCTTAGAAATGCAAGAAAAGAAAAGAAAAGTTCTTTTTATTCCTGCTTATGATGTCATTTAAAACAGAAGGAAGAGGTGAAAAGGGAGGATCCTAATGCACCCTATATGAAAAGAAGGAAAGAAACCCAAGGGAGACCCTAGGGTCCCACCGGGCGTGCCAGAATGTTTCTACGCTAATTCGCTTTCTACATTCAAAAGATAGAGAAATGAGAAACTTAAAGAAAATGGATGAGGGTTTGTACGTACCCAGATTGTAGACATGCGCACCAGAATTCAGACGTTGTGAGAACTCCTCTTTGGATGTGGAGGAATGACACTTGAAAGAGAAAGACACTAAACACGAAAAATGTTAGATGACAAAAGGGTGGACTGCCAAGCAAGAGCTTGGTCCTAGAAGTGCAAAGGCTTCTTGGAGGATGTCAGTCCACTGTTAAAAATAGAATGCTGATCAGAAACAGAAAGTGATAAATGATGGAAAATAGAAAGAAAAAACTTAAGACAAATGCGTACCTATTTAGAAGCTATTTGCCTTTGCACAGTTGCCGACGTCGGTCAGGAAGGTCACCGACATCGGTTATGGTGCCGACGTCGGTAGGGGTACTGGCCGAGGTCGGTCAGGGTAGTAGTCAGGGACAGGTCGGGCCAGGTTTCAGGACTGTGGACAGGGTCTATGGACTCGCAGAATGGACTGTGGTCTTGTCTGAGGGTCAAGGAGGTCTGTTTAGAGGTCTGAAGGATTGCTTGGAGGTTTGAGGGACTTGTCTTGGGTCTGAGGGACTAAGAATGCTGTCTGGGACTGGACTGAAAGGGTGACAGGGAAAAAGGAAGATGGACGGGAGACAGGGGTCTGAGAAGGCTTTTCAGCCTCTTAGGGGAAGGACATGGCAAGTGGTAGATAGTGGATAGAATAGGTAACTGAAATCAAATGAAACAATGAAATGAAACAATGAAATTGTTTACCTCCTGCTTGTTGATTGAAGAATGGAGGAACCTGTTGTTGGAGCTGTGGAAGCCCTGTTGCAAGAAGAAATGACTGATGTAGAATGCCTGTACCTGCTGCTGTTGCTGTATGAGGTGGAGAGAAAGGAGAATGTGAATGCCAAAGCATCAAGAGTGTTGTGTTTACGGGGGCCTGCAGAATGGTTACAGAAAATGGTTTTGAAGGCTGCCGACGCTGGCAGAATCACCGACGTCGGCTGCAGGTAGCCGACGTCGGCGGTAGAAGAATGGGGACAGAGGCTAAAATTAGCCTCTGTCCATTCTTACACGCCGCCGAGTCAAGGGGTCATGGGAAAACTGTCGCGGGAAGGCTTAAACAGACGCGTGAGGAAGGATAAAGGGGAGATTTGGGGAAATAAAGGCTAGGAGAGAGGTGGGGGCATCCAAGGTGGGGATCCAAGGTGGCATGGGTGAGGTGGAAAGGGGCCAACAAATTAAAATGTTTAATTATTTTAATTTGATAAAAAGAGGGGACTAAGACAAGTGCTAGGACATAGACCAAGGGGGCCAAGGGGGGATGACGACCTAGGGGGTAGACACGATTTCAGTGTCTACAGGTCTTGAATGTCAATGTTGTAAGTGTGTAAACATATAAATCTCGAACAAATTTTTTCTAGTCTTGATTCAAGAATCTAGTCTTTAATCTTGGCCTCAATTCCATTTTTTTAATTAGTTACCAGCTATAAAAAATATCGACATAGTCTTATATATCCATGAAAAATCAAAGTACTAACATTTGCATCTTTAACCAGAAGAGTGTCTATGGAAGTGATAAAGATGATATCACCTATTGTAACATCTGCGTCAAATAATCCCATGTCCTGCTTCAACACTACCTCCAAGTATTTCCTTTTCCATTCACACACCTGCTTCTCTTTGACATGCATCTAAAAAGCAATCTCTGTAAAACTAATTCCAATAAGCTGAAGAGGGAGAAACTCTTATGATTGTCTCTTTGTTGTCTTAGTCTTATTATAAATAAAATCTTATAAGAAAAAAAATAATCACTCTCATAAGATTTTTTAGTACTCATAGCATTTATTACTGAGCATCGAAATTCAAGAAATTCTTTTGGAAATTGCTAATGTCAACTCAAAATATATAATTTACATGATTGTTTAGCCATTTCCTTATCCTAAATATTACAAGATTCTAAGCACTTAATACTTTTCTTTTCTTTGCTAAACTTAACTATAAGATAAAAAAATTAAACAAAATGAAAAATTTGTGGGACCAAAATTGTTGAATGGCACTACATTTAGGATAAAAAAAATTAATAATAAGAGAATAGATTATTCATAAATTGTTAATCAAAAGACTTGAATGGAAGAATATGATATATTCCATCTTACCACAATGGTTGCAAGTTCATAAAATTGTTGAGAATTTGCAAGTTGTGTTAAGAATGATTTGCACAAGAAAAAATGAGTGGATCAATATTACACAAATACAATTGCCTAAATGTATGCATATATATAAAGAGATAGAAAGAGAGACATATATATGTACATATATACAAATGTTTTGATTAAGAATTCGTTTGAGAGTGATATGTATTTGTGTCTTTTCAAATTCATATTACTAAGATAGATAATTCGGAGAACCAAATGCTAACATGAAATCAATATTTTGGAAAGAAATTGTAAACTATTTCAAGTTATTGATTCTTGATGGTAGTTCAAAAATAAAAGCTTGAACCTTGTATAAATTAATTGCCAAAAAAGGAATTATAAACAAAATTCTAGTTGTAGAAACACATTACAACCATCTCATTGTTATACACATGCACATAACAAATCATAGCAAGCTTTTAAATGCATCTAGATATTTATAACCCACTATCATGTTTTTGATGAAGTAATCTGACATTTAAGGCAAAATATTCAAACCAAGTGTCCCACACCATGCAAATAAATATGACAATGAATGGTAAATCATACTCACCTTGTACAAACCCTTCCTCTATTTGTCACGTGATTAATGTCCAACCTCAATCCAACTGAATTGGGTAATAACATAAAAAAATCAGCCAATTAGCTTGTATCAAATATTATTATTTTATCTACCCTATAAAAAACATGCTATTTCACCTTGCAAAAGGCTTATATATATGTACACACACACACACACACACACACACACACACACACACACACACACACACACACACACACACACACACACACACACACACACACACACACACACACACACACACACACACACACACACACACACACATTTATATATATAGCAAGTTTTTTCGTGTAGGTTAACTAAAATGTATGTATGTATATGTATATATATGTGTGTGTGTGTGTATACACACACACACACACACACACACACATATATACATATACATACATACATTTTAGTTAACCTACACGAAAAAACTTGAATTTCCTACCTCACTTCATTTTAGTTAACCTGCACGAAAAAAGAAAAAAACACATGGATCAGTATTGGGCAAATAAAATTGTACAGGGAATAAACTATTGTTATTAAATAGTTTTTTTACAATCTCATTTTTTAAACTGCTAAGATGAATAATTCAGAGACTACACACACACACACATATATTTCTATATATAGCATTAATCAATGGAATCCGATTAGCCAGTAGATTCGATAATAATTCCAATATAGATCTAAATGGTTCCAAAAGTATCCCCCCCCCCCCCCCCCCCCCACACACACACACACACACACACATATTTATATATATAGTGTTAATCAATGGAATCCGATTGGCCAGTAGATTCGATAATAATTCCAATATAGATCTAAATGGTTCCAAAAGTATCCCAAGTTAGAGGGTAAGAAAATACAAGTCTTTGAATTATTCATCTTAGCAGTTTAAAAAATGAGTTTGTAAAAAAACTATTTAATAACAATAGTTTATTCCCTGTACAATTTTATTTGCCCAATACTGATCCATGTGTTTTTTTCTTTTTTCGTGCAGGTTAACTAAAATGAAGTGAGGTAGGAAATTCAAGTTTTTTCATGTAGGTTAACTAAAATGTATGTATGTATATGTATATATATGTGTGTGTGTGTATACACACACACACACACACACACACACACATATATACATATACATACATACATTTTAGTTAACCTACACGAAAAAACTTGAATTTCCTACCTCACTTCATTTTAGTTAACCTGCACGAAAAAAGAAAAAAACACATGGATCAGTATTGGGCAAATAAAATTGTACAGGGAATAAACTATTGTTATTAAATAGTTTTTTTACAATCTCATTTTTTAAACTGCTAAGATGAATAATTCAGAGACTACACACACACACACATATATTTCTATATATAGCATTAATCAATGGAATCCGATTAGCCAGTAGATTCGATAATAATTCCAATATAGATCTAAATGGTTCCAAAAGTATCCCCCCCCCCCCCACACACACACACACATATTTATATATATAGTGTTAATCAATGGAATCCGATTGGCCAGTAGATTCGATAATAATTCCAATATAGATCTAAATGGTTCCAAAAGTATCCCACGTTAGAGGGTAAGAAAATACAAGTCTTTGAATTATTCATCTTAGCAGTTTAAAAAATGAGTTTGTAAAAAAACTATTTAATAACAATAGTTTATTCCCTGTACAATTTTATATGCCCAATACTGATCCATGTGTTTTTTTCTTTTTTCGTGCAGGTTAACTAAAATGAAGTGAGGTAGGAAATTCAAGTTTTTACATGCTTCACTTTTGGAATTAAAGCCAAGATTGTGGATATAGTAACAAAATTTTTAGTAGAGACAACCTGCATAATAATAATAGATGGATCAATGATTGAAAAATATATATGCAGAGAAAAAACATTATGACATAACATTGTGACACACTTAGTAAAGATCAAGAACATAATATTTTCATTTTATTTTGAGGATGATGTGTTATGTAAGTTTATATTACAAAGGAGATCACATAGTTGCAGTTTATGCTAGTGACATATTACTGTTAGTTTTTAGTTAGTTTGTTGTAATTGTTAGTTATTTTAATTCATGGTAGTTAGTCTCTTTGATGTAGTTTTTTGTTCTTAATTAGTTTTATTTCATTTTATTAGTTGCTCGTAGTTAGTTTGTTTTCTATTTTGTTTAGTTAGTTTCTATTCATATATTTGTGTTTGTGTGTGTGTGTGTAAAGAAAGGCTACATAATTAAGAAATATAAACATAATAAATAAATATAACCTATACACTTAGACACTTAAAGTCACACAATAAAAGCTATATAATGTATTTAAAAAAACTATATATAAACAATAAAATACAATTTGAAACCTATATAGTATTTACACTAAACTCGAGGGAACTTAGGTTTAATTTCCAATTTGGGTTGAAGGCCGTTTAAGACTCATAATCATTATCACCACTTGATAGACTTAAGCCATTTTGTGTGAAACACTTGCACTTTGAGTCTATGCACCATAAACATTTGGAATAAGTAAAAAATTTCAAGAACATAATATTTTCATTTTATTTTGAGGATGATATGGCATGTAAGTTTATATTACAAAGGAGATCACATAGTTGCAGTTTATGCTAGTGACATATTTGTATGCATGAATACTATAGACATGTCAAGAAAATAGTAGCAATAAACATTAAAAAGAAAGTCACACATGTTAAACATGGCCAATTCATTTAGACTAATGTAGATTTTTTAGAAAAATGATGATTAATACTTTGTGTTTGTCTTTTATATAACAGTCTGCCCCAATGATTTTTCACTTGTTTGCAAGCTGTGTTTAGAAATGCTTTCTTGGTCTAAACTTGTCAATGTTTTATTGGGTTTATGGAACATGAAAGTAGTATACTATAATTTTTCTTAAAAATCATGGATCCTTGACCAAAAGACTAAATGGAAGTCTCAAGGGTAGTATCCTAATTATTTATACATGCAAAAGCATCTCATGCTATTTATCTTTATTAAAGCTTGTATGATGAAATGTGACCAGTATTCCTTGATGGTCATCCCCCCATTTCCAACCTCTAATATATTTATGTCTGTGTTTCACAAGACAAGGCTAAGAGATATTTGAAGTACAGGTTAGAATTTACAACATATATAACATTGATTAATATTGTTAGCATTAGATGCAATGCTACAATGAAGGACATTTTTATATAAAAGCACATAATTTGTCAATCTAATCATTATTGGAAAGGAAGGGCCTCATCTAAAGAAAACCAATATATTACATATCATATTTGTCTAGTTGTCTCATGTTATCTCTTCATTTGTTTGGAAGTTATCATATTTCAAGTAATATATTTGCTGCTCATTCATCAAATAATAGTAAGTCTTTAGCTACAATGGTGATAAGAGCAGAGACCAATCCTTGTTTCTTATGTTCTTTTGCAGCTTCATCTATACCCGAGAATCCTTACTAGATAAAAGTGGTATTAATAGCACATTACCAATGAAATAAATGTTTTGACATCTTGTTCATTGTGTCAAAGGAAACTTGGAATGGTTTTGCCGTATGTATAAGATTTAATAAAAGAAAACAAACACAAAAATCAATAATATGAAACAAAGCATTGATATGTATCTATTTCGTGACCTATTTTTTACTTCTTGCAAATCATTAAGAAATAAATACATGGGAAATAATTCATATTCATAGTACTATGATCACTTAATGAGTGACATTTTTAGCCTAATTGTAGATGGTAGAGCACATGGAATCAAAGCATCTTCTGTGAATTGTTCATGTGACACGTTTTGATGACTTTGTTATTGAGAACATGATTTTTCGCTTGTACTTATGACTTTCATCTAGGACCAGATGTAAGTTGTACAATAATAAATAATAGGGGTCAGTTATGGGCAAATGCAATGATAGAAGACTAAAAAAAATAAAAAAAAGAGGATTTATATGCAAAATCATTTGTCATTTTTGATTGTACATTAATAAAGACATATCAAAGCCAAACACATAGGGATTTAGAAGTATCATTTTTTATATTCTTTGGTCAGGATTTAGAATCATGGATCTATAATCTGAATGACATGGGGGAAATAGTTGCATTGCATGGACCTTCTTGTTAAGCATTTTGCCTCTACAACATGTTTTACAAGTTTTGAAGCAGTCTCTTGCAAATGAGTAAGGTAAGATAATTATACATGGATCTAGTATGGATTATTTAGAATAAAATAGTAATTATTCTCAAATTTATTGGTGAATTAGATTCCATTGATTACAATGAATTTTACATAAAATCCAATGCCAACATTGAAGATTTGCATCATACCTAGGGAAAAATAATTCATGACATGATTAGAGATCAAGGTAAATAATATGCATTCTATGAATGGCATTGTGAATGTTTTTGAAAAGTTATTGAAATTTAGTGGAATAAAATCTGTTTCACCTACAAAAAATGAAATATTCTTGCCTTAACTTGTCTTCATAAAACTTGAATTAAGAAAAAGACACATTAAATCCTTCAAGTTTAAAATCCCAATAATTTATAACAAAGTATATTAATATTCAGTTAATCACAAAAATACACACATAGTTGTTGCTTGGCTTGTCTTTAACCCTCCTCACTTCACAAAACCCAATAAACCATAACAATATTTTCATACATCTAGTTGTTTATAACCTAATGTCATGTTCTTTGATGAATTAATGCAACATTCAACGTGAAATCATCAAACTAGGCAGGCTGCATCACACGAATAAATACAACAATGGTCTATATAAAATAATCTTATTTATTGTAAGCTGATTGGCTGAATTGTTTTTTATGTTATTCCCTACTTCATTTGGATCAAGGTTGGGCATTGACTGTGTGGGAGATATAGGTTGGGTTTGTATAAGGTGGGTATGATGTGGCATTTAATGATGCAATGGTTCACACAGTGTAGGCTAGTGATTTGATGATTTTGCATTGATTGCTAGATTAATTCATTAAAGAACATGGTAGTGGGCTATAAATGTCTATATGTATGTAGAAGCTTGTTGTGGCTTACTAGGTTTCTTTTCAAGTCTTAATTCAATTTCAAATGACATTAACACATTTGATGTTGAAACTAAAAGCTTGAATAGCATTAGAGATTAAAACAAATCAAATTGACTATAAAAAAGCAACCATTATACTAGAGTTTGGTAATGTCAAAGAGAACATGATTTACTTTTTGCTCCAATTAAATAACAAAATTTTGTGCAGATTTTATAGATGCAATGGAAAAATTTCATGTTCGTGACCATAGAATTAAAGTCCCAAGAATATCTAATTCCAGCCTTATGAATTATTCATTACAAAAATATCAAGGAAAAAGGGGCGAAGGGGAACAAGGATTTTACTTGCATTGGAACTAGGGAGTAGAAGAGGTGCCAACATGCTTAAAATTGCCAAGAAAGGACAGATTCTAAGAATGATGATGTCTTCAACATGAAAAGATATAGAATTATTGATTTTTTTTTTTTGAGATTATTTTGGCCATTAGAACTATTTAGATCTTTAATATTTTGAAAAGATGATATGATTCAATAACATTATGGCATGGCATTGGTTTTAGTTTTGTTTCTATAAAAAAGAAAATTCCTTTTTTTACTAGTGACTTTAGATATCTATTTTGTAATAATATTTTATGATACAGTTGAATGGTCAGTGTCAGGAAAAAAACATGGGAAGCTTCAAAACCAAACAATAAAATTCAAACATGGACTTGATTTTAGAACTATGCAACAGATAACAAAATTGAATAAGGAAAAAACTAATTCTAAAATCCTTGTTTAATCCTATATTTAGACTGATAATTATAAATATTTAGGCTCATTGCATCCTAGGTGATGGAATACTAAAAATAATTAATACACATATTGGGATAGTTAAGCTGATATATGCCTAGTCCTCCTCACAAAATTTAGACATCTATTAGTTAATATGGCTATCCTTTGGCACAATATATTTTATTATAAAATTTTATATATAGTCATTGATTTTTTTTAAAGATTATTTTGATGGATTGATTAACCTTACTGATCTAATGCCTTAAAAATATGATCTGCATGGGTAAATGTAATGAAGATATTTAAATCTACTACAAAGTATTAGTTTGATCTGGTAAGGCTCAGGGTTCAAAATCATAACCTGACTTATTAGTCACTTAATTTTAACCTCATTTTATAGAAAGCACTTACATTAGGGAATACATAATTGTTTCCTTATTATCAAATAGCCTAGGCAACCTAGGTATTACACCTAATTGCATAAGGAATCATCACAACCATGTAAACAGGGAAAACACTTACAACAAGAAATAAACAATTGTCCCCTTATCAATAGACAATCTAGGTAAACCAAGTATTATACCTAATTTCCCAATGAATCATCATAACTATGCAAACATATAAAATCCCAATAGTTTAACCTATATATACAACTACCTAGTGGGCAAATGCTTCCTAACTAGGCAAGGTAGTGCAAAATAAATGAAAAATCACATCTTAAACAAGAAAGCTGTGTCTTAGGCCTAATTGCACTTTATTTCACTAAAATGTTTACTTGAAATGACCTCAATAACTTGAAAAACCCTAGCCTTTCACTTGAATTCCTAGTACCCCTTACCTAAACACACACTTTTACAAACAATGAACAATACCTTAATATTACTTTACTTCTACAGGTCAAAAATAAAAGTTTCCTACATATTTACTGCCAAGCATTTTGGAAAAATTAAATGTATGAGACCTTCATCATTTTTAATGGAGAAAAAAAATCAAATACACCATCAAAAGCCACATATTGTTACCCCATTAAATCCACACATGATGAAATTATTGTCTAGATAAAACCCCAAAAAATAAAGGGTTGTCTAACCTTAACTAAAGTGATACAAATCCATAGATTTTAAATCTAAAGGCCAAAATTAAACAAACACAACACAAATCATGAAGCTCTCTAGCCTGGTAAACATTTAAACTAATTCATTACCTTAAGTGATTATCCAATGTAGTCAAGAAGATCAACATAAAAATTTCAAAATAGATAGGATCAAAACTACAGATGCAAGTAAAATATTTAAATTATTCCTCAACCTGGATGGCATGCCCCTAACCCCACATGGAATATACAAAATCCAAATCTTGAAGAAATCATCTTTGGTAAATATTAAAACTAATCCATGCCTTACAATGCAAAATGAAATATGATATAAAAAATAAAAGAGACCACATAATATTTTTTCAATTTTTTTGATGAATCAAAGTTGCATTGATACATAGTTTAAATCATTACAAAGTAACTTTATCTTCTAATTATTGTTGAATCTGTTGGCCAATCTAATTCCATTTATTAGCGCACAAAAAAACATATTTAAGCCTTTTAAAAATGAAATAACAAGTTTTTAATGGGGTAGATAAAATAATATTATTTAGTTCAAGCTGATTAGCTTAATTTTTTTCATGTTATTGCCTACCTCACTTGGATCGAGATTGGGCATTAACTATACAACAGATAGAAGATAACTTTGTGCAAGGTGGGTATGATATGAAATTAAATGTTTCATTTTTTATGGTGGTGTGGACTACCTGGTTTGAATATTTTTCATCGAATGCTAGATCAATTCACCAAATAACATGGTGATGAGCTATAAAGATCTAAATGCCTATAGAAACTTGCTATAGTTTTCTAGATTTGGTGAAGTAAGAAGGGTTGGAGAGAAGTCGAGAAAAAATTATGTAGGTATTTATTTACCATTAACTGAATATTATTTGTCTTATTTGGTAAGAGGCAAATATGAATTTATTCTAGAGTTGAATGCTCGTTCTCACTTGTTTCACAAGATAAAAGACCTTTTACAAGTTATTTTTAGTTGTAGATCTGGAGTAAGCATAGTGAAAAGCCTGGAGTAATGCTAGAATTTGTGCTTTATTCAAAGAATCTATACATTCACATGCAATTAAATTCAACATATTTCAAACAGATTAAAAATATTGTAGCTTGGCATCATGCCTAGGAAGGAAAAAAACAATGACATCATTATAGATGAAGACATAGAACATGCATTACATCATTAGCATTGTGAGTGTTCTTGAGTAAGAATCCAACAATTTTTAAAATTATGCAATCACATTTTAGGGTTTTGAGAAAATCAAGTGTTATATATTCACCAGAATGGTAATATGTATATCACCAATGTTTAATATCAGACTATAAATCTAAGGAAAAGATTTGAATAGAAACACAAAGAATGCAAAGAAGAAAACATAAATATCTATTGAACAAGGAGAATTAAAATGTAGTAGAACAAGATCTGGTGTTCCCACCAAATATGAAATCTTCCCAATCCAAATAACAAGAATAATTACATAAGCATGTATAATTTCAAAAAGGGTTTCAGAAAATTACAAACATGTTTCTAATGGAATTATTGTCTTCATTAAACTACAATTAAGCAATAGAGACATTAAACCATTCTAGTTCAAAATGCAAACAATTTTCAATAAAGCATTTAAATCTTTAGTGAGTTACTAAAACACATGCACAAATGTTATGTGACTTCTCTTTTTAGAAGGTTGTTATAGTTTACTAGGCACACACATATTTTATTGTGGATTATTGAAAAACTTTTTTATAACTGAAGTTCTATTTGGCATTTTTTTTGTAGTTGAATCATGGAAGGTTTTGGAATGTTTATAGAACTGAGGTAGTGAATATTATGAATTTCATCGTGGTGGTCTTACTTTTCACAAGACACAAGCTATGTGTAATCATAGTATATATGGAGAAAATCAAGGTAAAGAATCCAAAAAAACATAGAAGCTTGATGACTTTTCATAGCTAAAGGCCTAAGATCTAAAACATTTGCAATCCAGTAACTATAATATCCATTTAATTTTGTAGTGGCCTTATAGAGTATAACTATGTACATTCAATGTTCATACTGTACATGCATCCATATATGATGATGATTATAAATACATCTAATCTAGAATCTAGTTGTAGTTAAAAATCCATGATTATAAATCCTAACCAAGTAATTAAAGGTGCCAAGTTCTAAATCTCAGTATGTTATATTAATCAAATCCATTATTAGTCATTTGCAATCAAATTTTCTCATAGCCAACCACCCCCTCCGCCCCCCCTCCCCCCACGCCCTCCCAATTTTTTTTATTGAGTGTGAAGCAAGGTAGATCCTACAAGCTCATGAATGCCTTAACTTTAAAGATGGTGATAAAAATGTCCATGACCTTAATTCCATCCATTATCCTAAGCATAATAATGGCCTCTTACATCACCATTATGGTAGTTTTTAGAAGTAACATTCCCTGTAGCAAAGTTTCCTACTTTAGCTTTACATAATTAGTACAAATAATGGCTAACATTTTATAATGTTAACACTATCTTCAAGTCAAGAATTTTACAAAAAAAAAGAAAAGGAAATATCATCATCATCATATTCATATTCAAGGTAGAGTCATAACTTGATCAACTGGAAATGGTAGTTGATAACTAAAAAAGTATACGTGTATATACCAAATTTAGATAAATTTTAAAAGGAATTTTCATGATAGATGCAAGCTAAAAATATATTCATAAAATATATTTTATATAGAAAAATAAACTGATACTTTTAGTAAAAATGAAAAGAGGATTAGGCTTACCTTGAAGATGATATGCCAAGCTATGTTGTGGATAAATAAATAGTAATTATTGAGATATGCCTTGTTATTTCCAATAGAGAAAGCATCTTGTTAATCATAGAGTTTTCAAAATATAAAATAGAACCAAAAAAAGGTATTAACCCTAGTGAATTGAGATGAAAAATAAGAGACAAATTAGACATAGTTATGGAAAAAGACTTTCTTCAAGAGGCTCCTACATATAGGTTATATCTGAAGAACTAATTGATGTCTTCTTGTGAACGTTGGGAATCCTCCTCTATAATGAATTAAATTATGAAAAATAGAAAAAAACATGTAAATTTAGAACAAAGAATCAAGATAATTGACTAATATCCAATATTATTTAAGTCTACAAGATGCATTTTTGTACCTTAATGATCTCTAAAATTGTCACTGTCTTACTAATTGCCTTGCCCATTGACCTAAAGACATCTTTAGATGCATCTCTTGGTTAGAGCAATTTTACTAAGTGCCTCGATTCTCAATATGTGTGTTGTATTATCTAGGGGATGAGCTCTGAAGCTAAGTAGTCAAATACTTGTTCACATATACCATCTTTGTTACTTTTATTGTAGCTATATACTGGGTACCATGATATTTGATCAAAAATGGTGTAAAAATTACAAATTAAACTACACAATTGTCATAAACCATATAATGTTGTAGATATAGTTTTCATATACTGAGTACCATGACATTAAATAAAAAAATGGATTAGAAATTACAAACCAAATCATAAAACTATTAGAAATGACAAATTCGAGGCAACATATGGTATCTATAAGGATATAAGTATAGTCTATGAATTATATAATTTTAGAATTACTAAAAGTGAAGATTCGCAAACTATTGAATAACTTACATTTTGATAATTTGTTCAATAGGGAACTTCATTGATTTTGATCTATGTCCTATGATCTGATGTAATATTGCCTCCATAGTAATTAGAAGGCATAATGCCAATGTTGAAGTAGTTGTGTGATGTAAAGCATATCTAGATAAATGTTATGCCTAGTGTAGATTAATTTGGCAGTAGAAAAATTTAAATTCTAACAATGATTTAATTTCAAGGATCAAATTTTCATACATGAACATTAGAAACCAATATTTGGAAAAGAACTCATCGTGTAAAAATATTGTAGATATTAGTTAATAATCCAAGGTGTCTAACTTAGGTCGCTTGCATTTTGTCTTATTTAATAAGCTTTCCATTCCTATAGGAATATGAAGAGTCATTGGGAATGTGAAGTGATTAGTCATTTTTTGGCTTTAATTTATAATGTTTGCTTCCTTTCCAATTTGAATTGTGAAATATAATTTCATTACCATTTCATACATAAATCTTCCAGCCTATCATTGGTATCAAAGCAGGATTATAATTCATTTATTTTTCATTTCTTCTCCATTCTTTTAGCCATATGACCTCCATAAAATTTCTCAATTATTTTCTAATTTTTAGACCTAAATCAAGGTGAATCAGATGGAACAGAGGGTGTGGTAGACCAAATGAAATCGTTTCACATTTGCAAAGGTGGAAGAAGGTGCTAAGACCATAGACATGTATGGAATTTTTTTATGTTGTGTACCTTAGAGGCATGGTGTTTTTTTGAATTATGACCTATGTCTTGAAAGGCATGGCATTTATATCTGACAAAACTTGTGTCGAGATTGCATAGCATTTGGAGCACTGTGTGGCATGTCATTGGTATTGGTATGGAATAAATAGACCATTAACACCATATGGTTTAGTATTTTGTGCTCCAATAAAGGATGTGGTAGTCCCATGTAGCAGAGTGGAAATTAATAAGCATTCTACTTGTCATTAATTGTGTTAAGAGCTGATTGGCTATGTTCTGATCACATTATAGTCTTCCAAACAATTATGTGGAGCTTAGCATAGGGTTGTATATTGATTTTATTTTCTAATATTGTAAATAACATTCCACATAAGGCAAATTGTAAGAGAGAAGGTAAAAAAAATATTTAAAAAGCAAATTTTTGTTTTTAAATGTCCTTTTTCAAAATTTGAAAATATTTAAATTTGAAGGCATTTAAAATTTGAGTAATTCATTTAATTGTTTGAGGTAAGATATTCTAAATGGATTTGGACAAAAAATAACCAAATCATGAAATTCAAGGAAAAATAAGGAGAACTAATCTTTTATCCATTTGTATATGTCTAAAAATGTAAATTTAAAAATCAAGAAAAACCAAGTATATTAATGTATGAGGATTTTGTTTTAAGCTGATGTTAATGACAAAGTAAATCCTTTTTAGTAAATTTTTGTATATAAAATAGGGGACCATTTTGGATTGATAAGGAACCAATTGGGGTTAAACAAAAACCTGAAACCTCAAAAATCTCAAACAAAATCTCAAAACCATGCATTCCATCAAATCTATTTTTGGCACTACCTTGACTGGCAAAGACATTTGGCTAGAATGGTCTCAGTAAGTGGAGAACACACTCATATTCAATGATATATGGTTTGATATTTGTGATGGGGCAAAACAACCAACTAAACCAATAGGGAATGCAAAGGACACTCAAACATGGAAGTAGAAAAACCAGAAGGCTTTGGCCTTGATGAGGGCATCAGTGGATGGAGATGTGTTTCATCATATACAGGGGTGAAATATACCATGGGAAACATATCATAAACTAAAGGACTTATATGACTCCCATTCAGAGTTAGAACTCATTCAGTTACAATTAAAATTGTTCAACCTAGAGTTAAAAGATGGTGATATGATGAGATTGGCTTCAGAGATACATGCTATCAAACATGATTTTGAAGCAGCAGGTGTCAAAATTGACATATACATGACCGCATTCAAAAAATCCATTCTTCCCAACTATTCAACCTATTTGCAGTCTCTATAGGCGAGTAATCAGTTAAAGACTCTCACATTTGACCAATTGGTTGAAAAGATGGCAGAAAGAGAAAAGGCCTTTGGAAGGAAAACAAAAACCATAATAAGTGAAAGTGTGTGGTATGTCAAAACAAATTCTTCCAAACCATAAAAAAAGGCCACGTCTTTCAAAAATGAAGGTAATCAAAAATACAAGGGAAAAGGTACCAAAAATAAAAATCATGATTGTCAAAATCAAAAATAGAATGATAAACAAAACCTCTATTATGAACAGTGTGACAAAAAAGGTAGCCAGGAGACTCATGGATGTAGGACTTCATGGGAGAAACGTGAAGCATACCATAAAAAGAAAGAGGGAAATTTAAAGAAATAGTCAAAAGAGTCAAACTCAGCCCAATTCACTAGTGAATGTGTGTTTTTCAGTATAGATGATGAAGCAAACAATGTCTTGATTAGTTCCTCGTGGTTTGATGCTTGGGTTCTTGATACTGGTGCCACTCAACATATGAATTTTAGAAAAGACTTCTTGGAGGATTACATTGAATAAATTTATGGCCTAGTATACCTCATAGATAGATCAAGTCTACAACCATAGGGAAGAGGTACAATTTGACTCAAGTGTCTAGGGCTTCCAGACTACAAACTTGAGAATGTTCTCTACCTTCCTCAATTGAAACAATTTTTTTTTCCCTAGTGATTGTTGGGTGAATTTTTTGTCACCGGCTAATTGATGGTAAAATAGGTATATCAACCACAACACAGAGATTTATATGGCAAGATGTGTAGTTTTACCACAACAAATTAAGATAAATCTCTCCTCTCATCAAGAAGAGGTTCCCTGTAAACTACTATAACTAATATAAGCTAAAAATACACTCAAGGGTGGGATAACACCATCCATCTCTCTTTTTTTAGAGATGATGCTCACAAGGACAAGGAGAAATCCTAGGTAATTACTGAAGGCATTTCTCTTCTTTTAGAAATGATGTTAAAAAAACTACAGGAAAACTTCCTAGTTTTAACTGTAACCATAAGAAACCCATGAAAGCACAGTCTTTTATTGCTTCTCACACTTATCAGGACGTAGGAACACAATAGGATGAAGTGTAGCACAAAGTCTCCACCTCAACTATAATAGAGTGAAAGGTTATGAAGGGTAATGGGAGCTCAAAGTCTCACCAATATCCTTTACACTTAAACACAAAACACATAGACTAAAGACAATTATGGTAGCACAAAGTCTCCCATAGTTGACTTCAGGACATCTTCCAGATTATTTCCACTTGTTTTGCTTATTTGATTAAATGGACAAGACTGTATTTAGGAAAAAGACATAAGAAAAATTTCTTAGATAACACAAGCTATTTCAATATAAAGTTTGAAAGGTCACTTGCTTTCTCATTCACTTGATAAAATATGATTAACAATCTGAGCTCAAAGTCTCAGGAATGCCTTTCAATTTGGGTAGAGTTTTGCTTCTAGTCACTGAGATATCTCTTACATAAAATGGGAGATTACAATATATAGTAGCCAAAGAAAGACTTTGGCACTTTTTTCTAATCAATGGCCCATGCTACATTCAATGCCTTGAATGCATTTGGAAATTCTGTGAAGGGTCCATGCTAGAGCAAGATATCAGCCTAGATTTTGGCATTCTAATAATCTCAAATGTCTCCTCTAAAGCATGGGCTACCTGGGCATCTTTATGATGCTTACATGGCTGTCCATTCACCTTTACTCAAAGGGGAATAAATAGGCCATGCCATTAAATACTCATGTCCTCTGATGTCCACCTGGTGGACTGTTCCACCTACTAAAAATAACTCTCTTGCAGGTATTTCTAGATTTCTTGTAGTTGTTCTCTCTTTCCTCACCATGTTTTGTCTTTCCTTGGTGATCTGAGCTCTTGGGCTATTTTCTCACTTTTTTTTAGCTCTTTCAGTTCCTTCTTTGGCCAGTCATTGAGTTTGTTCTGCAAGTCTACACCTTTGAAAATCAATAGATATTTTATTACCCTGAATTTGACATCTGCAGGGACATCATTGGTCACTTGGTCGCTTGAACCACTTTAAACCTTGAACCTTCAAACTCTTTGAATCCTTTAATTTTTTAAGTCCATCAAAATTATTGAACTCATTGAACCTTTGAACCATTTCATTTCAAGGTTTAATGGTTCAACAGTTCAATCTTCACTCTTCGAAGCCTTCTTTTTTGTAAGTCCACCAAAGTCATTAAACCTTTGAACTCATTAAACCTTTGAAATTTTTGGAGGTGGGGTTCAATGGTTTAAAGTGGTTCATTCTAATTGTTTGAAGCCTATCGTTAAGTCTTTTGATTGAACCTTGGTGTTGAACCAGCCTCAAAACACTAAGGAAATGCCTTAAGTGTTTTGAACTTCCCTTTGAGAAAGCTCGCTTGTTGAACCTGTGAGTTCCTTAGCTGAAAATGATTGAATAATTGAAGAAATTGGATGAAAGAAAGAAAGAGACAATTTTGGCTTGCAGGACCAAAATGATCGGCATGTTGTCCAAAAAAATAAGTGACGGATTTTGGGAACAACAGCTGGCTCCAGTTGGGGAACTTTCATCGATTGAAATTTTGAAATAATCAAAGGGAGTAGAGTTCAAAATCTCAGTGCCTTCATCTATGCCATTGGGCTACATAGTCATGCTACCCAAAAATAAAGGTTCCAAAAACCAAACAGTGCCAAAAAAATGAAAAAACACAAAACAAAGAAAGACTATACAAAAAGTTTACATATGTATAACTAGACTTATCTGATACTTCAAAGATTGAAGTGCTTCAAATGCTACCCACTATGAGGCAGAGTGAATGGTGTTCCATCTTGATATTTTAACAAAAAACTATTTTCACCATTTAAATGATGAATGGAAAATGGGCCTCTCCACAGGGAATCCAATTTTCTATGCATTCCTTTTGGTTTTCTCCTATTGTCTCGGTTGACCCAATTTTGCCCCTCAGGCAAAATTCTGGTCACCTCCTACACCTGCTTCACATGGCCTTGGCAGACTTGTGATGTCGTCAATAGTGTTTTTCACGCTTTCCAATGAAACTCCTCTTGGCTCTTTTGCTATAAATACACAGACTTAGCCATTTCTCAGGATCTTCCTGACTTTTGTAAAGAGCACTGCTCTGCATTTTCCCCACCTGAATCAATAAAAATATAGTCTTTACCTCTTTCTTGGACGAATACTCTGTGTATGTTCTGTGTGTTTGATTTGTGCTTAGTCATTTCCTTTTAAATGCTCTCATAGGTTTCAAATGCCAAGGTACCAGCTATCTACAGAATATCAGTTTGCAGCTTACAGGTGAAGAGTTCTTCCTGGGGTGCAGGAACAGAGGAGGTCATTTATAGTATGCATTCCACAGCATCTTGGTGAGTCCCTGTTCCCTATATCTTTCACTGGAACCTCCCTGTCATCCTAGCAACCTGGCCTTTTCTACCAAGTTTCAGTGTAGAGTATACTTGCATTTTTCCTGATTCTGAGAGTGGATCTGGAAGGTCACTCCTTGTTTTTGGTGTATCACCTCTTTTAGAGTAGGCTGTTTGTTTTCATGCTTTTTCTCTCTCCCTTTTCATCCCCCCAGTATATACCTATATACCTATACTTTTGCACTGCCTGAAACAACAGGATACATCAGAGGGAACTAGCCCATATCTAGAGACTCTCCTCTCCTGCTTCGCCGTCCCACAGGCGAGAGAGGGGTTTCCATGTTGCAGGGAGAGGGCAGGAATCTGCTTTCCTGCCGCTGGGTGCACTTTCTAGCGTCAACAATTCTGGCACGCCCGGTGGGACTCCTTTTCTCAACACAGTAGTATTTCAAGACTAATGCTGGTCCTGCTACAGTCATTTCAAAGATTTTTAGCATCTGGCGACTCCACTGGTAAGATCTCAGTGTTTCATTTTAAGACCAGTCACTTAAACTTCTATGCCAAAGGTTACCACAAGGTCAGCTTCAAGAAGGGTCCCCTTTGAGTTCATTAAGCTGCCTCTAAACTCTGCTAAAAGGCTCAGGTTTGAAAGAACTCGCCCTTATCCACTAGTAAACCCTCCTGGCCTTGTTGCAAAAAATACCAACCCAACTCAGCCACAAATACAACCTGTTCCAGCCATGTCCTTGCCTTTTGCAGCTTTTCGTGGTGAGAGCCCTTTATGTTAGGATTGTGGAGCTAAAAGCTTCACTGATGCAGACACGGAGGAGGTTGCAGGAGAGTTGCTGAGTGTCAGAGACACCGGCATCGGTCAGGCCAACCGACGTCGAAAGGATAGGGCAGGAAGGCAACCGACGTCGGTCAGAGATCGGCCAGCGTCGGCGACCCCCAAGCGGACAGGGACCGGCGTCGGTCGCCTGTGTGGTTCGGACTGCATTTATTACGGGCAGTTAGCTAACAAACCAAGTGTTTGCATGATCAGGGCTAATTATAGACTGAGAGCTGCGGATCTAATTATTGTTTGGATGAGATCTATATAATAGACTCATGGTTGTATTGGAAAAGTGTGCTAGGGAGTAAGAGAGCATAATTATAAGCTCCTTCTGTGTGTGAGGTAGAGCAATGGTGCGTTCCTCCTAGTGCCTCAGTACCAGGTGTGTTGGTGCTGGATTGGAGAGCCAACTGGGTTCTTCAAGAGTGTAGGATCTTGGTCACAGTTGCATGGCCTATATAGGAGATCTACATGGTAAGTAAGATTGTTGATCTGTAGGTGTATGTGTGTGCAAGGTCGAGGTTCACAGGTGAGCAGAACCGTTGTTTGATTTGCAGATGTGCAAGATCATATAGACAGCAACACAACAGGGAGCAGTATCAGGCAGGATCTACTTGGAGTACAGGTGTGTACTTGGATAGAGCAAGAGGAAGGCAAGGGAGTTCCTTCCATAAGTATGGTCTGTTGAAGTGCAGGTTATTGCAGGTTCATGGGAGATCTACTTGAAGTACCTTGAGTACTTGTGGAGCATGTGGAGTGCTTGTGGAGTGCGTGGAGCACTTGTGGTGTGCGTGGAGCACGGGAGGTGAACACCAACTCTGTATTTAAGTTGGGTGTTGGGACCTGTGAGAGGGAGAGCTTTGGGGAGAAGAATTACTGTTCACTTGAGGTGTAGCAAGCCTCTGAAGAGGTGGTGGAGAAGAAATGGCATCTTCTTTATTGTATTCTTTTCTGTATAAAGTGTTAATACAAGTTGTGTATTGTCTCTCATATGCTGTGTTATTCTGAATTCTAGTTACTTGGTGAATCTGGTTATTTCCGCATATTAAGTTGCTTGAAGTTTGGTAATCAATTGTATGCTTCCGGTGTTTTGCATCCTGACACTTTAAACCTCCCACGCTATGATCCGATTCCAGGAGCAGCTTTAAAAAACGTGCCTTCTTTTGATGGAGTGGGACCTATTACAGTGGTTGAGCATATAAAAAATATTGCCAACCTTTGCAATATTCACAATATAATAGAAGAGAATATTGCCATCAAACTATTAGCCTTGTCTCTGAAAGGGAAAGCTCTCGACTGGTACGGCACCTTGCCTGTGAATTCTATACATTCCTGGAATGAATTGGGCACCCATTTAACTGATCATTTTGGGGAAAAAAGTGATGGCCTCTCTCTTGCAGAACAACTAACCACTATAAAGAGAGCTTCGCACGAGTATATGTAGGACTTCAACACGTGATTTCAGAAGACTTGGGGTAGAATTCCCATCCTGGTAAGACTGACTCCCAGCTCCGCTTTCTTGTACTACCTAAAAGCTTTAAATAGTGACATCGCTATGATGATCCAATCTATGGGGGGAGACATCCTGCCAGCTACGTACGACATAGCCATTGCAGCAGAAAATTGCTTAATTCAAGCCAGGAAAATCGCCCCTAGGCCTCATATGCCACTTTTCCCAGAATCGCTGCCCCCAATTCAGGCTGTCGCTCCTACAATTACACCCCTACCTGTCATTGAGAAACCAGCGACTTTTCCATCCAATGAATTAAATGAAGTTAAGGGCCTGTTGCAGAGCATGTCAAATGAACTTGTTGCCCTTAAAAGACAGCAAGCTCAAAACCACAAGCCAAACCAGGGTTATCAGAATTACGGCTATGCCCCTAGACCCCCTTTTCCAAATTATAACCAAGGTCAGGGGCAGCTCACTACAACTAGGCCTTATAAAAATTATAACTCAGGCCCTTCTTCGTCATCTAAAGCCATGGTGCCTACTCAGAACAATCTGGTGCAGGAGCAGCCTGGTCGTTCAACCATAGGACAAAGTCAAGAGCAAGCTACCCACACAAACGATATGGTCAATTTTTTCCAAAATTTAGAAAATCAGGCTGCTGATTTTTCTCAGTTTTTCAAGTTCCCAGCTCAGCGCAGCATGAGTAACAATCAAACTCAGCCAGATTCTACCCTGATAAATCACGAAGAAGGCGAGCTATGTGCAATTAATCATGGGGGCGCTGCAGACAATCATGTCGATTGCGTTGCAGCCAACACCAGATTTAAAAGAAGAGCGGTTGGAGAAGCGCAAGCTTCCCCTCAGACAGCAACGAATCCTCCACCACACCCTTTTTAGAGGGCCCCAATTCTTGGTCAATCGTCTGTACCTCCAGCTCCTCAGTCTACAATTCCATCTGGGATCAGCCCAAAGGAGAGCACGAAGGGAATCAGCCCCCAAATTAATATAGTTGATCAAATGAAGAAATTGCATGTGAATATTTCTCTTTGGGATTCGTTGTCTCTTCCAGGACAAAAGGATGTATTGAAGAAAGAATTGCATGAGCTAGATCGACGGGCCGCCTTGCCAGAAACTAATAACACCTTAATGACAAATGGGCAGCCTTCTACTCTAGGTCAGGTAAAGAAAGAAGAAAAGACTCCCCCTTTTTATGTATCTTTGATCATAGGAGAATTTTTAGTACACAATTGCATAATTGATAGCGGGGCCAGCACTTCAGTAATGCCTAAATGCATTGCTGATAAGATGGGGTTAAAGTACGAAGCAATGAACAAAGGAGTCTTGCAACTAGATGGGACGCCTGAAAAGACAGTCGGGGTCCTAAAAGGATTGAGCTTAACATTGCATGCCTGTCCGACATTCTCAATCCCCCAAGATATAGTGGTAGCAGACGTTCCTCCATATTTTGCAATATGTTTGTCTAAGGACTTTACGTCCAAGATAGGGGGCTATCTAGCAGCAAATTGGTCATACCTAATTTTCAGAACCAAGTACGGAACTAAAGTGAAAATTGAATCTGAGCCACTCTACAAGGACCACCTAGAGCCCTATTCGCCTAAAGCAGCGAATGTCAGTTACACTATCATTGATCCAGAAGACTCTCAGACGGACAAATCTTCATCTTCTACTCTTGAAGGAGTCGCAGATCTACTCTTGGATGAGTGGGGAAGCGATAACTTCGAGCACGATCCTTATAAGTTTATTGAGGAGGCAGACCTTGGAGTCTATTGCTTGCATGAAGAAAGTGCCGTCATGCCCAATATAATGAAGGAGAATAAAGAAGACCTCAGCCTGTGGCAGCTATACTTTGACGGTTCCAGAAGCAAACTGGGCGCTGGTGGTGGGGCAATGTTAATCTCCCCTTCCAAAGAAAGGTACTTTTCAGCTTTTTGTTTCCAGTTCTCTTGCACATGTAATGTTTTGGAATATGAGTCTTTGATTCATGGACTTGAGTGGGCAAGAAAGAGAGGGATCAAAAAATTGCAAATCCTGGGGGATAGTGAATTAATTATGAACCAAATAAGAGGTCTAAACCTGACCAAGAACTCCTTACTGAAGTCTTACAAGCATAGAGTCTGGGACTTGATGGAGGATTTCCTTGCTCTTAACATTACTTCGATCCCTAGAGAATAGAATAAATAGGCTGACAGGTTGGCAGCTGTTGGTGCCCAATTTGATGTTCCAAAAGAGATAAGCAGGGGTTGTGGTTCGCGCCATTTAAAGGTGGTGGTTCGGCCTTCAATTTCAGATAATGTTACAAATTGGCTGGTCTTCGAAAGCGACCAACAAATAGCTCTTTTCTTATAGGAAGAAGACGAGTTTGCGGTCCGCAATCAAGCGAGATTGCAGCAGCAATATGGAAATCAGATTGTTCAATTGAAGAACAATAAACTCCCTAAGGGTCTGGTCACACTTGAAAGTATTTTCAACAGAGAAGACCAACTAAGAGATGACAAAGCATGCATCACTACCAAAGAGGAGAATTATGAAAAAGTTGAAATCTTCAAAGACAAGTTGCTAGCGCTTGGTAAGGTCTGCACGTTTCAAGAAAGGCAAAATTTCATTCTGTTGTGTCAGGAGTTCGCTGACGTCTTCGCCTGGAACTATAACGACTTGAAAGGCTTCAATCCAAGGCTCGCCCAGCACACTATTGAATTAGATGAAGGCACTAAACCAATCACGCAAAAGCAGAGGCCTGTAAATCCGATGGTCGAGCTCCTCATGAAGAAAGAATTGGTCAAGTTGATTGAGTCCGGCATTATATTTCTGATCAAACATTCCTCATGGTTGGCCAATTTAGTTCCAGTTAGAAAGAAAAATGGGGAGATCAGGCTGTGCGTCGACTTCAGGACCTTAATAAAGTCTCTTTAAAAGATCATTATCCCCTTCCAAACATGGAGCAGATCCTCCAAAAGGTAACTGGTTCTGAACGCTTCTCCCTCCTGGATGGTTATTCGGGATATAATCAAATTCTGGTGCTAGACTCCGACCAATACAAAACAATGTTTACCACTAAATGGGGAACGTTCGCCTACCAGAAGATGCCTTTCAGGCTATCCAATGCTGGCGCTACTTTTCAGCGAGCCATGGACATGGCTTTCAGTGGTTTGATAAACAAGAACGTGCTGGTGTACCTCGATGATATAACGATTTTCTCCAAAGAGGCAGGGCAACATATGAAGCACCTCAGACATATTTTTGAGAGGTGCAGGGAATTTGGCATCTCCCTAAATCCAAAGAAATGTGTATTTGCGGTTCATGAGGGGAAACTTCTTGGCCACATTGTGTCCAAGAAAGGTTTGTCCATTGACCCAGAAAGAGTCCGCTCCATTCTAGAGATGTCCCTACCAAAACACAAAAAGGGCCTTCAGACTTTCTTTGGCAGGATAAATTTTATTTGGAGGTTCATTCTGAACTTTGCTGAAATAGTTAAACCCTTGACCTCCTTGCTAAAGAAGGGTGAAGAATTCAAATGGACAATGCCAAGGAAGGACAGCTTTGAAGCTATCAAACAGGCTTTGACCCAGGCTCCCGCTCTAATCGGCCCCGACTTCAATAAAGACCTCAATCTTTATACCTTCAGCAATGGAGAAGTAATATCTGCCATGCTTACCCAAGCAAACAGTGATGGCCTCGAGCAACCACTTGCCTTCTTCAGCCAAGGGTTAGAGGACTTCGAAACCAGGTACACTTATGTAGAGAAGCAAGTCCTGGCAGTAGTGCGCAACCTAAAGAAATTTAGATATATGTTGTCAAATTGAAAGATCCATCTCATGGTTCCACATCATGGCGTCAAAGATTTCTTGACCAATCGAGACTTAAACGAAAAAAGAGCGGGATGGATCACCAAGGTAATGGAGTACGACATAGACATCAAAATCACCAAGTTGATGAGAGGAAGGGGCCTGTGTGAACAGCTACCCATAGATTTGAGACAAAAGGATGAAGACAGCTTGCTAATTCATGACGCAGCCACTGCAGAAGAACCAGCTGTCGTAAGAGATTGGACACTGGACATGAGGCATTTTCTTCTTACGGGCGAATGTCCACAGGGTCTCGATAGGGCCGGAAGAAGGTATTTTAAACTTCAGTCCCTTCCCTATGTTTTCATTGATGGAGTATTATTTAGGAAGGATCTCTCTGGGGTTCTCCTGAGATGCATTGACTCCAGTCAGGCTGACAAGGTATTGGCTGAGTTTCACGATGGGCCGGCAGGCGGCCATTTCGCCCCTAAGACCACAACAGCAAAAATAATGAGAGCTGGCTATTTCTGGCCCACTCTCTTCAAGGATACCCATGCTTGGGTAAGAAAGTGTCAAAAGTGTGCACTCTTTGATGGAAAGCAGCGATTAGCTGCCATGCCCCTACAACCCATTCAAGTTGAACAACCATTCATGTAGTGGGGCCTGGATTTCATAGGGATGATCAATCCTCCCTCTAGTGCCGGACACAAGTGGGTCCTGACTGCTACGGATTATTTCACCAGGTGGGTGGAAGCCATTGCTTTGAAAGAAGCAAATGAAAGCGCAGTCCTAGATTTCTATGAGGACTTAGTGACACGTTTTGGGGTCCCAGCCACTATAATCTCAGATAACGCCTTGGCTTTTTTGGGTGCAAAAACTAGTGAATGGGCGCTAAGGTATGGTATATACCTCAACACCTCCTCAAATTACTACCCGCAGGGGATTGGACTAGCTGAGTCCACTAACAAAAATCTGATCAGGATTATAAAAAGGACCATGGAAGAAAATCAGAGAACTTGGCATGCCAAGTTGAAAACAGCTCTATGGGCCGATCGAATCACCTCGAAAAGATCAATAAGAAATTCTCCATACACGCTTGTGTATGGAAGGGAAGCAAAGCTTCCTATCTCACTCGAATTGTCAGCGCTGGACCTCGCTCATCAGCTGCAGCTAAAAGAAGGAAACATCATGGAGGTCAGATTGTGTGAACTAATGGAGCTCCAGGAGGTAAGGAATCAGGCCATGGTCTCTATGATCAGTCACCAAAATCAGGTGAAAAAACATTTCGACAAGAAGTCTTTGTCAAAGAATTTTGCCGAAGGAGACATTGTCCTAAAATGGGACGAGGATAGAGCTAAGCCCGAAAAACATGCAAAATTTGATGCCCTCTGGAGCGGTCCTTACATAATTACTCAGTGCAAGCAGCATAACGCGTTCCAGCTCTCTAGGTTGGACGGGGAAGAATTGCATATCCCAGTCAACGGGATACATCTGAAGCATTGCCATTAAATTTTGGTTCAGCTGTACATAGTTTTCCCTTATTGTTTTCCCTATTTTTCCTAAGTGCAGTTTGCACAGTTAGTTGTTTTTAGTCTTGTGTGTTTCCCTTTGTAGTGGGGGTAAATTCTGTATATTTTGATTCTGGGATATTTTGAGCTGTTGTAAACCATCTTCAAAGTGACCATCCGACTCCGCACCCAATGGATATGCAAGGCAACTGGGTTCTAAGCATAGCAGGCACGCTTCCCCCGTGAGTCGCCAATTTGTTGACCCAATTTTGCCCCTCAGGCAAAATTTTGGTCACCTCCTACACCTGCTTCACATGGCCTTGGCAGACTTGTGATGTCGTCAATAGTGTTTTTCATGCTTGCCAATGAAACTCCTCTTGGCTCTTCTGCTATAAATACACAGACTTAGCCATTTCTCGAGATCTTCCTGACTTTTGTAAAGAGCACTGCTCTGCATTTTCCCCACCTGAATCAATAAAAATACAGTCTTTACCTCTTTCTTGGACGGATACTCTGTGTATGTTCTGTGTGTTTGATTTGTGCTCAGTCATTTCCTTTTAAATGCTCTCATAGGTTTCAAATACCAAGGTACCAGCTATCTACAGAATATCAGTTTGTAGCTTACAGGTTAAGAGTTCTTCTTGGGGTGCAGGAACAGAGGAGGTCATTTATAGTATGCATTCCACAGCATCTTGGTGAGTCCCTGTTCCCTATATCTTTCACTGGAACCTCCATGTCATCCTAGCAACCTGGCCTTTTCTACCAAGTTTCAGTGTAGAGTATACTTGCATTTTTCCTGATTCTGAGAGTGGATCTGGAAGGTCACTCCTTGTTTTTGGTGTATCACCTCTTTTAGAGTAGGCTATTTGTTTTCATGCTTTTTCTCTCTCCCTTTTCATCCCCCCCAGTATATACCTATATACCTATACTTTTGCACTGCCTGAAACAACAGGATACATCAGAGGGAACTAGCCCATATCTAGAGACTCTCCTCTCCTGCTTCGCCGTCCCACAGGTGAGAGAGGGGTTTCCATGTTGCAGGGAGAGGGCAGGAATCTACTTTCCTGCTGCTGGGTGCACTTTCTAGCGTCAATAGTTCTAGTACGCCCTGTGGGACTCCTTTTCTCAACACAATAGTATTTTAGGACTGATGCTGGTCCTGCTACAGTCATTTCAAAGATTTTCAGCATCTGGCGACTCCATTGGTAAGATCGCAGTGTTCCATTTTAAGACCAGTCACTTAAACTTCTATGCCAAAAGTTACCACAAGGTCAGCTTCAAGAAGGGTCCCCTTTGAGTTCATTGAGCTGCCTCTAAACTCTGCTAAAAGGCTCAGGTTTGAAAGAACTCACCCTTATCCACTAGTAAACCCTCCTGGCCTTGTTGCAAAAAATACCAACCCAACTCAGCCACAAATACAACCTGTTCCAGCCATGGCCTTGCCTTTTGCAGCTTTTCGTGGTGAGAGCCCTTTAAATCTCCCACGCTATGATCCGATCCCAGGAGCAGCTTTAAAAAATGTGCCTTCTTTTGATGGAGTGGGACCTATTACAGTGGTTGAGCATATAAAAAATATTGCCAACCTTTGCAATATTCACAATATAATAGAAGAGAATATTGCCATCAAACTGTTAGCCTTGTCTCTGAAAGGGAAAGCTCTCGACTGGTACGACACCTTGCCTGTGAATTCTATACATTCCTGGAACGAATTGGGCACCCGTTTAACTGATCGTTTTGGGAAAAAAAGTGATGGCCTCTCTCTTACAGAACAACTGACCACTATAAAGAGAGCTCCGCACGAGTATATGCAGGACTTCAACACCCGATTTCAGAAGACTTGGGATAGAATTCCTATCCTGGTAAGACTGACTCCCAGCTACGCTTTCTTGTACTACCTAAAAGCTTTAAATAGTGACATCGCTATGATGATCTAATCTATGGGGGGACACATCCTACCAGCTGCGTACGACATAGCCATTGCAACAAAAAATTGCTTAATTCAAGCTAGGAAAATTGCCCCTAGGCCTCATATGCCACTTTTCCTAGAATCGCTGCCCCCAATTCAGGCTATCGCTCCTACAATTGCTCCCCTACCTGTCATTGAGAAACCAACGGCTTTTCCATCCACTGAATTAAATGAAGTTAAGGGCCTGTTGCAGAGCATGTCAAATGAACTTGTTGCCCTTAAAAGACAGCAAGCTCAAAACCACAAGCCAAACCAGGGTTATCAGAATTACGGCTATGCCCCAGACCCCCTTTTCCAAATTATAACCAAGGTCAGGGGCAGCTCACTACAACCAGGCCTTATCAAAATTATAACTCAGGCCCTTCTTCATCATCTAAAGCCATGGTGCCTACTCAGAACAATCTGGTGCAGGAGCAGCCTGGTCGTTCAACCATTGGACAAAGTCAAGAGCAAGCCGCCCACACAAACGATATGGTCAATTTTTTCCAAAATTTAGAAAATTAGGCTGCTGATTTTTCTCAGTTTTTCGAGTTCCCAGCTCAGCCCAGCACGAGTAACAATCAAACTCAGCCAGATTCTACCCTGATAAATCACGAAGAAGGCGAGCTATGTGCAATTAATCATGGGGGTGTTGCAGACAATCAGGCTGATTGCGTTGCAGCCAACACCAGATTTAAAAGAAGAGTGGTTGGAGAAGCGCAAGCTTCCCCTCAGATAGCAATGAATCCTCCACCACACCCTTTTTAGAGGGCCCCAATTCCTGGTCAATCATCTGTACCTCTAGCTCCTCAGTCTACAATTCCATCTGGGATCAGCCCAAAGGAGAGCACGAAGGGAATCAGCCCCCAAATTAATATAGTTGATCAAATAAAGAAATTGCATGTGAATATTTCTCTTTGGGATTCGTTGTCTCTTCCAGGACAAAAGGAGGTATTGAAAAAAGAATTGCATGAGCTAGATCAACGGGCCGCCTTGCCAGACACTAATAACGTCTTAATGACAAATGGGCAGCCTTCTACTCCAGGTCAGGTAAAGAAAGAAGAAAAGACTCCCCCTTTTTATGTATCTTTGATCATAGGAGAATTTTTAGTACACAATTGCATAATTGATAGCGGGGCCAGCACTTCAGTAATGCCTAAATGCATTGCTGATAAGATGGGGTTAAAGTACGAAGCAATGAACAAAGGAGTCTTGCAACTAGATGGGACGCCTGGAAAGAGAGTCGGGGTCCTAAAAGGATTGAGCTTGACATTGCATGCCTGTCCGACATTCTCAATCCCCCAAGATATAGTGGTAGCAGACGTTCCTCCATATTTTGCAATATGTTTGTCTAGGGACTTTACGTCCAAGATAGGGGGTTATCTAGAGCAAATTGGTCATACCTGGTTTTCAAAACCAAGTACGGAACTAAAGTGAAAATTGAATCTGAGCCACTCTACAAGGACCACCTAGAGCCCTATTCGCCTAAAGAAGCGAATGTCAGTTACACTATCATTGATCCAGAAGACTCTCAGACGGACAAATCTTCATCTTCTGCTCTTGAAGGAGTCACAGATCTACTCTTGGATGAGTGGGGAAGCGATAACTTTACGCACGATCCTTATAAGTTTATTGAGGAGGCAGACCTTGGAGTCTATTGCTTGCATGAAGAAAGTGCCGTCATGCCCAATATAATGAAGGAGAATAAAGAAGACCTCGGCCTGTGGCAGCTATACTTTGACGATTCCAGAAGCAAACTGGGCACTGGTGGTGGGGCAATGTTAATCTCCCCTTCCAAAGAAAGGTACTTTTCAGCTTTCCGTTTCCAGTTCTCTTGCACATGTAATGTTTCGAAATATGAGTCTTTGATTCATGGACTTGAGTGGGCAAGAAAGAGAGGGATCAAAAAATTGCAAATCCTGGGGGACAGTGAATTAATTGTGAACCAAATAAGAGGCCTAAACCTGACCAAGAACTCCTTACTGAAGTCTTACAAGCATAGAGTTTGGGACTTGATGAAGGATTTCCTTACTCTTAACATTACTTCGATCCCCAGAGAACAGAATAAACAGGCTGACAGGTTGGTAGCTGTTGGTGCCCAATTTGATGTTCCAAAAGAGATAAGCAGGGGTTGTGGTTCACGCCATTTAAAGGTGGTGGTTCGGCCTTCAATTCCAGATAATGTTACAAATTGGCTGGTCTTCGAAAGCAACCAACAAATAGCTCTTTTCCTGCAGGAAGAAGCCGAGTTTGCGGTCCGCTATCAAGCGAGATTGCAGCAGCAATATGGAAATCAGATTGTTCAATTGAAGAACAATAAACTCCCTAAGGGTCTGGTCACACTTGAAAGTATTTTCAACGGAGAAGACCAACTAAGAGATGACTACCAAAGAGGAGAATTATGAAAAAGTTGAAATCTTCAAAGACAAGTTGCTAGCAGTTGGTAAGGTCTGCACGTTTCAAGAAAGGCAAAATTTCATTCTGCTCTGTCAGGAGTTCGCTGACGTCTTCACCTGGAACTATAGCGACTTGAAAGGCTTCAATCCAAGGCTCGCCCAGCACACTATTGAATTAGATGAAGGCGCTAAACTAGTCACGCAAAAGCAGAGGCCTATAAATTCGATGGTCGAGCTCCTCATGAAGAAAGAATTGGTCAAGTTGATTGAGTCCGGCATTATATTTCCGATCAAACATTCCTCATGGTTGGCCAATTTAGTTCCAGTTAGAAAGAAAAATGGGGAGATCAGGCTGTGCGTCGACTTCAGGACCTTAATAAAGTCTCTTTAAAAGATCATTATCCCCTTCCAAACATGGAGCAGATCTTCTAAAAGGTAACTGGTTCTGAACGCTTCTCCCTCCTGGATGGTTATTCGGGATATAATCAAATTCTGGTGCTAGACTCCGACCAATACAAAACAGTGTTTACCACTAAATGGGGAACGTTCGCCTACCAAAAGATGCCTTTCAGGCTATCCAATGCTGGCGCTATTTTTTAGCGAGCCATGGACATGGCTTTCAGTGGTTTGATAAACAAGAACGTGCTGGTGTACCTCGATGATATAACGGTTTTCTCCAAAGAGGCAGGGCAACATATGAAGCACCTCAGACATATTTTTAAGAGGTGCAGGGAATTTGGCATCTCCCTAAATCCAAAGAAATGTGTATTTGCGGTTCATGAGGGGAAACTTCTTGGCCACATTGTGTCCAAGAAAGGTTTGTCCATTGACCCAGAAAGAGTCCGCTCCATTCTGGAGATGTCCCTACCAAAACACAAAAAGGGCCTTCAGAGTTTCTTTGGCAGGATAAATTTCATTCAGAGGTTCATTCCGAACTTTGTTGAAATAGTTAAACCCTTGACCTCCTTGCTAAATAAGGGTGAAGAATTCAAATGGACAACGCCAAGGAAGGACAGCTTTGAAGCTATCAAACAAGTTTTGACCTAGGCTCCCACTCTAATCGGCCCCGACTTCAATAAAGACCTCAATCTCTATACCTTCAGCAACGGAGAAGTAATATCTGCCATGCTTACCCAAGTAAACAGTGATGGCCTCGAGCAACCACTCGCCTTCTTCAACCAAGGGTTAGAGGACTTCGAAACTAGGTACACCTATGTAGAGAAGCAAGTCCTAGCAATAGTGCGCAGCCTGAAGAAATTCAAATATATGTTGTCAAATTGAAAGATCCATCTCATGGTTCCACATCCTGGCGTCAAAGATTTCTTGACCAATCGAGACTTAAACGAAAAAAGAGCGGGATGGATCACCAAGGTAATGGAGTACGACATAGACATCAAAATCACCAAGTTGGTGAGAGGAAGGGGCCTGTGTGAACAGCTAGCCGCAGATTTGAGACAAAAGGATGAAGACAACTTGCTAATTCATGACGCAGCCACTGCAGAAGAACCAGCTGTCGTAAGAGATTGGACACTGGACATGAGGCATTTTATTCTTACGGGCGAATGTCCACAGGGTCTCGATAGGGCCGGAAGAAGGTATTTTAAACTTCAGTCCCTTCCCTATGTTTTCATTGATGGAGTATTATTTAGGAAGGATCTCTCTGGGGTTCTCCTGAGATGCATTGACTCCAGTCAGGCTGACAAGGTATTGGCTGAGTTTCACGACGGGCCGGCAGGTGGCCATTTTGCCCCTAAGACCACAATAGCAAAAATAATGAGAGCTGGCTATTTTTGGCCCACTCTCTTCATAGATACCCATGCTTGGGTAAGAAAGTGTCAAAAGTGTGCACTCTTTGATGGAAAGCAGCGATTGGCTGCCATGCCCCTATAGCCCATTCAAGTTGAACAACCATTCATGTAGTGGGGCCTAGATTTCATAGGGATGATCAATCCTCCCTCTAGCGCCAGACACAAGTGGGTCCTGACTGCTACGGATTATTTCACCAGGTGGGTGGAAGCCATTGCTTTGAAATAAGCAAATGAAAGCGCAGTCCTAGATTTCTATGAGGACTTAGTGACACGTTTTGGGGTCCAAGCCACTATAATCTCAGATAACGCCTTGGCTTTTTTGGGGGCAAAAACTAGTGAATGGGCGCTAAGGTATGGTATATACCTCAGCACCTCGTCAAATTACTACCCGCAGGGGAATGGACTAGCTGAGTCCACTAACAAAAATCTGATCAAGATTATAAAGAGGACCATGGAAGAAAATCAGAGAACTTGGCATGCCAAGTTGAAAACAGCTCTATGGGCCGATCGAATCACCCCGAAAAGATCAACAGGAAATTCTCCATACACGCTTGTGTATGGAAGGGAAGCAAAGCTTCCTATCTCACTCGAATTGCCAGCGCTGGACCTTGCTCATCAGCTGCAGCTAGAAGAAGGAAACAACATGGAGGCCAGATTGTGTGAACTAATGGAGCTCTAGGAGGTAAGGAATCAGGCCATGGTCTCTATGATCAGTCGCCAACATCAGGTGAAAAGACATTTCGACAAGAAGTCTTCGTCAAAGAATTTTGCCGAAGGAGACATTGTCCTAAAATGGGATGAGGATAGAGCTAAGCCCAAAAAACATGCAAAATTTAATGCCCTCTGGAGCGGTCCTTACATAATTACTCAGTGCAAGTAGCATAACGCATTCCAGCTCTCCAGGTTGGATGGCGAAGAATTGCGTATCCCAGTAAACGGGAGACATCTGAAGCATTGCCACTAAATTTTGGTTCGGCTGTACATAGTTTTCCCTTATTGTTTTCCCTATTTTTCCTAAGTGCAGTTTGCACAGTTAGTTGTTTTTAGTCTTGTGTGTTTCCCTTTGTAGTGGGGGTAAATTCTGTATATTTTGATTATGGGATATTTTGAGCTGTTGTAAACCATCTTCAAAGTGACCATCCGACTCCGCACCCAATGGATATGCAAGGCAACTAGGTTCTAAGCATAGCAGGCACACTTCCCCCGTGAGTCGCCAATTTGTTGACCCAATTTTGCCCCTCAGGCAAAATTCTGGTCACCTCTTACACCTACTTCGCATGGCCTTGGCAGACTTGTGATGTCGTCAATAGTGTTTTTCACGCTTTCCAATGAAACTCCTCTTGGCTCTTCTGCTATAAATACACAGACTTAGCCATTTCTCAGGATCTTCTTGACTTTTGTAAAGAGCACTGCTCTGCATTTTCCCCACCTGAATCAATAAAAATACAGTCTTTACCTCTTTCTTGGACGGATACTCTGTGTATGTTCTGTGTGTTTGATTTGTGCTTAGTCATTTCCTTTTAAATGCTCTCACAGGTTTCAAATACCAAGGTACCAGCTATCTACAAAATATCAGTTTGCAGCTTACAGGTGAAGAGTTCTTCCTGGGGTGCAGGAATAGAGGAGGTCATTTATAGTATGCATTCCACAGCATCTTGGTGAGTCCCTGTTCCCTATATCTTTCACTGGAACCTCCCTGTCATCCTAGCAACCTGGTCTTTTCTACCAAGTTTCAGTGTAGAGTATACTTGCATTTTTCCTGATTCTGAGAGTGGATCTGGAAGGTCACTCCTTATTTTTGGTGTATCACCTCTTTTAGAGTAGGATGTTTGTTTTCATGCTTTTTCTCTCTCCCTTTTCATCCCCCCTAGTATATACCTATATACCTATACTTTTGCACTACCTGAAACAACAGGATACATCAGAGGGAACTAGCCCATATCTAGAGACTCTCCTCTCCTGCTTCGCCGTCCCACAGGCGAGAGAGGGGTTTCCATGTTGTGGGGAGAGGGCAGGAATCTGCTTTCCTACCGCTGGGTGCACTTTCCAGCGTCAACAGTCCCACAACAAGACTTGATCTCCAATCTAAAAAATCATAGATTTTTAATTTTTAGTTGAAGAGTCTCTTCACCAAACTTTGATGCATAGAAATTTGGTCCACCACCATAGTTTGTTACTCATTAAGTTCAGTCAAGCACATGATCCTCTTGTCAATGAAACTTTCAAAACTTGAATCTTCTACTACCTTTGCCAACTTCAATGCTGGTAATTCTAGGGTGATTGGTATCTTGTCTACCCATAAAGCATCAAATAATGCTTTATGTCAGGTACTCTGATTGGCATCTACCAACTTCCTGATAATGGTCACTAGGTTCTTATTGCTTGTTTTTGCTTGACCATTTCCTTACAGATAATAATTTGAGGAATGGGAGAGGATAATCTCATATTTTTAATGGAACTAGGTAATCTCATGAGAAGAGAAATAGGCTGCATTGTCTGTTACAATCTTAGTTGGCACTCCAAATTGGGAAATGATATTTTCCTTGAGAAAATTATATACCACTTCCAAAAAAGCATGCTTAATGGGGATGGCTTCCACCCACTTAGTAAAGTAGTCTGTCGCTGTGAGAACATAATCATGTCTAGCACTTAAAGATGGGTTTACAGTGCCAATGAAATCAATTTCCCATTACTGAAATGGCTCTTCTATCACCATAGGCTTGAGAGGTAATGCGGCCAATTTGGGTCTTCTAATGAACTATTGACACAGTTCACATCTATGTACCCATTTATATGCATTTTGAAATAGAGTAAGCCAATAATACCTGGCTCACAAAATCTTATGGGAAGTTACAGGTGCAAAAAAATGTCCTCCACTGGGCAAATTATGGAAGGACTCCAAAATTTGGTTTTGCTGCACTTTATCCACGCAACAAAAGAATACCCCATCAAGGTTCCTCTTATACAGACCGCTATCCCATAGGACAAAGTTGGCAGCTTTCAACTTAATAGTCCTCTTTTCTTTATGAGATAGGTGATTAGGACACTCACCATAAGTAAGAAAATGAGTAATATTCAAATACCACTCATTCATAGTGGTGACAAAGAGAACTATTGGCATGTCTTCAACTTCTATTTCTTCATGCCTTATTTCTTCTTGTATGTTATCAATAATTAATTGGTAGAGATCCCTTACCTACATAAGTTTCATTGGTTTGATAATAAGATCAAACTCTTAGATCTTAGCAATCCAATTGCCCCTTTTAGTTCTAAACTCCTGCTGAGTTTGTATAGACTTGACTATTGTATTAGGAACCAAAGCAATAGTGTGTGAGTTCAAGATGTAAAAATGGAAGTGATTTACCACCTTTACCACAGCATAAGCATGCTTCTCCATGTTTAAATACTTCATCTTATGAGCTTTAAGAGGATAACTCATGAAAGATATAGGAGATTTCACACCTTCTTTGTTTTGTTAAGCCAAAATGGCTGAAAGCGTGTGTTCAGAAGCATAGCTGTACATCATGAAGTCTTTGGTGTAATCAGGACAAACCAAAATTGGGGCATGGGTGATAGCTTCCTTGATGTCTTGAAATGCTAACTTGCCTTCTTCATTCCAGCTGAAAGTTGCTTTGCCTTTCATCATATTGACAATGTGGTGAGTCTTTTCTGTGAATTTAGAAATGAACCTTTGCAATAAATTTACCTTTCCAAATAAAGAGTGGACTGTGGTCTTACTGGTAGGAAGAGCAAGCTCTTGAATGGATTTGACCCTTTTTGGGTCAATCTTTATGCCTTCTCAAGATACAGTGTGTCTGAGAAGTCTACCTTCTGTAACCCTAAAAATAAATTTCTTGGGATTAAGAAAAATACTATTTTACCTACATCGCTCCAACACTTGTTGTAGATGATGAAAATGATTAGGATGATGTTTAGAAAATACTGTCAAGTCATTGAGGTATATCATAATAAATTTCCCCATTTCATTTCTGAAAGTAAGATCCATCGCTCTTTGAAAAGTGGCACCAGCATTAATCAAGCTAAAAGGCATTCTACGATATGCAAAAGTGCCCCAAGGTGTTATGAAAGTGGTCTTATGCTGGTTTGATTTACCAACTTCCACTTGATTATATCTTGAGAAACCATCTAACATTGATAACATCTCAGTGCTAGTCACTATCTGCAGCAGTTGATCCATGATGGGCAGGGGATATTTGTCTTTTAAAGATGACTGATTCAAATTTCTAAAATCAACACATAGACAAATTTCTCCATTCTTCTTTCTCACAGGGACTATGTTCATAATCTAGGTGGAATGATGGATTGGGAAAATAATTCTTACATTCATCATTTTCTGTATCTCAGATAGAATCATGCTTGATAATTTGGAGTTGTACTACCTTTGCTTCTACTTGTGAGGCAATGACCCAATCTTGAGAGGAATTTCATGCTAGATTTCTTCAGGTCTGAGAGATTTTAGATCATCATAAGAGTATGCCAAAACATCAATGTAATGGTGAAGCAGAGTAATAAATTTGAATTTTTCATTAGGGGTATAACAATTCTCAATGTTGACCATTTGTAGATTGTCTTCTGTACTCAAATTGATTTGATCAAAATCCTTGGAGGATTTTGAATCCATTTGCTATGCTTTGATAAACCTATCGTGCTTGTCAAAAAGTTTCTCAAGAAAAACTAATCCTTTAGGAATTTTATTCCCTTTGTGCTGAAGGAACTCTTCATCAGCTTTTGAAAATATTTCCAAAGCTGATTCCCATGGTGGAGATTCACTACCTTCAAAATGAAGCTTTTCAAAGCTGTCCTTCTATTCTAGAAAAGCAATGATTTGGTTGTTACCATTGAACACCTGCCAATGGTTAGCATTATCAAGTACACTTGGTCGAAAGACCAGTTTGATAGTGTACCTATTTTCTTTGAAATCTTGGTGAGGGACTAAGAGAATTACAAAGACAACCAATGAATCTGCTTGACTATTGAATTCTCTAGGCACTGCATAAATATTGAAAGCATCAAAACTTTCAATTTGATCCCAAACTAGATTGTGATAATGTCACAATCTCTCATTCTTGGTTTGATACATGTTCCTCACCTGACAAACCACCAGTTCAGTGTCTCCTTTGGCATGAAGGATTTTAACACCTTTATCTTGAGTAACCTTTAAACCAAGTGCAATGATTCATATTCAACAGTGTTTTTAGTGTTTTTGAACTACAACTTATATGCATAGGGGAAAATATCTCGTTGAGGAGATATTAAAACAACTCTAGCTCTAGAACTAGTAGAAAAATTACTGCCATCAAATTCTAGAATCCAGACATCATCAAAATTTGATCTTCTTTCAAGTTTTCCTTCATCAAGAAGGGAAGATCCCTTTACATGTGTCTTGTGCCCTACCAATTTTTCTGATGCCTTATCTAAATTTCTTGGATTTTCACTTAGTAAGCTTTCATTTGCTGAAATAGGAACGTCTTCAGTAGACAAAAAGTAATTACCCATGCCTGAAGACTCAAATAGAATTTAAGCTTCAGGGGTTGATGTTTGGGTGATAATATACTTTGCCTCCTTCTCAGGAAGTAGCCTTTGCATGATGCCATTGATAGGGATCCTTGCCTCAGATAGGTCCATGCTCAATTCTCCACCAATGTCCTTGCAAAAATTTCACCCAAGAAGGATGTCATATGAGGATAGGACGTCGGCCATTAGGACTGTCATTTTGATTCTCTTATCTCAAAAAGCCACAAATACAAATTGAGCATATTTGATTTGTCTTAGCAAAGGCACTTGTTTGTTTTCCATGGAGAAACATCTATCGAAGGTCTTAGTCAGCGTGAGACCAAGAGATTCTACCACCTTAAAAGGCATGACATTGTCAGATGTACCTGAGTCTATAATGCAATTGTTCATCTGATGACCGTTTATCAACAGGGAAACATAAAATGGTTATATTTTCCTAGGGGTAGCTGGAGGAGTAATCACAAGATTATTTTAGGTGGATGTGTTCTTGGAGGGACTAGGAGTTACTTCTAAAATGTCTTGTCCTGCAGGGACGACATTATTCTTCACGCATTGAACTAACCTATCTAACTACTCAGAGTTGGATTGCAAGAATTCAAACTTAGACATTTGAATTTTGGTCTTCTTAGTATGGTCAATTATGTCAAATGAATAGATAGAACTAAGAAAAGAGGAAGTAAGTTCATCCTTCTAGTTTTTTGGTGGTATGGTACTGGTCTGAGAATTTAAAGTAGAAGGAACAAGAATATTGAGGTACTTACTTTTTTAGTGATCACCAGGTCCTTTGATTGGAAGGGCAGAGTGGTCCCCCTTTTAGCAATTAAAATTTCTAGTTGAGATCCTTCCCCTATTTTTTTCTTATCAACTTTTTGAACTGACTGGTTCTGGAACCTGGTAAATATAGTGTATGATCCATCAAACACTTCTGACTTGCTTCTAGTGTCTTCTTGGTAATTTAGGAAACCAATGTTGGAGTTGCTAGCTAATTCTTCTTCTCCCTTTATGAAGAGATTAACTCATCTTCTTGGTTCAACTTAGGTTGGAAAGAGAAATTATATTTAGTTTCAAGATATCCAACTGCTGAGTTGGCTGGTGTTACTTCAATGGCAAGTTTTCCCTATGGGGGAGGAAGATGATTTGGTTGCCCTTGATTTTTGATAGCATTGCCTTAGTATGATTGATTGGGAAAGGTCCTCCTTGGTATATCTTAGTATGAAGGAGGAGCAGACATCCCTTGTGCCATTTGATTTTTGAGAGCTAGCAACTCATTTTCTAGCTTCTGCACCATAGGATTAGTGGTGCTTGTAAAAGAATATTTAGGAGTTGAAGAAGATTTACTTCTGTTATGATCTCTTCTTATCTTTCCTACCAAGATAATGTCATCTTTAACCTCAATGGCCAAATCTTGAGCTACAACAATGTGTATGTGGCAAGCCCACCTTAATAAGAAACTCACTTTAGGAAGTTGAGAGTTTATGAAGAAGCATTTGACATTTTCTGGTGTCGACTGAGTAATTATGAGAATCTTGTTCCTCAACTTGTCAAATTTAGCTATGAAGTCCCTCATAGGTTCATGAGGCTCGTTCTTCATCTGTGTGAGCTGAGCCAACAGGGCATGCGCATCTTCTGCAGGCTTGAACCTTGCTTCAAATTTGGCTTTGAGGGTGTTCTAGTTAGTCACAGTCTGAGCCTATAGATGATAAAAACAGTCTGTAGTAGCACCTTGTAATGTTTCTATAAATAGCCTGACTGCTATGTCCTCACACTCCATGCCTATCACACCATAGAATATGCAAAAGGCTGCAATATGTTCATCAGGATGAACTCTCCTATCAACATAGAATTTGGAATTTTTTCTCCTTGAACTGCAGGGTAGTTCATGTAAGGGTGGAGTTAGATTCAGAGGACCAAAGGTATTACCCCAGGGGCCTTGCACTGCCATGATATGACTATTGAAGGGAGGGATAAAAAATCTCTGAGGGGTATGTATAGACAAAGCTTTGTTAGTAGAGGAAAAAGAAGCTTTGCCTTGTATTGGTGACCTGATGTTGGTAGGAGGAAAACTCTTAGTTCATTGGAGGTGAAGTTGTGGAGGAAAAAGATCAAAATTACTCAGCTGTACCAACTCAAATATAGGGTCAACAATACCTCAAGCTCTCTAGCTTCACGTATATCATGAATCTACCAGTGTAAAATGGAAATGGAAAAGAATTGGAACTGCTTTAATTTGAAGCTTGAGGCTTCAAATTGCATAGAACTTCTCTAGTAGAGTCACCAAAAAACTATTGGGTGAATATTTTGTCACCAGTTAACTAATGATAAAATAGGTATATCAACCATAGCATAAAGAGATTTATATGGCAATATGTGCATTTTTACCATAGCAAATTGAGATAAATCTCTCCTCCCATCAAGGGGAGGTTCCCTATAAGGCAGGGGAGGTTCCTTGTAAACTACTATAACTAATATAAGCTAAAAATACACTCAGGGGTGGGATAACACCATCCATCTCTCTTTTCTTAGAGATGATGCTCACAAGGACAAGGAGAAATCTTGGATAATTGCTGAAGGCATTTCTCTTCTTTCAGAAATGATGTTATAAAAATTAGAGGAAGACTTTTTGGTAGTAACTGTAACCACAAGAAACCCATGAAAGCACAGTCTTTCATTACTTCTCACACTGATCAAGACATAGGAAAATAGTAGGATGAAGTGTAGTACAAAGTCTCCACCTCAATTAAAATAGAGTGAAAGGTTACAAAGGGTAATGGGAGCTTAAAGTCTCACCAATATCCTTTACACTAAAACACAGAACACACAGACTAAAGGCAATTATGGTATCACAAAGTCTTCCATAGTTGACTTCAGGACATCTTCCAGATTATTTCCACTTGCTCTGCTTATTTGATTAAATAGACAATATTGTATTTAGAAAAAGACATAAGAATGATTTCCTAGATAACACAAGTTATTTCAATACAAAGTTTGAAAGGTCACTTGCTTTCTCATTCACTTGATAAAATATGATGAACAATCTGAGCTCAAAGTCTCAGAAATGCCTTTCAATTTGGATAGAGTTTTACTTCTAATCACTGAGAGATATCCTCTTACACAAAATGGGAGATTACAATATATAGCAGCCAAAGAAAGACTTCAACATTTTTTTCCAGTCAATGGCCCATGCTGCATTCAATGCCTTGAATGCATTTGGAAATTCTATGAAGGGGCCATGCTGGAGTAGGATATCAGCCTAGATTCTAGCGTTCTAATCATTTCAAATGTCTCCTCCAAAGCATTGGCTACTTGGTCATCTTTATGATGCTTACACGACTGTCCATTCACCTTTACTCAAAGGGGAAAATATAGGCTGCACCATTGCATACTCACGTCCCTTGATGTCCACCTGGTGGACTATTCCACCTATTGGAAATAACTCTCCTACATATATTTTTGGATTTTTTGTAGTTGTTCTCTCTTTCCTTACCACATTTTGTCTTTCCTTGGCAATCTGAGCTCTTGGGCTATCTTCTCATTTTCTGCTAGCTCCTTTGGCTCCTTTGGTCGGTCACTGAGTTTGTTCTCCAGGTCCGTGCCTTTGAAAATCAATGAATATTTTATTACCTTGAATTTGACATCTATGGGGATGTCATTGGTCACTTGGTCGCTTGAACCACTTTGTACCTTGAACCTTTGAACTCTTTGGATCCTTTCATTTTCTAAGTCCGTCAAACTTATTGAACTCGTTGAACCTTTGAACCATTTGAACTATTTTGGTTCAAGGTTCAACAGTTCAACAATTCAATCTTCACTCTTTGAAGCTTTCTTTTCTTTAAGTCCGCTGAAGTCATTTAACCATTGAACTCGTTGAACCTTTGAACCTTACGGAGGTGGGGTTCAATGGTTCAACGGTTAAAAGTGGTTCATTCTAATTGTTTGAAGCCCACTATTAAGTCTTTTGATTGAACCTCAACATTGAACCAACCTCAAAACACTAAGGAAATGCCTTAAGTGTTTTGAACTTCCCTTTGAGAAAGCCCACCTATTAAACATGCGAGTTCCTTAGCTAAAAATGCTTGAATAATTGAAGAAATTAGATGCTTAAAACATTTTTGAAAGAAAGAAAGAGATAATTTTGGCCTGTAGGACCAAAATAATCAGCATGTTATCCACAAAAATAAGTGATAGATTTTGGGAACAATAGTGATCATAAGTCAACATGGCCATTCCATTCTATTGGATAATGGTGATGTCATAATCAAGATAAAAAGTGACAATATAGTCATCTTGAATGAATATGAGTAAGGGAAACTACTCAAACTGAAGGGTGAGCCATAAAATTCGAGGATGCTCATCTTATGGAAGAAAAAAAGTTTCCAAACATGTTGTGGCATGCTCAATTTGGGCACACTTACTATAAAAAAATTTATGTATTGAAAAAGAATGGTGTCGTTGGCATGCCTACATTGCCATCAAAATCAGATGATAAGTGTGAAGCCTGCATCTTGGCTAAACATGCAAGAGAAATGTTTTTGAAGTAACAGTGGAAAGCAGATAGAAAATTATAGCTTGTTCATTCAGACTTGTGTTCTCTTTCAATTCTTTCTACTGGTGGTCATTAGTACTTCATGCTATTCATTGATCACTATAGCAGGATGATATGGATATACTTTCAAAAAAAGAAATCAGAAGTCTTTGATACTTTCAAAAAGTTTCAAACAATGATTGAAAATGAATCACAAACCTGCATTAAGACACTTATGATAGATAATGGTGGTTAATTCACATCAAAGAAGTTTGAATCCTACAATGAGCAAAATGGAATCAAACACCATCTCACAGTTCCTCACACTCCACAATAAAAATGTGTAGTTAAAATAATGAATAGAATTATGATGAATATGGTTTGTGAAATGTTGTATTTCAGAGGGGTAAATTTGCACTTTTGGGCCGAAGCAGCTAAAAGAATAGTATACCTTCATAACAGATCACCATCAATAACTCTTGAATCAAAGACTTTGTATGAGAAGTGGTGTGGTTACCTCCCTTCAGTGTGACATCTTTGAATTTTTAGATCCACTTGTTATGCATTAATTCCAAAGGAGAAGAGAAATAAATTGGACCACATGAGTTAAAAATGCATCCATTTGGGATATTATGATTCCTCCAAGGCATTCAAACTATATGATGAGAAAGAGAAGAAGTTTTTTGTCACAATAGAAGTTGTCTTTTTGTGACATTGTAAAGGACAAAGTGCATATTGATTGGCAATGGAGTTGACTAGATAAATATGCAAAGTTTGATGTCTATAAAGAGAGTGATTTGAATGTTCTAAACAATGAGTGGGCGACATAGAGTTGGGAATCTATTTATTTTTAATTGTCTCCTATACATGAGCTTGAAACTCCTCCTGAAGGAGAGAGTGAAACTTCTTTAGATATTGAATAGGGGCCAGTAGAACAAAGGTTAGATAGTGATGGAACTTTAGAGGATGAACCTAAAGAACCTATAGTATAGAAAATAATGCCTAAGTGGGCCACTCAAACACTGAAATATGTGAGGCCTAATGAAGTTGGGAAAATAAGCACTTAAAGTGCACATGCAACCTCATCTCAACCAAACAAGTCTATTGATGAAATTTAGGACATGATTGGAAAACTCACATTAAATGATTCTCAAGAGGACCTCAATGTTGCATTTGATTTAGAACTAATAACTTTCAAACAAGATGAGAAGCTTGAATCTTGGAGAAAATCAATGAAAGATGAGTATAATTCATTGGTGAAAAATGAGACTTAGAATTTGGTTGATCCACCACATAGTTGCAAACCAATTGGCTGCAAATGGGTCTATCATAACAAATACAAGGAAAATGACTCAATTAACAAGCACAAAACAAAACTTGTCATAAAGGGGTATGCTCAAAAAGAAGTAATTAGCTAAAATGAAACCTTTGCACCTACAACAAAATGGACTACCATTCAAACCATGTTGTCTCTGATAGCTCATAATAGATGGAAAGTTCACCAAATGGATGTCAAAACTACATTTTTGAATGGAGACCTCAAGGAAACTATGTACATGACACAACTTGATGATTTTTTAGTAAAGGGACAAGAGTACAAGTTGTGTAAACTAGAAAAAATGCTATATGGTTTGAAACAAGCCCCTCGAGAATGGTATGAAAAACTAGCTGGACACCTTATGAACATGAACTTCAAATGTTTTGAGTTGTAAGATACAACTCTTGTCATAGAAATAGTTGTATTTGTGGTGGTGTATGTTGATGATTCACTCATCATAGGGAAAAATGATTGGTACACAGTAAAATTCAAATTAGATTTGATGAAGTCTTTGAAATGACTAATTTGGGTTATCTTCATTACTATTTGGGTATTGAAGTAATTTAGAAACCAAAGCATTTATTCATCATTCAGTAGAAGTACATTTGTGACATTCTAAACAAGTTCAAAATGGAATATTGTAAGCCTCTTTAGCATGCACATGAAATAGAATATCAAAATGACATCTGAAGATTCAACAAAGTTGGTTGATGCCACTATATACACATAACTCATTGGAAGTCTAATTTATCTGACTATCACTCAAACAAATATATCATATACAGTTGGTATCCTCTCAATATTCATGCAACAACCTAGGGAGAGTCATTGGGTAGTAGCAAAAAGGGTCCTTAGATATCTCAAAGCCACACAACATTTTGGGCTCAAATACTCTAGGATAGGAGACTTCAAACTGGTTCGGTATTCATATTCCATCTATGTTGGTGATCATGAAGATGGAAATTCCACCTTGGGTGTTTTAATGAATTTAGGAACATTAGTTGTCAGTTAAAAATCTAAGAAGCAATCAGTGCTAATAATTTATTCAATAAAAGTAGAATATATGGCCACTTTAGAGGTAATTAGAGAGATCTTGTGGATTAGAAGGGATTTTTCAGAGTTATAGGAGCAATAGGCTTCATCAACACCTCTCATGGTTGACAACACTTATATAATATATATGGTGAAGAATCTAGTCTTTCACAATCAAACCAAGCACATCAATACCAAATTTTACTTTATTTGACACTATGTGAAAGATGGTAGTGCCAAGTTGCAACATTGTCCAACACTGGAGCAACCAACAAACATCCTGACAAAGGCACTTAGATGAGAAAAAATTGAAAAGTTCAGAGGAATACTTAGTCTAACAAAGACCTCTACAGATTAAGGGGGGGATGTAACAATATTATAGATATTAGTTATTAATCCTAGGTGTCTAGCTTAGGTGTCTTGTATTTCATCTTATTCAATAAGCTTTCCATTCCCATAGGAATAGGAAGAGTCATTGGGAATGTGAATTGATTAGTCATTTTTTGGCTTTAAATTGTAATATTTGCTTCCTTTCTAATTTGAATCATGAAATATAATTTTATTTCTATTCTATAAATAAATCTTCCAACCTATCACATTGTTGCCTCCATAATCTTGAACTTTTGTCAAAATAACACATGTAAGATCTTGAAACCTATTTCACTGTTATATGCTATTAAATAAATTCAAGTCAGAAATTGTAACTATACAATAACATATATCAAATATTGCATTTTTTTTTGGGTTTTTTTTGCATTTTCATGTTAACAAGAAAGCACCATGCAAGATATCAATATCTTTCTATTTAGTTTTTATATGTATTAAATATTTTACTCATATGCAATTATATTAATAAAGGCAAAAAAGAAGAAGTTTCCATTTATTAATTTAAATATGGAATAATTTTATACAAATACTATACGTAATATGAGTAGTGAAAGTAGCTAGAATAAGTATTAGTATTGTCAAAAAGTTTTTATGCCATACATTTAAACTGGGTTCTTTTTCTAAAGCCAAGAAAATAAGATAACAAATAAGAAACAACAGTATTAGAAAATGGCAAGAATAATATTTTGAATGATAAAAACATATTTGTAAGACAATATTGGAACAAGCTTACTAGGCTAGAAGTTATTTTCATTCATGTTTAATATTAGAAATGATACAATCCATTATGATTGTGACTATGCTATAAAGTTGGAATTTGCATAACAGGAAAATAATTGCTGAGATGTCTTGTTTATATTGGTTGAAGGATATTGGAGTCCATTCTGGTAGTAAAGTCTCAAGTAAAGGTTTCTTCAATATGCATTCGATCTTTCCTTCTTTTGTAGAGACACTACAAGTTAATGCATGAATAAACAAATGTCCTAAATTCAGTGGGCATCTTGGACAATACAAATAGTCATCGCATTCAATATCATTTGCTAAAATTTCATGGTGGAAAGAATTGAATTTTGGTTGAAAGGGAGCTCAATAAATATATTGTGATTTTAACATTCCTATTTCCTGTAGATGTTTGAATCAATTTTTTTTTTTGAAAATCAATTAAAAGTTTTCTTTTAAGTTAATGGAAAAAAGAAAGAAAAAATAAAAAGAGAAAGAAAAAAGAAATGTTTGCCTTGATGTTTGCTCCAATGATTGTTTGAAAATATTTTTTTGTGGTTTCATCAACCCATGGTTCGATAAAAGATGTAATATTTATATAAAGTGTATGAGAACCTTTTAGGCCTTTTCGTATGATGTTTTTGAAAATGTAGATAGGGTTTTTGACATTAACTGGTCTTAAATTGCATGGTGAAGTTGAATATATTGTTTTCCAAGTTGAATCTAAAATAAAATAGTTTGTAACTAATTTGTAAACAAAAAAACCATAATGTAAGAAAAAAAATAATTTACAAAAAGAAAAAAATAGAGGCTCACAATTGCATAGTTGTATTCTATTTCATCATCATTGACATGCAAGTTAAATTGATTATTTATTTACTAGCAACTTGTTATCAAGGCTCTAAATGAGCTGATAAAAAATGAATCATCTGAGTCTATAATATCAGCAATTACATGGTCAGGTGTAAGTTTACCCTTTTTGCAAATTGTAGGTATGTTTTGCATGTTTGATTTTGTAGTTAACACTATGCATAAGGCAACGCCCTCTCTTTCATATTTTGTTTTTTATTTGATCAAGAACTTTGAAACCTAAATACTTTTTCGTAAATATATATTTATTTCTTATTTTTAAATTAATTTATTGCTAGTGTTCATTGTTATTGACATTTGTTCATGAACATCAACCTAGTCAATGTGAAATATATCTACCTCAATCAGAGAACTAGGATTTTTAACATGAGTAGCTCCATAAACTATTAGAATATTCACCTCAAATGTAGTAATGGTTTTCCCATCACAAATCTTCAAAATTGTGCACGAAGAAGCTACTTATGTGTGTGTGTGTGTTGAGAGAGGAAGAAAGATTTTTTCTTTTTCGTTTAAAGAGCACAATGACAAATGCAAAGTGAAAAATTGGCATTAAAAAAAGACACAATTGAGAAATTATAAAGAGGAACAAAAAAAAATTCATGAGTCACCATTTTTGCAGTTGTTGCTAAGAATAACTTGTTTGATATGTACCATATAAAATAGTTTCTTGTTCTTCATCTATTTCTTCTTTGTTTGATTTTTTTTTTCTAATTCCATGTCTTCTCCTTCATTTATTGAAATAGAATGTTCGTTCTTTTCATATTTGTTTTAAAAATAAATGCAATAAACATATATTATAGTTTTATACATGAGAAATATGCAATTAAAATAACTAGACATAATGTTTAATCATGAAATAAATTAAATAGGTTAAACAACATGCTTTGTTTTGAGTTTTGTGCATATAAAAATGCAATTAACGTAGGCCAAATTTGCGAATGAGAAAAAGACTTCAAACAAAAAAAACAAAATCCATGAGTACGATCATTGACTTGCTTTAAATCCTAATGATTAAGTATTATTATCTATGGTTACATAGATTACATTATGATTGGTCCAATATGTTTCTATTGTTATAATCTGATTAGTTTATTTTGTACTGTTTGTCCAAAATTGATCTATGATTATATTCATACATTGCTTGTGTCTATGTGGTAGGAAATGCAAATTGGAAGCTATGTTTTTGAAGTAGTATAGTTGATTTATTAGAAATAGACATGTCAGTGTTAAAGTCTCCTAGTATGTAGATTTATTTGGATGCATTTGCATTTAAAAGTGCCTTTTTAATAACAATGATGATACTCAAGATGCAAGTAGATGGGGATGGATAGATATTAACAACTACAATTTCATGTTATCATATTACAACATTTATTGTTAATGTTTCTAATTCATCTTCTATATAATGCATTGGTTGTGAGATGTTTACATGCTTTTGTACACATATAATGATACCATGGACATTATATACTAAGTTTTAGGTCAATACGTTTGAGTTAAGATTAAATCAATTGGCAGATGCAATGTACGTTTCTTGTAAGCACAATATATCACATCTCATCAAGTCATGGTTGTTGATAATGTCTTCCACATGGGGATTAAGGTTGAGAGTATTCAAGGAGTAAATAATAATAAATAAAGGCAATACATTTGATCATAGGCTATGTTCAAACTTCCATTTTCAATTTTATTCTAGCCTTGACATTTTGATAGATATTTTTTTATTAACTATAAGTTTCTTTTGGTAAGCGAACCTAGCAAATATAATGAATCTATGCTTTTCACATGAGAAAAATTTGCATATGCTAAGCCATGTCTCCTCACACCAAGTGGGTTTAATGCTACACCTTCCATGGTGAGACCTTGTGACCTATGTATTGTGCATACATAAGCTAGCTGGACTGGAAATTAACTTCACACTATTAATTATTTTTTATAAATGGGCATGTGAACCAGTTTAGAGATTCAAAATATAGGAGTCCAATCTAGATAAATACAGATTTTATAGATATGATCATGTATTTTTCTTTGAAAGTTTCCAATGTTAATATCATTAAATTTAACCCAAATAATGTCATTGTTTTATTCTTTGCTGTATAGTTTAAATATGCCATTTGAACCATTGACAAGGCCATCTTGCATATCATAATTCCCAAGAAAAAGCTTGATCAACATGTCAAGATTTAGTATGATTTTTGTTGGTAGGAATATAAAATTAGCATATCCTTGTCTTTCATTGTATGTATCATCTTCATTTTTTATTGCATGGATAACAATTTCATTGTGCAAAATAAGAGCCAACATTTTGATATTGTGTGCTTCTACATCATTATTCAAGAAAAAAAGATATGGAAATGAAGGATCATTTGGAGATGGTCACAATTTTTTTTATTAAGATATAATTATCCTATTTTCTATGAGAGCATATTTATATTCTATTTAAATCGAGATAAAAGTTTCCTCCTTTTGATGCATGAGTTATTGTAATTGATAAAAATTTACATTTTCTTGCCAAAAAGAATACAATCAGTTTAATACTAATTTGTAGATACTCAAAGATAAAAAAGTCATTCACATGTTGAACTTGATAAAAGTCTCCACAAAATATCATGTCAACATTACCAAAGAACACAGTTAGTAGGTGCAGTATGTCATGTAACTGTTTATCAATGTGATATAACATTATTGCTCCTACAGGTGAGATATCATCAATTAGCACTATGAAAAATTGATTTTAATGTTTGGACAATATATCTAGACATTCATTGTTCAATGGAATAAGTTTCAATTTGTTAAATGGCAATGAAAATGTAGAATGCAATGTGACTCCACCTGCATTGTATGCAACTTTTTCTGTGTATGCAAGAATAAAACACATTGGCTTTGCAAGGATCACTTTTGATAGTTTGAGAGTAAATGTGAATTATAATTTCATAGATACATTTTGATTTAAATGTATTTCTCGTTCTTGTGCCACCTATTGGGAATAGGTACAATGTCTTATTTTTATAAGAAATGTATTTTATAATTACATGTTATTTTTTATTTAGCATTCATCTATGTTTATAGTATTCAATATTATTAGAAATAAATGGACGAGAGAGAAATTCAAATATTTTTGAACTAAGTTGGCTAGATACAGAGTTTGTTAATGGAAATTCCATGCACATATCATATTCCTCTTGCATGTCCTTTACTTTGCTTAATCAAATTATAGTGTCTAATACTTTCACAGTATCAAATTCAATTTTGTAGGTGACATGTTCTATGTATCCCCAAGAAGGATTTATGTCATAGTTGAACTTGGAATTGTTCAAATTTATGATATTTAATTGTGAATTATATGTGTGTTTCCATGTTTCAAGACATTGGTTCAAACTATCCCCATTGTTTCAAAATGGCTGATACAACAACAACCATTAGTAGTAATAGTTTTCAATGTCAAGACGTTTATTGTAATTAACAAAGTGTATAAAATGATTTTTTTCCTTTTCAATGGATTTACATTTTTATGGTACTTGAAAAAAAAATTAGTTAAACAAACATGGTCAATGATAATAGGACATGCTATGTAATAGTCTATAAGAGATCAACATATTACATTTTTAGAATCATCTAGCTCATGTCTAAGAAGGATTGAGGGTTTTAAGATAAATTTTCATTCATCAAGGCAAGATGTGTTTACAAAAGTACATGTTATTAAACAATAGTTCAATGACAATGATAATACCAAGTGAATAATTTATTGCACAAACATCTGTTGATATTTTAGCATTACATTTCCTAGTGTACACAATATCTAGGTAACATCTATATATGTTGTTGCATGTTGTTTTCATATTTACCTAAAAATATGTATGGTTTTTAAATTTCCCTTTGTCATATATGAGTTACATTATGTTTTTGCAACATATGCATTTAAAAAAACTATGCATTTGTATTGGATTGCCACATATAGGCATGTTTTTTATAAAATTGTTGCTCCATACTTATGATAGTGTGCAGACAAAAAAAATAGTACGCTATGTAATTGTGGCCTGTATTGTTTCCAGGTATAGGGGCTTAGTCATGCCTAGGTCTTGTAAAAAAATGTTGAAGTTATCTGAAGTAGTGTATCATTTTGTATTTAGTAGCAAATAAATTTATTTTGATGTTGTAATCATAAGTTCATTTGCTATTTCAGATGGTGTAAGTATTATTGTTTATCTTATTGGTAACTATGGAAAATTATATCTATAATTTTTTTCCTTTTTTTTCATACAAATCTTAGTATGATGGTGTATATGCAATTTTTACACATCATTTTTTAGAATGTCAGTATCATAATTTATGCATTTGTCTTTAAAATCTAAATTTTTTGAATTTTTATCCTTTTCATATATTGATCCATATTTTATCCACACCAAGCAATGGTCATGATCATTTCCTCTGTGTTGAAATTCAATTACACAAAAATAATCATTGATTTTACCTAGTAAAAATTCATCACTGCATAACATTTATCTTAATGCATTGATGTGATGTCTATAATACCATGTGCATGTAACTAGATATATTTTTGCAAAAAAGGAAACATCATCAAATTTTTTGAATTTGCCAAGTCCAACATCTTTTTTCCTATGATTTAGATATAATTATTGTGATGCATCTATTAATGGTTTCCAACGACATTTGACACTTTTAAAAAGTCAAGAAAAATGTCAGCAATTTTAATTGGCATATCATGGCAAAAACATTTTTTTAATGCCTTGTATATAATCAGGGGATATGTGTATTTCTCTAAAATCTATGTATTCAATTTCTTATTTAAGCAATATTTCTAGATTTGGTTTGTATTTGACATCCCTTGTTAGAAGCTTTCTCCCCTTTAGCTGTCCTTTTCTAATTTGAACTAGCATAATCTTTCCAACATGATCTATGGTTATTTTTATTGATTTGAAAAATAAGTTGGTGAGGTGATATGAAAATTTGTGATTAACATGTAACAATTCCCATTGTGCTATCTTGATATGTAAATCTTGACACAATATCTTCATCATGAGGATTTCTAAAGAAAAGTGTTGGAAAACTCATTTCTTTAGAGTCCTTGTCTTTAAAAATGCCAAGTGAGTGATTATATTTAGTTGGTGCAATTGTAATCATTTTGTTTTGTAATGCAATAATACATGTGGAGTCTTTAAAACCATGCACTAGGGTCTTATTGGAATAACTTTCATCTATGCTAGAAGACATGCTTATTCCATTATCTATAATGAGTTCAGATTCGTTGGACATTATTGTTATTTACACTATCCATGATAGTATCAACTATGAGTGTTTCCCAATCATGTTTAATATAGACATTATGAGTAATGTATAATTTTATTATGAATAGTTATTTTAATGCTTTAATGATGAGCTATGGTCGAACAACTCCTTGTTGATATGAATTTTTGTATTATAAATGCCTTTTATATATATAATAATTGTTGTTTTCTCATCTACGGATCTTGGAAATGCTTTTTGAATTTTATCAACATTTGATGTGACATTGATAATTGGACCTTTAGTATAATTTATGGTTTTCTATAGCCCAAGTCTTTTATCTATGCAAATGTTATTCTCAATGCAACAAGTCTTTCTTCAATATCTAATAGCATAAGCATAATTTTTAATCATTTATTTTGTCTAATATTAGTAGGCATTAAAAATATAGGAAACATTCCATTCTTCAACAATTTGTTACAATTTTTACATATTTTCTTTTTATAAATGACTTTATTTTTCCTATAAATTGTTGGCATGTGTCCTTTTCAGCTTGATTAAAAAGTTTCATACTATGCTTAAAATGTAATTTTTTGCAAATAGCACAAACACTTATGGGAGTGTCAGTAATTTTTTTGTTGAAAATTTTTATTGCTTTTCTAATAGGATTCTTGATAAGTTTCTTGTCTATGGGCCTTTTACTTGCAATTTTCAATGTCCAAAGCAAATATTATTTTTTTGTTGGTATTGTGCCTACACAATCAATAAAAACTTGGATATGTTTTGTAGTTTGTTGTTTCATTATTAATGGTTCATACTGCATATGATTTTTATTTGTTTCAAAAAATATAATGTTGTATATGGCATTTGACTGAGAACAATCATTATAGATTTTGATAATCTATTGACTTGTTGATGACAATAGACATGTTGTTACTTTTAATAGATATTAAATCCATTATAAAATAAAGTTATTACCTTCTATTCCACCATCATCATAGGGAAAAGCCAATTTCACAATGTATCCTTGCCAAATTTGTAATAGCTAATATGTCCTTAATAACATTGTCTGTCAGATTTGTTTTTAAATAGACATATGCTTCCATATCTATAGAAAGAAAGGCACTGCAAAAATATTGTGTTATGTATCGATACAAAGACTGTATGTCAAAAGCATTTTCTATTAAATGACAAAAAACATTGAATATGTTGTCGCCACAACAAGATGTGTCTCATAACATTTTTGCCAAACTGTATAGCTATAAATTTATAATGTTTTCTTTCCAAGAAGAAGAAAACATAGTACAAGTTCTTGAAAAATATATCTTAAGGGGCATTGCTAATTCCTTAATTTCCTATAATATGATGGTTCATAATGTCCATACATAGGGTTTTGATCGTGGAAAACAATACAATACAGAGGTGAATGTAAATTTTCATTAAAGTGTAACTATTTTTTACTATTCATCAGAGACCAAACATAAATAGAAATATTAAACCATTTAGAGAGATAGTTTATGCCAAAAACTATTTCCCCATAAACCATTTTCACCATTTAGTGTGTATGCAATTGCTAAAATTTTCATTCATTTAAAGTATGTGGCAATGCCATGTACATGATGCAGTCTGTATATCTCTACTAGATCTAATTCTAGGTGTAAGGAGCTTAGTGCATCTTAAACATTATTTTCCAAGTAATTATAAAAATGTTCTATAATTACAACATGAAGTTCTATTGATGTGTGTATAAAAATGTAATAAGACATGAAATGCATCAAATAAGCAATCACTGACATTGTATTTGAATTGGCAAGTTCCAAATATGGATCCTTTATCCAAAGTGACATCTATGCTATCAAAACCAGTCAAGACCACTGGTCTATTATCTTCCATAGAAATTAATTGCTCATCACTATGTTTATTCACCATTTTTTTGATCTCTATTCATGGACCTTATTTGACACTATTCACCAAGCCATTTCTAAGTTTTATTAGATAGGCAATTGACCATGATAAGCACTTGTAAGATGGTACAAGCACTTTTTTTAGCAAAGGTCACTAAACATCAAATGTAAAAAAAAAACATGAATTAGCTTTGGAAAAATATAGTTTCAAAGAAAAAATTAGACATAAGTCCATATCTATTTTATTTTGAATGCAATGTTTCTATTTTCTAGTAGGGAAAATATCATAACAAAAGCAAAAGACATATATTAGAACAACTTAAGGTTTAAGGTAATGGTCCGATCAAACAAAAATATTAAATTATATATTGAATCCCCATGATTGTATCAAAGTCATGGCCATGTATCAAGCTTATTGAATCAAGCATAATGATTCATAAAACCTTCTTCAAATAAGTTGAACATAATTTCAACCCAGAAAAATCTTGTTTTCATTGTCATGAATGGTAAAAGCTTCAAAACTCTTACTTAAAATTAATATATAAAAACTATCAATAATGGGCATTCAAGCTATGCACATATCCATGTAGTTAATATCTACACATGTAGAGTAGACAAAATTATCCCAGTCTAAAGTCTTAAAAACTGAACAACATCCTTGAAAAGTAGGGCACTTCAAAGAACTAACCCATGTGTATCCATGTAATACATCACCCATAACATCCTCAGAATACAAGTCCAAAAATATTTATAAAGCATATTTATCTCACATAATTAAATACACAAGTGATTCCTATCAATAAAACATGAAAGTCCCTTATGATTTTTACAAGGAACTAGTCTAGTGTTCCCATAGGGCATACTGATGCATCACCATGATGCATGAGCATCAAGATACATGAAATATTGGATGAATGTGAGTGGATGGAGGAAATTCCATCTCGTAGGCCACAATACCAATTTTTTACAAGATCTGATAAGGGCCATAATACTTGGAAGATAACTTGTCATCTTTTTTATGTTGCTTCAAAGACATTTGATTATTTGGATGCAAGCAAACAAAGACCCAATCACCAATTTTAAAATGCGTCTCACTCCTGTGGTGATATTCTTGTTGCTTCATGTGATTCTAGGCTAAATTTAAATTTTCACGCAAACTAACAAGGACTTCTTATTGATGCTGAAGGTATTCCTCCAATGCATGTAACTTTGGGTGGGCCTTAAATGGTGAAGTAAGGGATGGATGATGGTAACCATACAATTCAATTAAATGAGACATGTTGGATGAAATATACACTAAATTATTATACCACCATTCAGCCAGGGGCAGCCACTGAACCCATTTATCCTATTTATTTGACACAAAGTAATGAAGGTACCCTTCCAGACACTTATTGACTACCTCAGTTTATTTTTTTAGATTGAGGATGATAGGATGAGTTATGAGTCAATTGGGTTCCCAAACATGAAAATAATTCTATCCAAAAATTATTAATGAATATGGGATCTCAATCATTGACAATAATCTTGGGAGTACCATGTAATTTTTGAACTGTATTGAGAAAGGCATATGCTACTATACTAGCCACCAATAATTGAGATAAAGAACAAAAATGAGCATACTTTGTGAGTCTATCCAAAACAACCATGATAACATTTTTATCTTTAGATCATGGTAACTAAGTAATAAAATCCATAGACACCTCTTCCCATCATTGACTAGGGATGGATAAGCGTTGTAAAAGACCTAAGGTTTTAATGGTTTCACCTTTATTTTATTGGTTAACCATACGTTCAAACACATATTTATGTACATCAACCTTGAGTCCTTCCCAAAAAAAATCCTTCTTGACTCTATGATAGGTTTTTAAAAAACTTGAGTGATTGCCAAGTAGAGATGCATGAAATTTTTGAAGGATTTTTATTTGAGAAGAGAATTATGACATAGATATAATCTAATTTTATACCATAATGCATTCCCCTTCTATGTAAACTTTAAAATCCCATATGAACCTTGTTGTAAATTTTGAATCAATTTATGGGTAACACTATCATTCTCCTATTCTGACCTTGCTTTCTCGAGCTAGTCTACTTGCCAAATGGTCATGATACATAACAATGCCTCAACTAGTTCATCTCACCTAGATAGTGCATCAACCACCACATTTTATTTTATTTTCTTGTAGTGTATTTAAAAATTAAATCCTAACATTTTTATCACCCATTTTTTGTTATTCTTCAGAGGATAACCATCATTCTAAAAAATATTTAAGGCTATCATGATCAGTCTTTACCTGAAAGTGACAACCCAATAGATAAGGTTCCATTATTTGAATACATGTAGAATAGCCATTATCTCTTTCTCATAGATGGGTTTGAGCTTGTTTTTATCCTTCAATTGATGAATTTCAAAGGTAATGGTCCTACCCTCTTGCATGAATACTTAGCCCATACCATATCATGATGCATCACATTCAACCACAAAAGTTTTAGAAAAATCTAAAGTAGCCAATACCGGAGTGGTGCATAGAGCCATTTTCAGTTGTTCAATTGATTTGGTAGTTTTATCAATACAATGGAAGGAGTCTTTATTAAAAAAGGAAGTCAATAGTGATACAATACTACCATAGTATTTGACAAACTTGCATAGTAACCAGTTAGCCCTAGAAATCCTCTTAGATGCTTGAGAGTCTTAGAAATCTACCAGTCCATGATGGCTTGGATTTTTTTAAGATCAAATTTTACTCCCTCATGTGATATAATATGACCCAAATATTTCACTTCCTAGACTAAAAAAGCATATTTGGATGGTTTAGCATACAATTGATGTTGCTCGAGAACTAAGAGTACCTATTTCACATACTGCAAGTGGTCTCCCCAATTTTTAATATAAATAAAGATGTTTAATGAGCCCATAAAATGACTCATTATATTCATAAAATAATTTCATATTTATTGCATATGAAGTAGATCTAAATATAGTTTCTAAACTTATGGTCTATTTAAAATAAAATAGTATGTATCATGGTATATCTATACAATTCTTTGTTATCTATTTGTTAGCTATTACTAATGATTATTAGGAAAAAAGATGTCAATGAGTGCATACACCATCTATATTAAGCTAAGAATGATTAAAAGTATGAAGAATAAACATTCAAGAATAATGTAAGAGTAGTATCTAAATTTTAGATAACAAAATCTAGTATTTTGGTCAAGTTATGGACTCTTACAGGTTTGTTGCAAGCTTATTACAATAGCTACAATTACAATAGGCTTGCTACAGACCAACTATAGATTATAATAGGGTTGTTATGGAAAAACTATGGATTATAATATAATTTATATGGATCCACAATGGATTTCATCAGATCAACTATGGCTTACTATGGATTTTAGCTGGCTTGCTACGAATTTCAATAGGTTGCTACAAATTTCAACAGAATTGCTTCAGACTTCAAAAAAATTGCTACATACTTGCTTGGAAAGTATTTCTTAGAGTATTCTAATGTTTTAGCTATCATGAAGAATGCTTTCTATTTAGATTATTCTATATATAGATTTCTATGTATAGATTTTTCATAATAGTTTATATTCGAATATATGTTTATGTAATTTTATTCCAATAAATATCTCTCTCCATATTTAGTGGAGATTGAGATTATGTTGTAATATATTTTATTATTGAAATAAACCTATCTTTTCATATTTTATGGAGATTGAGATAGGATAGAGTATCTCAGTTGTTACTCCCAAATAAGGTGTTGGTTGGAAGCATGAAATTATAAATACAACTTTTCACACCCAAAAGAAATAATTAAACAATCAATATATTTTTTCTTTCCATTATTCTGAGTAGCCCGTTCTGAAATTTATGTTTTGAATAAATCTTCTTCTGAAGAATGAGATGGACACTCATTCCAAGGAAGATGGATCATGTATTTATGTCTATTTCTCTATTCTAGAATTATTCTTTTTGATGTAAATTCTTATTTATTTCTTTATTTTTGAAAACATTTCTTTTGTATAACTTGTTGTAAACCTGTAGATTTTTTGTATGTTTGTCATTTATTTTTAATTCAAAAATTTTATTTTTGCAAGTGTGATTTAATTTCATGCAATTGTGCTTTGATTTTTTCAAGTATGATTTGCAATTCCTGCAAGTGTGGAGTGTGATAGAAGGAACCATTTGCCAAAGGTCTTTTTTTCTTATTGTATGCAACCTTCAGATACCAGTCCAGGATTGATAATGTAAAATAAAAGGTATTGATGACACCCATCATTTTTGGCATCATTGCTAGGGAACCATAGTGTTATTAGGAGATTCAGATCTGCTAAAAAGATTCTTAGTGAGAGGGAATGTTTCTTTGCAAATTTTGTGATAAAAAATACTTAATTAATTATTTTTTTAGGATTTATTTTCTACAACATAGATTAAAATTTATTTTTTTGTAATTAAGAATTTTAGATTTAAAAATCTAAAAAATAAACCCCGCAATGCTAACATTGCTGTGTAGAAAATAACAACTACTACCATCATGAAGAAAGATCTAATTGTTGATGCAAGATGGAAATGAAATTCTGAAACAACTAACAAGTTGGAGAAAATAGTCTGATACATAAATTTTTGTAGTTGTTCATAATAAAAAAATATGAAATATATACTTTTATATCTAACATACATATTTAGTGAATGATATGCATTTGGAGTTAGTTAGATCAATTATATATGGTTGTGTGAAACCTATACAAATATAACTGTACCTTTTTTAGAACCATCTATAATAGATCACACATATTTTTGGATGATTCTAAAAAAATTACATGCTAAAATTAAGGTGAAAATCACTATTAAATTGATCTCTAACTATTTTAAATAGTCTCATACCTACATGCCTACAATAAACATGTTTTATTGTTATCCATTTGATTAAAAAACACAAATAGTTTCTAGCAAGATAAGACTGCACATCAGATTTTGATTGCGAACGAAATTCAGAAATGACTAAAATTTATAAAAGAAAGGCTAAAGTTTATGAGAGGATGGCTGAAGTATACAAGGAGATGGTGTTATAGGTAAATAAAATTACGCTGATGATCTCTGCTAAAATAAAATGATCTGCAATCCAATCTATGTAATTATTGAAGGTAGACTCCCAAGCTAAAAATATGTGGGGTATTTGATCTTCCATGTAAGCATAGTTTATTTTTAGTAATGATTGATATAGTAATAATTGATTAATAAATTGAAAAAATCAACAACTATATGATCTATTAAAAAGGAGTTATCACTCCAACCAAAATTTTAGTGATTTTATTTAGTAAAACATTATGTATGAATTTTATTCTAATATGGTACAATCAAATGGACTTATTTTACATGATAATATCATCAATAGTTTTTTTGCTAATTTATGTCACGACTTAAAAATATTCATATGTATAATCGCCAAATCAAGCCAAGTCAATAGAGTGAGAGATTCTTGAAGAAATTCATGGATGGAATACATAAATAACCTCCCAAAATTTTGCATGAAATATCGTCATACATAGAAAGTTATTTTGGATGAATTTCATGTGAGTCAGACAAATTAGATAAGTTATAAACAATAAAAATCTGCATGCAAGGTAGATCACGACAGGAGAGCATAAATGTCATGCAACAACTTTGGCATTATAAAAATATAACTAAAAAATTTATGAGTCAAATATTTCAAGTTGATGATAAGTCTTAAATAATCACTGATTTTTACAAAATTTTAGCATGTACAGGTTGTTGATTTTAAATTAGGTGATCTTAATATTTTAATTTCTATTTTAAAATTAATTATTAAATTTATACTAAATTTTTCTTTTTAAGATTTTTTTAAACTATAGTGATAATGTTTGATAAAAAATATCAATTAAAATACTTGAGAGATTTACTACTTTGATCTCAATACCAAATGTTTAATTTGTTTTCTATGTTTCCTATTAGTTTTCATGGATGAGTAAGGTTGTAATTTTAAAAAAATGACGATAGTCTAAAAAATTAAAAAAATAATTAGACTTACCTTCCTTGCCAGACTAGCATGCAAATAAGGACTTTAAATTCACGTGTAGTCATATGAGACCAAGTGTTTAATGTTTTTTGAGTGTTGTAGATGCTAAAAATTCATAAAAATTATGTGCTTTCATCAAGCTATCCAAAATAACATAAAATCATCAAAATATATTCAATACTAAGTAAATATGTGGTTATAAAAATAGTAAATTAGGCCTGGTTTCTAGAGGGGCTCCACCCCTCAACCCCACCCTTTATCATGACAAGGAACATGCAAGGGGTGTTGCCCTTTGACCCCACTGGGGGCTACCATCTCCAAACCCCCACTTTTTATTTCCCAATGAAGAAGAATATAGTGACAAGCTTCCTTAGCATGATGTAGATCTAGGTCAGGTTGTAGATGAAGAACATAATTTTTAGTGGCAAGAAGAAGCATGCAAAATCTATTTGCAATAAGGAAGCCAAGGACCTCTAAAATTTAGTTATCTACGTATGTTTTTTATTTTTTAATTTTTATCAAATAATTTAACAATGTAATTTTATCTTCTCTATACAAAATAATAGTTAGTGTTTTCTACACTATTCATAATAAAAAGAATTGATGACATTCTATTTTACTCATTTCCATCCATCTTCATAAATTAGCTAAACCTATATCCACTTGCATAATAATAGAACTTGTCTGAGGAAGTTTTTATTCTCCATAATAAAATTCCATCATTAATAATGTTAATTTTTGAACCATCAATCATTTCTACATAAGTTGAACTTCATTCTTTCATATACATTCAAATGTTTATCTTAACATTCTATTATTAACATTTATATTTCTTTGACATTGTTGATATTATGCTTATCAGAAAAGGTTTTATTTGTTTTTATTTTTTTCAATATACTTTCATTACAAGGAGTCATTTTAGAGATGAAATTTTTTGCCCATGACTTCAGTAAGCAGTTGAAAGATTATCCTGAGCTACCTTTGAAAAGAGAATGTAGCAAAATCATTAAGTGTCTATCGCCAATTATTGGTCATCACTACATAGACCAATGCTAAAAAATGTCAACATATAGAAAATTACATGACACATTTTCAAGCAGTATGAAGATTTATATAGTTTATGGCTAACATTTTCTATGTCATTAGTTTTCAAGAAAAAGAATAACAATGAAAACTTTTGAGCATTTTTGGTAGCCTTAGTTTGAAAACCAACTTGCTGGTAGATCAAGTGCTGGAATAAAGAGCCTTGATTAGAAAACTAGTTTACTAGCTAGTCAGGGGAAAAAACATAAAAAATAAAAAAAATACAATTTATCCTATGAAAAAGTTGATGCAATTGTTTTTACATGGTTGCATACTTCTGTAGTCTTATTTCTCAGTATAATAAGATTGTACTTTTATCAATATTTTTTCTCAACATATTTCACTTTGGCTATCATGGAAGTAACACTTAAATTTGAAGGTATGCCATGGTATTTTACTAAACTATTTCACATTTAAATTTACTTGTACGTTTTGTTATTACACTCTTGTAAATAACTTGTTCTAGATAAATGGACAAACTTCCATTTGATCTTGTGTAATCTCATCCCACTCCATTCATTTGACATGCATGAGGACATGCATGAGCTTGGGTGTGGGTGAGGAGAATAGCTTCGAATATATAAAAATTGAGCTTATCCAAATAAACAAAAATAGTTTGATCTTGATAATGGTACATAGTTTTAAAAGGAACAAGAATTTTTTTATGTCAAAAGTTGCTTTGTGCTCAAAAAAAATATGTGTAGACACAACATGACATTCTCAACATAAGAACTTACTCTCACCTTATTTAAAAAAAAATAGAGAGACAATAAGAAATCAAGAAGAAAATATAAAGAGAGCAGTATGAGAATTTCTCACAAGAACTTGTGTCAAAAGGATAAAAAATAATCTAAAGATAGTAGGAATAACATCCACACAAGAACCTATCCTTAGAATGTTCATTGGCCACTTTTGCCTATAATTTTAAAAGATAAATGTCATTATACCTATACAAATTTGGGAAACCCATTTTAAGTATGAAGTTAAGTCTAAATCATGCATATGTACCATGATGTTTTAAATAGTGACATGCGTGAAGACATGCATAATATTAGCTGTGAGGGATGTTGGGATATGAATAACCGGAAGCACATAATTGATTACCAATACAAGCAACTTAATATGCGAAATTAACCAGAATCAACAAGTAACTAGAATCCAAGAATAACACAAAATATGAGAAATAATACACAACTTGTATTGAAACTCTTATAGAAAAGAATACAATAAAGAAGATGCCACTTCTTCTCCACCACCTCTTCAGAGGCTTCTCACACCTCAAGTGAATAGTAATTCTCTCCTCAAAGCTCTCTCTCTTAGGTCCCAACACCCAACTCAAACATAGAGTTGGTGTTCACCTTATACCTGTGCTCCACACACTCCACAAGTGCTCCATGCACTCCACAAGTACTCAAACGTACTCCAAGTAGATCTCCCCTAAACCTACAACAACCTGCACCTCAATAGACCTTACTTATGGAAGGATCTTCCTTGCCTTCCTCTTTGCTCTGAGTACACACTTGTACTCTAAGTAGATCTCTCCTGATACTGCTCCCTATTGTGTTACTGTCCTCTCTAACTTTGCACACCTGCAAATCAATCTAGTTCTGCACACCTGTGAACCTTGACCTTGCACACACATACACCTACATATCAATGATCTTACTTACCATGTAGATCTCCTATATAGGCCATGCACACCTGCTGACCAAGATCCTACACCCCTGAAGAATCCTGTTGACTCTCCAAAACCAACACCCACCTTGGTATTACTGTGGAACTAGGAGGAACACCCTTGCTCACCTCACACATAGAAGAAGCAAACTTTGCTCAACTCAAACTAGAATGACTTACAATACAATCCATGAGTCTATTATATAGATCTCATCTAAACAATAATTAGACACCTAATTACAATAATTAGATTCGTATCTCTCAGTCTAAAATTAGCTCTAAACATGCAAACACTTGGTTCATCAACCAACTGCCCATAATATACTCGCAGCTCGAACCACAGGTGACCGATGTCAGTCCCTGTCTACCTGGGGGTCGCCGATGTCGGTCGACTTTTGATCGACGTCGGTTGGCCTGATTGACGCCGGTGTCTGTGACACTCCAACAACTCCTCCAATGGCCTTCTCCATGTCTGCATCAGTGAAGCTTTTAGCTCCACAACCTAACAATCTCCCACTTGGAGATAAACAACTGCACTGTACCTGTACCTATACCCCATCCAATCTATTTCCTGGCTTGTATCCCTCTTCAAGATCAATCCTGAAGACAACCCACCACACAACCTGTGGTGTACACCCTGTCATTCGAGTACCCTGCTGCATCTGAACCTACAAATAGATGTAGTAAAGTCCTGACCCTGAATAGCATGAATCCCTACTCCTGGTCCCTCTCAAATCCCTGAGAACTCATTTTTTTGAATTGGCTCCTACTCTCTGACAGCTCCCACTGCTTGGGAAAACTCAGGTCTATACTAGACCTCATGTGATTTTGGACACTGAACTGTCCAGCCTTTGGTGTGCTCCGATTCTTTATCTTGCATCTCACCAACACCTGATTCACATCAGCTCCCACTGGAGACAAAATCATCCTGTGATCTCCCATGCCTCCCATGCAGAAGAATTTCGCTGCTCCAAATTCTTCATAGCAAACCACTAAACTAATCTTACCCTTAGCTCAGCAAAACCCTGTATGTACACCCCTACTAGCTAGCATACTATCCACATACAACAATAGAATGATGTTGCAATCACCATCCCCTTGGTAAGACAAACCACAGTAGTTACCCTGACATTGACTAAAGCCATGCTCTGTCCTCCACCTGTCAAAATCTGTACGACTGTCCTGCAGCTCCTCAAGACCATATGCTTGGCCTTCCATCTCATGTGTTCGTTCTCTCTATTCTTCAACTAAGGTATCCATTCATCTCTATGCTTTCTTACCGGCTGGCAACCCTACCAAGTCTCCACTTGGTTCTGCATCATATTCCTGCCATGCTTCCACTATTTCCTAGATCCTTCTTACTTTGTAGTAAGCAACGAGTGTAAAGAAGAAGAACAACAAATTTGAGGCCTACTTACATCTTCAGTCCTCCATATGGGTGTTTGAGACTCCTTGACAGCTTGTTATCCACCCAAAATTCATTATAGTGACCGACCTCAGTCACCACATAGTTTGCATCTGATCGACGTCGGTTCCTACGCCTGTCCTGACTACCAACTCTGTTGACATTGGTGTCTCTTTCTGCCAACATCGGTCCTCATGACTGACATCAATTTTCCTACCGACGCCGGTACCTGTGTTTTCCTATGAGTGATGACTTTTTACCCGCGAGCTCTTTTGAATCAATCCCCATGTCCAAACTGCCCTGCTCAGAAGTATCCAGCCCATCCACTGGTCTCTGCCCGCCATCTCCTCCAAGAACACCAAGGCTTTCTAGTCCTTAAGCCTGTCAAATATATCTATCTTCTGCTTAAGAACATGCATCTCCTTCTTGCTCATATGACCAAGCCTATAAAGCCACGTCTCTGCAACAGAAGAAGAATTAGTAATATAAACAAGTAGATAAAAAGTACCTATTTTCTTACCACCAACTAATTCAAGTGCATCCACTGTGAGAGTTCTCGTGCATCTCTCATTACCCAACCTTTTTGAAGAAATTAGCCATATCTCCAAACCTGGGACCTGCATGACCTCCTTCAACACCCATGTGTTGGCCGCTTGTAATTTTAGCTCCACTTCCCCTTTGCCTATTCTTTGGCAAGGCTCACCAGCTCCTCTACCTAGGGCTGCATGGAAAGAGGCAACTGAATCTATTATCAAAGATTCAAATTTATCCAAGAAACCTCCTAGAGCATCTTGTGCCACATCCCCTGCAACATCTGCTTCTTCAGTTCCTTCATGTTGATCTGCTACCAACCAACAATCATCTTTTACCTACTCTTTCTTTCCATAAGACCGTAAGTGACCATCTGTGCTTTTCAACTCCTCCATTCTTAGCTTACTTTGATTTGCCATTGCTCTACTCCCACTCAATCAGAATCCCCTGAGAGTGACCTGTAACCAAACACAAAACCGCTTCCTGCAACCTTAGCTCTGATACCATGTGTTGGGATATGAATAACTGGAAGCACACAATTGATTACCAATACAAGCAACTTAATATGCGAAATTAACCAAAATCAATAAGTAACTAGAATCCAAGAATAACACAGAATATGAGAGATAATACACAACTTGTATTAAAACTCTTACAGAAAAGAATACAATAAAGAAGGTGTCACTTCTTCTCCACCACCTCTTCAGAGGCTTCCCACACCTCAAGTGAATAGTAATTCTCTCCTCAAAGCTCTCTCTCTTAGGTCCTAACACCCAATTCAAATACAGAGTTGGTGTTCACCTTATACCTGTGCTCCACGCACTCCACAAGTGCTCCACGCACTCCACAAGTACTCAAACATACTCCAAGTAGATCTCCCCTGAACCTGCAACAACTTGCACCTCAATAGACCTTACTTATGGAAGGATCTTCCTTACCTTCCTCTTTGCTCTGAGTACACACCTGTACTCCAAGTAGATCTCTCCTGATACTACTCCCTGTTGTGTTGCTGTCCTCTCTAACTTTGCACACCTGCAAATCAATCTGGTTCTGCACACCTGTGAACCTTGACCTTGCACACACATACACTTGCATATCAATGATCTTACTTACCATGTAGATCTCCTATATAGGCCATGCACACCTACTGACCAAGATCCTACACCCCTGAAAAATCGTGCTAACTCTCTAAAACCAGCACCCACCTTGGTACTGCTGTGGAACTGGGAGGAACACCCTTGCTCACCTCACACATAAAAGAAGCAAACTTTGCTCAACTCAAACTAGAACAACTTACAATACAATCCATGAGTCTATTATATATATCTCATCCAAACAATAATTAGACACCTAATTACAATAATTAGATCCGCAGCTCTCAGTCTAAAATTAGCTCTAAACATGCAAACACTTGGTTCGTCAACCAACTGCCTGTAATATACTCGCAGCTCGAACCACAGGTGACCGACATCAGTCCCTATCTACCTGGGGGTCGCCGACGCCGGCTAACTTTTGACTAACGTTGGTTGCTTCCTGTCTCCTTCCTGCCGACGTCGGTTGGCCTGACCGACACCGGTGTCTGTGACACTCCAGCAACTCCTCCAATGGCCTTCTCCATGTCTGCATCAGTGAAGATTTTAGCTCCACAACCTAACAAGGGAGATGATGAGCCCATAAAATGACTCATTATATCCATAAAATAACATCATTTTTTTTCATATGAAGTGGATCTGAATGTTGTTTATGAATTTATGGTCTATTTAAAATAAAATAGTAAGTATATATCATGGTTATGTCTTTAGAATTCTTTGTTATCTATTTTTTAGCTATTACTAATGATTATTGGGAAAAAATATGTCAATGAGTGCATACATAGTCCATACTAAGCTAAAAATGATTCAAAGTATGAAGAGTAACCATTCAATAATAATGTTGGAGTAGTATAAAAAACATATACAATAAGAGCCAATATTTTGGTCAAGTTATAAACTCCTATAGGTTTATTGCAAGCTTGTTACATTAGCTATGGATTATAATAGACTTGCTACAAACCATCTATGGATTATAATAGGCTTGCTACGGACCAGCTATGGATTACAACAAACTTGCTACAAATCAACTATATATTACATTAGACTAGCTACAAATTACATCATACCAGCTATGGATTACATTAGTTAGCTATGAATTTCAATAGGCTTGCTATGGATTTTAGCAAGCTTACTATGAATTTCAAAGGGTTGCTACAATTTTTAATAGAATTGCTCAAAAATTTAACAAAATTGCTACAAACTTGTTTGAGAAGTATTTCTAAGAGTATTCCAATGTTTTAGTTATCATAAATAATGCTTTCCTTTTAAATTATTTCTATATATATTTCTATGTATAGATTTTTCATACTAAATTGTATTCAAATATATGTTTATGTAATTTTACTCCAATAAACACCTCTCTTCATATTTAGTGGAGATCAAGATTATGTTGTAATATATTTTATTATTGCAATAAATATCTCTCTCCATATTTTGTGGAGATTAAGATATGATAGATTATCTCAGTTGTTACTCCCAAATAAGATGTTGGTTGTAAACATGAAATTATAAATGCAACCTTCCATACCCAAAGGAAATAATCAATCAATCAATACACTTTTTCTTTCCATTATTATGAGAAACCCATTCTGAAATTCACATTCTAAATAAATCTTTTTTTTGAAGAATGAGCTGGTCACTCATTCCAAGGAAGATGGATAATATATTTATGTTTATTTCTCTATTATATAATTATTATTTTTATTATAAATTATTATTTTATTTCTTTATTGTTTCAAACATTTATTTTGTATAACTTGTTATAAACCTATAGGTATTTTATGTGTTTATCATTTATTTTTAATTCAACAATTTACTTTCTGCAAGTGTGATTTAATTTCATGCAAGTGTGCTTTGATTTTAGCAAGCGTGATTTTTAATTCCTGTAAGTGTGGAGTGTGATAGAAGGAACCATTTTCTAAAGGTCTCTTTCTCATATTACATACAACCTTCAGACACTAGCACTGGATTAATAATGTTAAATGAAGGGTATTGATGACACCCATCAATGTCATTAAAAAACACAAGTACAAACTTTCTCAAAAATGCCCTAAAAACTATATTAATCAAACTCTAAAAGGTGGATGGTGCATTGGTGAGACCAAAAATTCATAATGACCTTTGTGAATATGAAAAGTTGTTTTAGGAATATCCTCCTCACGGATCTAGATTTGATGATACCTAAAGCAAAGATCTAATTTGGTGAAATAAGTTTCATCATTTAACTCATCTAACAAATCATCAATTACAGGAATAGGAAACTTATATTCTTTGGTGAACTTGTTGAGCTCTCTATAATCTGGGCACATCCTCTAAGTTTCATTCTTCTTTTGCACCATGACTACTGGAGAAGAATATTATTCACTTTGGATATGACAAATGGTTCTTGCCTCCACCAACTCTTGTACCATTTTATCAATTTCAGTCTTCTAGGCATAAGGATATTTATATGGTCTAATGTTGGATAGTTTACTTCCAAGAATGAGTCTGTTGGCATGTATAACTAGGAGGAAGACCTTTTGGCATGAGCCAAAAACAACTAAATGTTCATCCAATATTTGTTGTAATTTAATATGGGTAGAATCCTTAGGTTGTTGAACATCTATGGAAAATAAGCATGCCAAAAATACTTTAGCATCTTGGTCATCTGATGTGAACTAAAAACTTATGGAGATTTAAATCTTAATGTCCATATTTCCACTGGCTTGCCTTTAGAATGAAGTGCATGAAAAATTTGTAGAAATTCATCTTAATAGTACCCAAAGTGGTGAGCTATTGTACTCCCAAAATAATGTCTGTCCTACCCTTAGGAATAAAAAACATAGGAGAATTCGGCAAATAGTCCTCCATTACTAACTTAATACTGTGACATTGTTCAGAACAATTAACTATACCACCATATGCAATCATGACTTGAAAATTTGGTGATGGGTAGATGAAACAATTCAAATGAGTAGCCAAATAATTGTTGATGAAATTGTGTACTTCTTGAGTCAATCAACACCATGACCTTCTATTTCTTAAGAAAACCCACCACCTAAACCCACCACCTTAAGAGTCTTAGGGGTATAAATAACTACAAAGGCATGGCAAGAGATGGTAGGTTAAGAATCTATAACTTCATCCTCAGGTCCTTCAAAACCATCACCAAATGCCTCCTCATCTTATTCATTCTCATTGGTCCCTTCAATGTAAAATAAATTATTTTAAGCACATCGATGACCTTTGCTCCATTTGTTATCACAACCATAACACAACCCTTTAGCACACTTCTCAATTTATTACAGTGTCATTCTGGTAGGTTGAGGAAATGATGAAGTTGGGAAGGTGTGTTCCCATCTAGTAGTGAAAGGACAACATTGTCTCATCTCTTTTTATTTTTCTAAGCATGCCCTTGGTAGAGCTTTAGATATAGTTATGGGGTTAAACATGTAAACCTCCAATTAAATACTATATTTTAGTCAACCCATAAAAAGGTTAGTCAAATTTGCCTCAGTGATATCCTCCACATGTAAGGATATATTCTAAAATTGATGAATATAATTCTTCACTATTCTTGTTTGTCATAGTTTGGCTAATTGGCTGAAGTAGTTTTTAGAAACATTATCTTGATAGTGAGATATCAGTTTATTAGATAATACTAACCATGTAATAATTGAACCATCTTTCTTATTTTGAGCACATAACCAATGATACCAAATGAATGGCTCAGGTTCTAGATATAGAGATGCCATGAATAAATTTTGAGAGCTAGGATTTTGGTGAAGATCAAATAAATTTTTAGTTTGAGTGATCCAAGTGAGTGGAACCTTACCATCAAAACTTGCAAAAGTCCACTTTTGGCAGCATCGATTTCATTGCCGTATTGGTGGTGTTAGTGTTGAGAGGAGGAGGACCAGAAGAAAAAATTAGAGGCTTATTGAGTGTAAAATGAGATTAAATAGTATCCATTTATGCCATGATAGACTGTAACTAATTTCTCATGCCATTAATCTCCCCTTATATTGCTGACATTTAAGTTTGGACTTGCACATATTTCTACATCAAGCCTTGTAGATTCAAATAAATTTGAGAAATCATCTCTAAAGATATCATATCAGAGGTTTCAGACTCCATGTCATACCATTAATCTCCACTTATATCATTTCTACATTAGGGGTTTCTTTCCCTTTCTTTCATCTGCAAATGTTAGGACCAATCATAAGAAGGCTCGATGGTGAACCTTATTTTGCCCTGTTGACCCAAATTTGTCCACAAATATTTTTAAATATGTCAGCCTCAAATCATAAATATAAAATAATAGAACCAAATTATTTTTTTCCAAGCTTTCCAAAAATATAAATAAATTTGGAAAATTATACAAATTATGAGCTATGGAGCAAATTTATGAAAAACCCTAAAATGATGATAGTGTTTGAAATACAGATCCAAATGAGCTAAAATTTTAGTGGAATATAAATCGAATGTTTTCTCACCTCCAATAAACATATTATAGAGAAAATCACAACCATTTTTGAGATATATCCAAATTCCAATATCTAGGGTTTTAAACTTGATTATGGCCCAAATCGATGCTTTAATACCAAATATAATGAATCATTACTCCAAAACCTCAAATCATTACTAAAATCCACCCATAAAGATAATATCCCTTAACACTTATGAAGGCTAGACTTTGGGCTGGATTTGCACCCATACACCAAGATCCCCCACATGTATGAACCCTAGATGAATATTGTCATGTCGATGTAGCCACCCATTCTATGACTTGAACCTAGGTGGAGGCTCTAATACCACTTGTAATAATATTTATTCATCAAAAAAGCATAAATTCAAAAATAGATCACAATGATATGGAAATATAATAGAAAATATGAATAATAGATAAGCTTCTTTGAGGGGGTAAGCTCCAAAATGCTTGCAATAAGAAATGAATACTTTGATATGATGATTAAAAATTAACCCAACCTCATATATAGTTTATCAAGGTCATGGACAACCTTTAGGCTAACCTAATAAGCACATGGGTGCAAAGAAAAATGTAAAATAATATGCAAAAGGGTTATGCAAGCCACAAGTCAATTATAAATATCCCTAGACATGCCAATGGTTAAGGGCGTAGTTGTTAGGAATAAGTGATTAAAATTAATTAATTATGAAATAATATTCAACATGGAAATCCTTCGTCATAATCATAGTAGTAGAGACATATGGAAGATAAATTGAGATTTAAGCAAAAAAATACACACATAATATCGATATAATGTGGTTCACCCAATGTGGGCTATAACCACCAAGAAGATCTCAATAATATTATAAACAAGAGTAAAAATAACTCTAAACAATAAAACTCTCACAAAGATGATTTTATCCAGCCCAAATTCACACCAAATTTTTTGAGATGCAAAGCTAAACCTCAAAACTGATCACACTAACCACAAAGAGAAAGTAGAGCTCAAACTGAGATGCAAAACACAATTACAATGTGTTTCCCCTCACCCTATTTATACTCTTTGAAAAAAATGACATACATTGGTGATAAGCCATATCCCCACCAAAATGGCATAAAATAAATGAGGTTTTAACCAACTGGATAAAATATAACCCCTTGATTCTATCAACCTCTCTAAATCACACTTATTTCTCCATAAATCATGCCACAAATGTGGGAAGTGCTTATCACACTAAAAATTTCACCCCACATTTGTAAAAGTAAATAAATACATGTCAAAATTGCACCATTAACTTTATTTTAACCTCGGGGGTGAAATGGACTCCACATTTAACAATAGCAAGGTGTGCTTTAGAAGTCATTTGGTGGGGTTTTAAAGTTTCCCTCCAAAATGAAAAATTTGAGATTTTGAATTACTTATAAAGGTTTATAACGGTTGAGACAAATTGTGAAAGGATTTGAACCTTGGAGCATAGTCCTAATAGGATTATTTATATTTTTTAAAGGTAATTCACCTATCATATATTTAAATTTCATATTAAGCCTCATCTGAGAGCTTTGACTACGTTGGAGGAGGGCAAAGAAGGAATAATTGTTCAGGATAAAGACCAGTTGAGTGATTCATGGAACCAAACCCTGAATTAGGATAATTTATTACAAAGAGATAAGTTTTAAAACATAATATAGGAACCTAAACAAATTAAATAAATATATATAAGGAGGAATCCAAGAGAATGAGTTGTAGAGGAGAAAAGAAGGCCTTTAGACCCATTTTTTATAAATCAGACTATGTTTTGTGATCAATAAAGGGAGCTTGTTGGTGTAAAAGGTATGTTTCATAAAGGAGGGGTGTTTGTTAATCTTTTTTGATCCTTATTACATATATTCTAATGATTCTAAAAGTGAATTTTGAATGCTAAGACATGAAAGAGAATTCTATTGACAATCTGTTAGTATGAACAGAGCACTATGCATAAGGAATCTTAGTTTTATTGTAGAATAAAGAGTTATGGTGGTTTGACTAAAGGTATTCATATTTATATTGCATATATAAAGAGAATTATATTCTATTTTAAGTAATTTTTAATTTGATCTAAGGTCTATGTAGGAGAAACCTTCAAAAACACTATTTTAGTGCATTTACAATCATTACATTCACTTGAAACATATATAAAAGGTTGCATGATTTCATTTTAAGATTTATAAAGGGTGAATAAGGTTTTTAAGAACTTATTATAACTATTAAATCCATCAAAAATCCCCTAAATTTTATGAACAATCCTTATTGACAGTGAAAACCCTAAGTCAGGGTTTCTTGCAGAAAAAGCTTCATAGCTTCAACTAGGACTAATGAAAAATCAGAAAAAATTGAGGGAAGGTAGGAGGAGTATATGAGCTATTACAAGTGATATTTTTTTAAATAAGTCCTACATAGAGAAAACTTTGACTGTGTTCTGCAATCCTATAGGGGTTCATTAAGAAAGCATAAAACATGAGAAAAAATTGATGTTTAGTTGAAAATGTTGCATGGACGTTTGTTAAGGTAGTATGCCCATTATTTAATAGTTAAGAAAGTAATTCCTCTCCATTTATAATTGAAACAAGTTCAAGTTCCCTTAAGAATGCATAATAGGCCTATGTAGACCTAAGAAAACATAATTGTATTTGGGTCACTCTCTTGAGAAACCAATAACTCTAAGCTTAATTTATCACTATATTAAACAATCTATAATATCTAAAGAAGTCACTCAATGGATTATTGAGAATAAAACTAGAGTAAATTTATATATTACAAGACTTAATAGGCCTCCATATAAAATATTTTAGCAGAGTGAGAATTCATGGTAGTTTCTTATTAGTTTGGTGGGCTAATCGATGTCTTGAACTTATAAAAGGTCTAATATCACTGCATGAGGTATCTTACACGTAGTGTGAAATGATTCAAGTGAAGAGAACAATAATAAGGTTAAGATTTATCTTAGACTAGATGCAAGTAACAATAGTACCAAAAATTATAGGTTTTCAAGTAGAGCCATTTGAAGATTGGATAAAGCAAATTCTCTTGGCATCAATTTGTGGAATCCAGAGTATATGATGAAAAAACAACTTGATGAATGTGGATTCAAATTCAATCAAAACCAAGGTATTAGTCTCATAAAATTGTAAAAGGTTATTGTAATATGAACCTTGAACTGAAACATTAGTCCATTATTAGCTAAGTAAACACTCATAATATACTATTGGAACAAGTAAATAGAGGATAAGATCATCTAAAGAGGTAAGAAAGTGGAAATAGTCCTTTAAAAATCAATAGACCCAAAAAAAGATGCAAATGTAGTGTCTTAGACCATATAATTAATAGAGGACAAAAGGAGTCCAACAAGAACTTGAATGATCAAATTATCAACGATGAATCATTAAAAGACAAATATAGTGATAAAGTGCATTGGTCTTCTAAGACAAATATCAGAAGCTATTATTTTATTCAAGAAGAGAGAGAACTAGAAGTGTTCTTTAAGGGTAGAGATAAGTTGATAATGAAGGATGGTCAAGTATCAATGGATAGTGTTGAAAAATTATAAGATTGTCATCATTTTATTTGTATCAAAGCTTTAGGAAAGCTCTTAAATAACCAACCAATTTGCATGAAGGTTGTTGGTGAACATTGAAGAGGTTAGAGAAATATATAAGGTTAGAAAGGCAAGAAGGTTGTTTTAAGACTTAAATTGAGCAAAGGTAAAAGAGATTAAGTGATAAGCCCTACAATTGAGGTTGATAAGATAGAGCTAGTAGAAGCTTAAGAGAGAGAGAGTCTAAGATAAAGACTTGAGATACCAAAATACTAGACAAGAAGAGAGGAAGCCTAGGTGAGGTTTTAATAAGTGAGCAAGGTGAAATAGATTTTTTGAGAGAGAAAAAATGATGAAGGGATTGGAGAAAGAGAAATACCACAAGAAGATGGAAAAATAAGAGGTTAAGAAAAGAGAGTTAGATATGAAAAAGGAAATAACTGAGATAAGGTTGATCTTGGAAAGTATAACACAAGTCTTGGAGGAGTCAAAATAAATTATCTTTATAAGAATCAAGAGGATAGTTCAATGGCCTCTTAGAGAGATCATTTAAAAGAGGAAAAGACATTAAAAAGCTAACAAACTAATAAGACAAATAAGAATGATAACAAAACAAACTAAGAGGGAGAAGAAATAGGTAATCAAGCCTCAAAGTTTTAAATATGACCATTATTTTGCATGTGCATTTGTAGGTGAGAATATAGATGAATAAAAATCCCATTTGAGGGATTAAGGTCAAAATATACCAAAGAAAACAAATATTTATGGTAAAATATAAGCATGAATAACATGCTAACCTTGGAAAGAGTATGGACATAATAATAGAATATGAAGAAGTGGATATTTGCTACCTTGAGGAAGGAGAGATGCTAAGTGAAGAAGATTCTCAAGAATAATAATGTCTTAATAAAGACATAAATGAAGAAAGAGCACTTGAAGAGGCTCAATGGCCTCAATTTTTTGCCTCTAACATTACTTTTTATCATGAAAATTTAGATTTTCAATAAGATGAAGACTTTTTGTATAAGGATACAATTGAACTATTGGAAAAACTCATGGAAAGAAATAATAAAGTTCAAAAACCCTATAAATTGATTGTGTAACTTGATATGTAGTAGGAAAGAGTGTCTAAATTGACACATGTTGAAAACAAAATTCAAGAACAAGTTGTGGTGGACTAAAAAGATGAAGCACCTATTGAAGTGCTTATGGAACTTGAAATGCAAATGAAAGTGTCTCAATTGGAACAAGCTTGAGTCAAAATTTTTTTTGATCAAGATATGATGAATTTTACTACAAAATAAGAACTAATGTGGCAACATATTATGCAAGGAGATGAGGAAGCTGTCAAGGAAGTTGAGTTGGAACTGTCAAAGATTCTGTGCTAAGAAGATGATGAACGAATAATGGAGGAATTAGTACCAAGTGAAGATGAAAGGAGTACATTGAAGACAACCATTGGAGAGATAATTCTACTTCAAATTTTTAAAACTAATTATGATTATATTTTTATATGTGTAGGCATAAAAAATCATGGAGGCAAGGAGTTGGAGTCCTTTTTATTGGACTTCAACAAGGAGGATAAAAATATATCGAGTTATTTAAGCTTATGCATCATGAATAATTGAATAAGAAAGAATAAGGAAGGCAAAACCAGATCAAGAAAAAAAAGAAAATGAAAAATTAGAAGCGTAGGAATAAAGATACAACATTCTATTTGAGTAGGAACTCAAATATTTTCCCACCAAGGGAGTCTAATACAGGAGCATTATCATATGAACTATATCAACAATGTAAATATGTTAATTTGTTCTTGATCATGATCTAAAAATTCATAAGGGTCCTTTAGGAATCAATAAAAAGTGCTATTTAGTCTTCAGGCATGCTCTAGAAGTCATTTGGTGGGGTTTTAGAGTTTCCCTCCAAAATGAAGAATTTGAAAATTTGAATTACTTATGAAGGTTTGTAAGGGTTGAGATAAGTTGTGAAAGGATTTGAACCTTGGAGCATAGTCCTAATAGGTTTAGTTATATGTTTTAAAGGTATTTCACCTATTTTAAATGTAAATTTCATATTAATCCTCATCTAGAAGCTTTGGCTACATTGGAGGAGGCCAAAGAAAGAGTAGTTATTAGGGATAAATATTAGTTGAGTGAGTTTTGGAAACAAACCTTAGTTAGGACAATTTGTTACAAAGAGATAGGTTTTAAAACATAAAATAGGGACATAAAAAAATTAAATAAATATATATAAGGAAGAATCCAAGAGAATGAGTGGTAGAGGAGGAGAAAAGGACTTTATACTTGTGTTTTATAAATAAGACCTTGTTTTGTGATCAATAAAGGAAGATTATTGGTGTAAAATATATGTTTCATAGAGGAGAGGTGTTTGTTAACATTTTCTGATCCTTATTACATATATTCTAATGACCCTAAAAGTGAATCTTAAATGTGAAGACATGAAAGAGAATTCTGTTGACATTTTGTCAATATGAATAGAGCATCGTGCATAAGGAAACTTAGTTTTATTGTAGACTAAATAGTTATGGTGGTTTGATTCAAGGTATTCATCTTTATTTTTCATATATAAGGAGGATTATATCCCATTTCAAGTCAATTTGCATTTGATCTGAGGTCTACATGGAAGAAACCTTACAAAACATTGTTTTAGTGCATTCACAATCACTACAGTCACTTAAAACATGTATAACAAGTTAAATGAGTTAATTTTAAGATTTAGGAAGGTTAAATGAGGTTTCTAAGAAATTATTATAACTTTTAGATCCATAAAATAGCTCCCATGTTTTTAAAAAACAATCATTAAAAGCCTCTCGGGTTCTTTATTGAGCATTGGAAATATTAGCATTGATGTCAAAGGTCTAGCATTATTGGTGATAAAGGCCCCATTACATTAAATGGTGTTTTTAATATTCATATATTGGATAATGTGTGTTAATATTTATTTAATTTTAATGAATATATTTTTCTTTACATATAATTCAAAAGAGGGCCCATGGAGAAGTCAAAGAGTCATGGGGTAAAAGATGAAAGAGGAATGGGATGCATTTTCTCATGAAGAGTCATCTTGAAGAATTCTAAGAGTCACCATGTGAAGAAAAAAGAGATATGGCACATTTTTATATGAAGGGACATTTTGAGGAATACAAAAAGTCACCAAGATAAAGACAAAAGAGGAAAGGATGCTTTTGCTTATGGAGGGTCACCATATGACTTTTCAAATGCAAGGATATGAAGGGTCATGCAAGTTTGGACCATTTTCCATGAGGATTTAAGGGTAACAAAGGGTGAATGCCAAAGGTCATTTGGAAAGCTATAAATAAAGGCTTGATAAGCCATTTGTAATATGCAAGGGAGTCCATAGTTTGTATTTGCTTTCAAAGAGAGAAAAGCATGAGATATTGTAGAGTTCTATCATTTATTGAGTAAGCAACATTGAGAGATATTTTTGTTTTATACACAAGAGGGGTTGGTGCTCCTGTGAGTTGGTGCTCACAAATATTTGCTATGTTGGTGCTCGGCAAAGGGGTTGGTGGTCCTACAAGTTGGTGCTTTCAAACTTTGTACTTTGAGTTGGTGCTCATTCATAAACTTGAGATTGTTCTCTCTAGTTTTTCCCACTTTGGATTTTCATGTATAAATTTGGTGTCTCTCTCTCTCTCTCTCTCTCTCTCTCTTGTGTGGTGTAAATTATTGTTTTAGTTTTATTGCATATATAATCTACTGATTCACCCCCCCTCTCAATATATTTTATGCTTAACAATTGGTATCAGAGCAGGTTCCTTTTGAAAAAGTTTTAATGCTTGAAGGTAGATCAGGAAAGCATGATGGTTGGATCACAAGAAGGATTTTATAAAAATAAGGAACTTTTTTTTAATGGGATGAATTATGTTTTTTGGAGCATAAAGATGAAGACTTATTTGATGGCCCTTCGATTCGTCACATGGCAAGTAGTGGTGGAGGAATATGAAGAGCCATAGACACTTGTAACTACTCTGACAAAAAAAAAGGCAAGTAAAAATAATGCTAAAGCTTTAAATGCTATTTTATGTGGTTTATGTGAATCAGAATTTGCTAAAGATATGCAATGTAAATCTGCTCATGAAACTTAGGTAAAACTTGAGAATATTTATAAAGGTGATGGAAAGGTACAATAAGCTAAGCTTCAGACTTTCAAAAGACAATTTGAGAGTTTGAAGATGGAAGAAGAAGAAAATATAGCAAGTTATCTTTTGTGGGTTGATCAAATAGTTAATTAGATTCAAGGTCTTAGAGAAAATTTATAAGAATCAACTATTTTTCAAAAAGTTTTGAGATCTCTACCATTCAGATATGATGCAAAAGTTTTGGAAATTGAAGAGATGAAGAATTTAGCCAAGCTAAAGATGGATGATTTTCATGGTATTCTTATGACATATGAGGTGCGGACTAAATAAGATAAACCCTCGAAAAGAGAAGCTATTTTCAAGACATCAAAGAAAAAGAAGCATAAGATTCAAGAATTAAGTGATAGTTTTAGCGATGATGAAGATGAAAATGGAGCTCTCTTCATTCACAAGATAAAAAAGGGCACAAGTAAATATCAAGAAAAATTACCTTTTAAATGTTTTAATTATATAAAAGTTGGACATTTTGTAGCTAAATACCCAAATAAGGGTAAAGATGATAATGAAGAAGGAAAGTTTACATACAAGAAGAATTTCAAAGGTAAATTCAAGAAGGGATTCGAGAGGAAGAGTTTGTATTCTAAAGATCCTAGCTCAGTTGAAGATAGTGGAGTCAGTGATTTAGAAAAAGAAGAGACTCTATTCATCACCATACATGAAGATGCCTCTACAAGCAAAAGTACAAATGATCGAAAATAAAAGCTCTTGAAAGGAAGAATCAAAGATTAAAGATTCAGATCGAGAAAAATGAAACGAAGTCAAAGGAAATAATTGAAGATCTATAAGCACACTTTGAGGAAGCCAAGAAGAATATCTAACCTCACAGTTAAAAATAGTAAGTAAATAATGTGAAAGGTATGTTATTAAAATTGCTTCTTTAAAAGTAGATCTTGAGAAAACAAATAAAGCAATCAATGATAGAACAACCAATGATTAATAATTTGAGAATAGAACTAGTATGTTGAATAAGATATTAGAAAATCAAAGATTAATGTCAAATAAGATAGGTATTAGATTTTAAAAAGAGAAAGAGGATGTCACTACTTTCACAGACAAAGAAAATATAAAGAGCTATGTTAAAACTCTTATAAAAGAAATAAAAAAGGAAGAAGTTAAGAATACAGAGGACATCTCAAATAAAGAAGGTTGGAGGGAACAAAGCTAATAAAGGTAATTAGGTCATAGATACACAAATAGGTCCTATTTTTATGGTTAATATTTTTATTATAATAGATATGGTCATAATAAAATAGAATGTCGAAAAAGGGCTAACAACTTTAGAAATAAGGAGAAGGAAATTCATATAGAGTCAAGCAGAAGTCACAAATATTTTTGTCCTCTATCAAGCTTTAATAAAGAGGCCATAATATGTTATAAGTGAAAAAACTTTGGACACATAGCTTGGTACTATAGAAGGATGTTCAAGGCTCCATTCATCAAGAAGAAAGTTCAAACAGGTTCATGGCAAAAGAAACAACCTGAAAAATCTATGTTAGTGTAGACAGCTTTGCATGCAAGAAATGAAGAAAAGTCATGGTTCATTGATAGTGGATATTTGAGGCACATGATAGGAGATAATAACAAGTTCATAACCTTGAAGAAGATCAATGGTGGCATAGTGAAATTTAGAGACAATACTACTACCAGAATTGATGGAAAATGTACACTAAGTTTGGATAATGGTAGAACTAAAACTGAAAATGTTTTATATGTAGAAGGTCTTAAGAATAATATTTTGAGTATAATTCAAATATGTGATTAGAGGCACACACTAAATTTTTATGTAGAAAGTTGTGAAATTAGAAGAAAAGATTCATATGTGTTGGTTATAGATGCTCAGAGAATAGACAATAATTTATATATGCTATTAGACATCAAAGGTCAAAGATATTGTTTGAGTGAAATTGAATAAAGTTGGCTATGGCACATGAGAATGTGGCACATAAATTCTAACAATCTTGTCAACATTAGCAAGAAGCAAGCATTCAAAAATCTTCCAAAGATTACAAATCCATCTGATACGCTTTATGAACCTTGTCACCATGGGAAGCGGGCTAGAAAGCGGTTCAAAATAAAAGAGTACTCGACCACTCAAATGCTTGAGATTTTCTCACACTGATCTGTGTGGACCTATGAAAACTTAAAGTACTTAAGGTGAGAAATATTTTATGTTGCTTATTGATAAATTTTCACTTATGACTTGGGTAATGTTTTTAAAGAAAAAATCAAAAACTTTCAAACATTTCGAAGCATTCAAAGCATTAGTTAAGAATGAAACTAGTTTGAAGATTAATTGTCTAAAATTAGATCAAGGAGGAGAATTCATGTTAGATCAATTTATTTAGTTTTGTAAATACCATGGAATAAAGAGACATTATTCAACAGCTAGAACTCCATAGCAAAATGGAATAGTTGAATAAAAAAATAGAATAGTTTAGAAGATGGCGAGGACAATGCTAAATGAATCCAAGATAGTAGATAAATATTGGAGAGAGGTAGTTGATACAACATTGCATATTGAGAATAGAGCATTATTGAGAGTCAATAGTGATAAGAATCCTTATGAGCTATGGAAAGACAAACTAGCAACAATGAATTATTTTATAGTTTTTGGCAACAGATGCTTCATAAAGAGAATTGAAAAAAACTTGGTAAGTTTGAATCTAGAGCAGATGAAGGTATATTTCTTGGTTATTCTTATAAAAATAAAGCTTACAAATATTATAATAAAGTAACCAAGCAAATTGTTGAAAGTGCAAGTGTCAGGATAGAAGAAGAAGGAACACAAAGAATCAGTGATCTAATAGATGTTCTTGAAATCATTGAAGAGGAAGATTTTGAAGAATCAGATGAAGATGAGAAAAAGGAGAAAAGGACATCAGATATCCATCCAAATATGTTCAAATAAATTATAATGAAAGTGACATCATCGGGGACATAAATGAAGGAATTCACACTAGAAGAATGATGGTAAGTGAATCTGAGCAAGTTAATTTCTCTTTGTTGTCCAAAATTTAGCCTAGAACTTTTTTAGAAGCTAGACATGATAAGCATTGGTTTAAGGCTATGGATGAAGAATTAAATCAGATAGAAAAGAATGATACTTGGGAATTAGTACCCAGACTAAAAGATCATAATGTGATAGGAACAAAATTGGTTTATAGAACTAAGTTAAATGAAAATGGAGAAGTGACCATAAATAAAGCAAGATTAGTATGTAAAGGATATGCTCAGATTGAGGGAATAGATTTTGAAGAAACTTTTGCACTAGTGATAAGGTTAGAGACTATTAGAATGTTTCTTGCATATGCAGTGTTTAAAAATTTCAAAGTGTTTCAGATGAATGTCAAATCTACCTTTCTGAATGAGAATATAGAAGAAGAGGTCTATATTGAGTAGCCCGAGGGATTTATTCTCTCAAATATTAGTATTTGTTAGGACTTGTTCCAAAGTCTTAACGTTAGATCAGATTTTTGGTAGGTAATTAATAATTATTGTAAATGGGGCATGCATCTTTTAGTAAAGACACCCCCATAAAATAAACTTACTTAGTTTAATTATTAGGTAGTTTTAATGTTTTATATTTATTAATTAGAATTATTTTACAGGTTGTTTTCCTGTATTTAGTTGGTTATAAGATTAGTTGTTTTTACCCGTCATTGGTAAAAACTATATAAATCCATGTTTGCATTGTAAAAGGGTTAACAGAGTAAAGACACCCTTATGTACTTGATTTTTTGAATTATTAATAAAATACTTGTGCACTCGCACTAAGCAGGGACAAGGTTCAACCTATTTTGATTCTGGAGTTATCATTGGTATCAGAGCATGGTTATTTTGGAAGCTTGGTGAATTCAAAGGAGCAAGGTGAAAAAATCAATTCATGTGATATCTTTTGGCATGAAATATGGTATGCCATATAAAATGAATTTTTTTAATTAGTTTAAATGTTTGAAAAATTATTAAATTATTTTAATTTTTCAAATATTATTCACATTTAAACTTGTATTTTCCATATACCACAGTCTGGTCTTTTTTGATCATTTATACTTCATTTTCCTATGTTAAACCTCCTCATTTGGCATAAAAAATGAATTTTTAGCATTTAATGTTATTAAATTCATTGTTTTTTGACCAAAACCAAATTTGTACGACCTTTTTTATTTTAGAAAAAACCTCTGTAATGTTTATTCATGGCTGCATTTGGTATTTCCATTCATTCTCAGGCCTCTTAATAGCTAAAACATCTGCAAATGGTATTAAACCCCTATTTTTGCATCCAAATTGAAAATCTAGAATTTTTTTGCACTTGTACGACCTGTTGTACGACCTTCCAATGCCCAGGGTTTATTTTGATCTCATTCCCTACAAATACACCTCAAAAAATTTGCAAAAACACAGTAAAAATCCTTTGTATCCAGCCTGTACAGATTTGTATGGCCTGTAGGTGAGAGAACAGGTGAAAAAATAATTCTCCAGTAGCAGCCATGGTGTCCCAGGCAAACATGGCTCTGGTATAAAACTCAAAAATTTATTTTTGATATTTCTAAAGTTTGATTTTCATAAATTTGCTGTGACTGGGTCCCACGGGAGGAAGCTTACTTGAGAAGCCTGTAAAAAGGGAAAAATTTGAATTTATTTACTCATATGTAATTTTTTAAATTTTCCCTCATACACAAAATCTGGAATAAGTAGAAATTTCTGAGTGTAGTGTTCTACAAATGCTCTTAGAGCAATTGGTTAAGCTTATTTTTTTAGAAGCTTGCAAAGGAGGAGGTCAAGGGTTCGAATCCCTTCTTTTTGGAGAAAGTTATTTTTGCTTTGGAATATGCTTTTTTTGAAAAAGGAATATTCTATTTTTTAAAAATTAGGATATTGTAAAACACATACTTATTGTATTGTGTTATTTAAATTTTTTGAAAAAGGGGCAGAATTCAATCATATTTCTTTTACATTGTTATGGTGAGATAAGGGTGTAATTGGTGAAATAAGGTTGTAATATGGAAAAATAAGGGTGAATCATTGATTTTTGGCGTGGTTAAGTGCAAAACCCATAAAAAATACTTATTTTTCTTTTACGCTCTATGTGGAGATTAAGTGCAAAACCCCATAGAAGCAGTGTTTTGTGCAGTGAGTGTGATATTTGTTTCATTTCTTTTGCATTTTTTCTCACGTTTCTCTATTGCACTTACTTTCATTTCAAAATGCTAAAAATTTAGAATTTGCTTTTAGATGGTGATAGATTAACAATTTCCAATTATTCAGATTGGAAACGATTGATGGAGGCTTCACTAGTGTTTAATGAATTATGGGATATTGTTAAGAATGAAAATCCCACATTGCCAACAAAGCAGGCTAAATTAGATATTTTCAATTTGCGTGATTCTAAGGCCTTAGCTCTTATTAAATGTTGTAATCATGATACGTATGTTCATATTGAAAATTCTCCTCATAATTATACTGCATGGAAAACATTATCAGATTTGTATGATAAGAAACCTAAGCATAAGAAGATAGATATTCATATGTAGTTGTTTACTTTGTCATTAGATGAAGATGGGGATATGGGAGAATATATGTCTAAATTGAAAAATATCGCTACTGAGTACACTAAGGCTAGTTTTGGGAAACTAGATGATGACCTCATAGTTACTGCTACTTTGAAAGGACTACTAGGGTCCTATAGGAAATTTGTTGAAATGTTGCATGTCTCTGACAAGATCACAGGCATCACCTTTGATAAGTTGGCTGAGTTGCTCATCCAACATGACCTCTCTCTACCCAAGAAATCTAAGAAAACTAAAGAAGCCCATGTTTTAGAGTCAAAGCCTAGTTCATCTTCATCTGGGCATCAAAACAATAGAGGAAATAATTATAAAGGGGGTCGAGGTTATAGAAGAGGCAAATATCAAAACAGAGGTAGGGGTCATTCAAATAATCAACAATCTAATCAATCACATGAAATAAGTGATCGAGGACATGGTCACAATTCATATAGGGGTAGAGGTCGAGGTAGATCAGACATTCAGTGTCATAGATGTGCATCAAAACAATAGAGGAAATAATTATAAAGGGGGTCGAGGTTATAGAAGAGGCAAATATCAAAATAGAGGTAGGGGTCATTCAAATAATCAACAATCTAATCAATCACATGAAATAAGTGATCGAGGACATGGTCACAATTCATATAGGGGTAGAGGTCGAGGTAGATCAGACATTCAGTGTCATAGATGTGGAAAATTTGGTCACATTGCCTCACAATGTAGGATTCCTTTTGATAAAATTTAGAGGCCACAAAAAGCGATTAAGACTAACTTAGCTCAATATGTCGATCATGACTATGATGAATCTAGTAATGTTGCTAATGAATTTGTATTCACTAATTTGGGGCACATTGATTATATTGAATATGAGGCTAGAGATGAGCTCACATATGTATGGGTTTTAGACATAGGAGCAACCAAACACATGACATTTAGGAGAGATTTCTTTTGGTCTTATAAGGAAGCTTCTCTCTCTCTCCAGTTGCCTTAGCAGATAAGTCTATGCATACACCACTAGGGCTTGGTTCTATTCGAATTCTTTTTCCTAATGGGTCTATAAAATACTTGGAGGATGTTTGGTATGTTCCCACATTGAAGAAACACTTACTTTCTTTGGTAACTATTCAAAAGAAAGGTTATTAAATTGTGCTTGAAAATGGGCTCATTTACATAAATTCAGTGAAGGATGATTATAAAACTATGTATACAGGATATGAAGATGGAAACTTGGTTAGATTGCATTGTAAGGTGCTTCCTCCCAATATAGAACTTGCATCAATTGTTGACTTAGGTACAGGTACTATGTCTACACAGCAGTTATGGCATCTCCGCTATGGACATTTGAATATCCACTCTTTAGTGGATTTGCAGAGATATGGTATGGTGAATGGGTTGCCCACTTTTTGCAAAGATAGTATTCTTTGTGAGTCATGTGTTTTGGGCAAACAAAATCGAGAAAAATTCCCTAAACATTCATCTTGGAGAGCTAACAGATGTTTACAGTTAGTTCATAGTGATGTATGTCTTGTTTATTGATGACTTTTTTAGGATGACTTGGGTATTCTCTATGAAAAACAAATCTAAAGTTTTCACTAAGTTTGTTGATTGGTTACACTTAGTCAAAAAAGAAACAGGTTCACATTTGGCCACTCTTCGTTTAGATAATGGAGGTGAGTATACCTCAGATGAATTTTTAGACTATTATCGAGAACATGGAATTCATCGACAATATAGTAATGCTTATACTCCACAACAAAATGGAGTATCTGAATAGATGAATAGAACTTTAGAGGGCACAACACGTGCCATGTTGCACTATAAACAGCTTGATGATAAGTTTTGGGCCAAAGCCATTGGTACTGTAATGTATTTGAGAAACAGGTCCCCCATAGTTGCACTTTTGGGACAAACTTCATATGAGGCATGGTATGGATTTAAACCAAAAGTTAAAACACTTGAAAGTGTTTGGATGTGTTTGTTTTGCTTTGGTTCCTATTAAACATAGAACTAAATTGGAACCATGAAGTCAAAAATGCATCTTTCTTGGTTATTCTGAAGATAAAAAGGGGTTTTGTTTGCTTACACAAGATTTAGGCAAATTCATAGTGAGTTGAGATGTAATATTTGATGAGTTTGGGACTATGAACACTGCAGAGATTGATTCTCAACTTGATAGATTAGAGAAGAAAAATGCAAAAAGAGATAAGGGTTTGAATAATGGGGATAAGTCTTCGAAGTTATGGTATGAGACTCAAATTCCTTCACTTTCCTCTCCTTCATCTACAAGTTCATAGGTTGATGACTTAGAAATTATTGAAAATTCTCTAAGTCCCCCTTCGAATGATATACATAATGAGAATTCTGGAGTCCCTGATTTGAATAATTTGTCTAAATATCCAAAATGGGCTCAAAGTACTCTTTCTAACTTGACAGTAGATGAAGTTGGTTTAACAAGGCCCAGGAATTATTGAAAATAGGTGAACTATGCTATGGTTATTACTACTTCTTCCACTGAGCCATCCACTTTTGAGGAGGCATCTACTGAACATGTTTGGCAACAGGTAATGAAATGTGAGTATGATTCCATACTTAACAATAATACATGGGTTTTAGTTGATCCTCCTCCACATGTTAAACCCATCAGATGTAAATGGGTTTATAGGACTAAGTATAAATCAAATGGCACCATTGATAAACATAAGGCACGACTTGTTGCAAAAGGATATGCGCAACAAGAAGGTATTGACTATGAAGAAACATTTGCACCAACTACCAAATGGCACACTATTCGTATGGTACTTGCCTTAGCAGCACAAAATGGTTGGAAAGTACATCTATTAGATGTTAAAAGTGATTTTTTAAATGGTGATTTATAGGAAGAAGTCTATACGAAATAACCTCAGGGTTTTGAACAGGTGGGTGCTGAACACAAAGTGTGTAAATTGACAAAAGCTTTGTATGGGCTCAAACAGGCACCCAGGGCTTGGTATGAGAAAATGGATTCATACTTGAAATCCATTGGTTTTCATCATAGTGAATCAAATGATACTCTCTATTTTTGAGTGCAGGGTAAGAAAATGGTGATACTAGTTCTCTATGTTGATGACTTGTTTATTACAGGTAATGATGAAAACCATAACAAGTCTGTGAAGGAGTTAAAAGATGGGTTTGAGATGACAGCTATTGGACTTCTTCACTACTATCTAGGCATAGAGATAACTCAAAAAGAGCATAGTATTTTCATTTCACAAACTAAGTATATTTTTGAGTTATTAGAGAGGTTTGGCATGAGTGATTGCAAACCTGCCCTCACTCCCATGGAAAGTAACTTGAAATTATCTAAGGATGATAGCAGTTCCTTTTTTGATGGCACCACATATAGAAAATTGGTGGGAGGTTTGATATACTTGATGACTACCAGGCCTGATATTTCATTTTCAGTTGGAATTTTGTTTAGGTTTATGCATGAGCCTAGAGAAATTCATTGGCATGCAGAAAAATGAGTACTTCATTACCTTTAGGGAACGAAAACATATTGCCTTGAATACTGCCGCAATAAGAACTTCAAACTTGTTGGATATTGTGATGCATATTTTGGTGGATGTGTGGATGACAGAGTGTCAACTGCAAGATACACTATGCATATGTGTTCAGCTACCATTGCTTGGTGTTGTAAGAAGCATGATACAATGGTAAACTCATCAGTAGAATCAGAGTATAATGCAGCACGGGATGCTTCTAGAGAAATTGTTTACCTTCGTCGTATTCTTGAAGATCTTCAGGTTTCTCAGTTTGCTCCTACACATTTATACATTGATAATCAGAGTGTAATCAAGATGTCCAAGAATCTAGTGTTTCATGCCAAAACAAAACATATGGATGTCAAATACCATTATCTATGAATGCTAGTGGCAAAGAAAACTCTTGATCCAATATATTGCCCAACTGTCGATCAGATAGTTGATATCTTCACAAAACCCTTGACAGAATCAAATTTGAAAAATTCAAAAAAATGCTTGGTATGTGTCCAAAGACCTGACTTTGGATCATAGGGGGGTTTGTTAGGACTTGTTCCAAAGTCTTAACGTTAGGTTAGATTTTTGGTAGGTAATTAATAATTATTGTAAATGGGCCATGCATCTTTTAGTAAAGACAACCCCATAAAATAAACTTAGTTTAATTATTAGGTAGTTTTAATATTTTATATTTATTAATTAGAATTACTTTACGGGTTGTTTTCCCATATTTAGTTGGTTATAGGATTAGTTGTTTTTACCAGTCATTGGAAAAACTATATAAATCCATGTTTGCATTGTAAAAGGGTTAACAGAGTAAAGGCACCCTTATGTACTTGATTTTTTGAATTATTAATAAGATACTTGTGCATTCGCACTAAGCGGGGACAAGGTTTAACCTATTTTGATTTTGGAGTTATCAGTAGCCATGTATATAAGTTAAGGAAATCATTGTATGGATTGAAATAAGCCCCTAGAGCTTGGTATGCAAGACTTGATAAGTACTTGCAGAATCAAGGTTTTAAGAGATGATTTACTGATAGTAATCTCTACATCAAAATAGAAGGTGAGCATTAATTGATTGTTGTGATATATGTTGATGACATCATTTTTGGAGGAAATATTGAAAATATGACAAAAGAATTTTTTGATAATATTTAAAAATAATTTGAGATGTCTATGCTTGGAGAATTGTCATTTTTTTAAAGATTGTAAATATTTCAGTCAGATAAAAGAATTTTCATATCTCAAATTGAATATGCTAAGGAAATGTTGAATGAATTTGGTTTTGAAGATTGTGCACTAGTTGGCACACCAATGTGTATAGGAAATAAGGTAAGCAAGGATGAAGATTGACCTGTTATAGATCAATCTTTGTATAGATCTATGATTGGTAGTCTTTTATATTTAATAGCATCGAGGTTAAACATCACACATGCAATAGGTATGGTGCAAGATATCAGTCACTTCCAAAAGATAATCATGTTTAGTTGGTGAAGAGAATATTTAGATATATGAAGGGGACATTGGATTATAGATTATGGTATCTCACAGGAATAGATTTCACTTTGGTTGCTTATACAGATTCAGATTGGGCAGGGTGCTTGGATGATAGAAAAAGTACAAGTGGAGGAGCTTTCTTTCTTGGTGATAGCTTAGTATCATGGCTAAGTAAAAATTAGAATTTAGTATCACTTTCTAGAGTTGAAGCATAATATATTACAATGGTTTTTTGTTGTACTCAAATGCTTTGGATGAAGCAAACTTTGGAAGATATCAAGGTAAAGTATGATGAACCTATTTCTATTTTTTGTGATAACACAAGTGCTATTAATATTTAAAAGAATCTAGTGATGCATTCAAGAACATAACATATTTCCATTAGATATCACTTCTTGAGAGGGCAAGTTGCATATCAATAGGCTAAGATGGATTATATCAATATTATAGAGCAAATTTTAGATATTTTCACTAAGGCACTACCAAAAGACACATTTCAGTATTTGCAAGAGAAGTTGGGAGTAATTTATTTTACTTCTTGCCATTGAGGTTCAACATCAATTGAGGGGGAGCTAAGTGTTATCTCTAGGTAGGCCCTTTGTCATTAATTTCAAAGGGGGAGAATAACAAGTATAGATACAAGTTGCTATAGTAAAGGGGAGTTATTATATGTTTTTTAGATGGCAGTATGTGTAGGTTTCAAGATGTGGTAGTTTCAGTTTGAGGTTGTTATCAATGACAAAGGGGGAGATTGTTTGAAATATTGTCATTGATGTCAAAGGTCTAGCATTATTGATGATAAAGGCCCCATTGCATTTAATGGTGTTTTTAATATTCATATCTTGGCTAATATGTGTCAATATTTATTTAATATTAACGAATATATTTTTGGCTGCATATAAATCAAAAGAGGGCCCATGGAGAAGTCAAAGAGTCACAGGGTAAAAGAGGAATGGGACACATTTTCTCATGAAGAGTCATCTTGAGGAATTCCAAGAGTCACCATGTGAAGACAAAAGAGGTATGCCACATTTTTTCATGAAGGGGCACTTTGAGGAATATGAAAAGTCATCAAGATAAAGACAAAAGAGGAAAGGATGCTTTTGATTATGAAGGGTCACCATATGAATTTTCAAATGCAAGGATAAAAAGGGTCATGCAAGTTTGGCACTATTTTCCATGAGGATTGAAGGGTCACAAAGGGGGAATTCAAAAGGTCATTTTGAAAGCTATAAATAAATGCTTGAGAAGCCATTTGTAATATGCAAGGGAGTGCATGGTTTGTATTTGTTTTCAAAGAGAGAAAAGAAGGAGATATTGTAGTGTTCTATCATTTGTTGAGTAAGCAACATTGAGAGATAGTTGTGTTAGAGGGGTTGGTACTCCTATGGGTTGGTACTCACAAATCTTTGTAAGGGGTTAGTGCTCCTATGGGTTGGTACTCACAAATATTTGCTATGCTGGTACTCGGCAAAGGGGTTGGTGCTCCTGCAAGTTGGTGCTTACAAACTTTGTATTTTGAGTTGGTGCTCATTCATATACTTGAGATTGTTCTCTGTGGTTTTTCCCATTTTGGGTTTCCACGTAAAAATTCGGTCTCTCTCTCTCTCTCTCTCTTGTGTGGTGCAAATTATTGTTTTAGTTATATTGCATATCTTGAATGTGTGATTAAGTGGTTAAAGAAAAGAAATCAGATTAAGTAAAAAGATATATAATATACTGATTTATCCCCCTCTTAGTATATTTTGTGCTTCACAAAATCCAAGAGAATGAGTAGCAGAGGAGGAGAAAAGGACTTTAGACTTATGTTTTTTAAATAAGACCTTGTTTTGTGATCAATAAAGGAAGATTGTTGGTGTAAAATGTATGTTTCATAGAGGAGAGGTGTTTATTATCCTTATTAAATATATTCTAATGACCCTAAAAGTGAATCTTAATTGCAAAGACATGAAAGATAATTTTTTTGACATTTTGTTTGTATGAATAGAGCATCGCGCATAAGGAAACTTAGTTTTATTGTAGACTAAATAGTTATTGTGGTTTGATTCAAGGTATTCATCTTTATTTTTCATATATAAGGAGGATTATATTTCATTTGAATTCAATTTGAATTTGATCTGAGGTCTACATGGGATAAACCTTAGAAAACATTATTTTAGTGCATTCACAATCACTACAGTCAATTAAAACATGTATAACAAGTTAAATGAGTTAATTTTAAGATTTAGGAAGGTCAAAGAAGGTTTTTAAGAACTTATTATAAATTTTAGATCCATAAAAGAGCTCCCATGTTTTATGAACAATCATTAAAAGCCTATCCAGTTCCTTATTGACAATAAAAACCCTAAGTTAGTGTTTCTTGTAGAAAAAGTTTCACACATCAACTAGAACTGATGAAAATTCACCAAAAATTAAGGGAAGGTAGGAAGATTCCAAGAGATATTAAAAGTGATAGTTTGTTGAAAGAAGTCCTGTAGAGTGAGAAAACCTTGACTGTGTTCTGCAATCTTGTAAGTGTTCATTGAGAAAACATAGAACATGAGAAAAATTTAATGCTTAACCTTGTTCTTTGGTTGAAAACATTGTATGGAGGTTTTTAAAGGTAATATTCCCATTATTCAACACTTGATAAAGTAGTTCCTCTCCATTTGTCATTAAAAAAAATTCAATTTCCCTTAATAAGCCTTAATAGGCCTACACAAGCCTAAAAAAATAGAATTATATTTGTGTCTCTCTATTGACAAACAAATAGCTCCAAGATTGGTTTCTCACTATATTAGACAATCTATAATCTATAAACAAGTCACTCAATGGCTTATTGAGAATAGAACTAGAGCAAAGTTATCTATTCTAAGACCTAATAGGTATCCATACATAATACTGTAGCAAAGTGATAATTCATGGTAGTTTATTATTAGTTTAATGAGATAATTGTTGTCTTAAACTTGTATAAGGTCTAATATCACTACATGAGGTGTCTTATAGGTTGTGTGAAATGATTCAAGTGAAGATAACAAGAATAAGGTTAAGATTTATATTGAACTATATGCAAGTAACAATCTTGTTAGTGCCCAAAATTGCACTGAAGCAATTGGGCCCTTGTCAAGTGTAAATGACTATGTCCTTATCCCAAATTCCATCTTCAGGTGTTCCTTTGGAAGGTCAAGTTCATGTAAAAATTGGCTACGTCCTGATTTGGTCTTTTTTTGGTGAATGTGTTTTTACCTTAGACTCTTTCGAGCATTTTGCACGAACACAATGTCCATTAGAAATAGGTCTTCGAGCTTTTTGTCTCAAACAAAAAGTATGAAGACTTATTTTTATCAGACATTTTATCCACTACAAAAGGTCTCAAGGAATTCAATGTCTTATTTTTCATTAGGCTAATTATTTCAAAAAATATTCAAAGGGTCATTTGTTTCAAACTTTTTGTCTATGATAAAAAGTTTGAAGGGCACTTACCCTTCGAGCATTTTGCCTGCACAAAAATCCCAACAAAAATATTTTGTTTCAAAAAAGGTTCAAATTCTTATTTGTTTCAAAATTTTTGTCCATGGAAAAAATTCCAAAGGGATGTGCCCTTTGGGCATTTTTCCCACACAAAAAGATCAAAAGAATTATAAGGACTTATTTACTTTGGCCAAAGTATCTACAACAAGTCTGAGGGGTTATTTTGCCTTTGTAAAATTTTTGAAGGGTCCTTTCCTTTGGGTATTTTTCCCTTGAAATATTTTTGAAAGACAATTATAGAAGGGTCATTTTTTCTTTGCAAAATTTCTAAAGGATCATTTCCTTCAAGAATTTTTCACTTGAAAAATTTCCAAAGGGCACTTTTCAGGAAAATTGAAGGATAAATCTGGAGAGCAAAGGACACTTTCAATAAATCTAAAGAGCACTATCAAGAGATTTAAAGGGCCATTCCTTATGGTCAAAGGGAAAGTTGTAGGGTAAATGCCCTTGACAAAACTTCCAAAGGGTATGTTCCAAGGGCCCACAAGGTACTTTCAACAAAGTTACTACAAAGCAAAATTCCTTTTTCCTCTGGGCATATTACCCATGCAAAAAGTTCAAAAAAATTTCATTTCTTTGAGAAAAGTACCAAGTTCAATTTCTATGGGGAAATTGTTTCAGACAAAATGTCTAAAATAATTATCCTAATGAAGACAAAAGAAGCTAAGTCTCAATTTCTTCAACAAAAGTGAAAAGGTCCAATTCCTTCAGTGAAAGTGTCAAAGACCAATTTCTTCGAGGAAGTTGTTTCACAAAAAATGTATAAAATAATTATTCTAATAAAGGCAAAGATCAGAATGCCAAATTATTTTAGGCATCTTGCCCACACCAAAGGTCATGTAAAGCTCAATTATTATGGAAAAGTGTGCAGTCAAAACCTTTTAGGGAAATGATATTAGACATTTTATTCGAGACAATTGTCCCAATAGAATGCCCAAAAGAATTGTTGCAGGATAATTGTGCCAAAGAAAATCCCAAACCAGAAGTGTTAGGGATAAAGAAAGGCTAAAGACAAAAGGCCCAAGAAAATTATTTCAAAGACCAAAGTGTCGAAGAAATAGGAATACTGAAGATAAAGAGCCCACTGATCAAATTTTTGAGGAACAAAGTCCTTGAAGAAATTTTTGAATTATAAGTATGATGATCTCATGGATGTATTTTGATGGGCACATAAACGTCAACTCTAAGATATAGAAAGTAGTTGTTAGGATTTAAAAGTTCTAGGACAGTCATGTGAGTGTCAATTTTAGATCCCATGAAGTAGTCATATGTTTTCAAATGGCGGTAAATCCAATGGTGCGCATTGACATACAGTAGGATAATTATATGACACATGATCAAAGCTAGATAGTTCAGGGAATATAGGAAGCTCATGAGGCTGCCTAGTGGCACCTCCTTAGGGCCAATAATAGGTAATATCCAATGATGCCCCACCCCTTAGATCATCATCCAACAGAGCATGTTTGCTCATCCCAACCAAATCTAATGACATGAGTACATAATTGAAAGGTCAATACATGGTCATAGGCTAAAGATCAAGCATGTTCCTAAAGATCGATGGTACACATTCAAGTGTACATAATCCAATCTATGGTGTGTATTGAGTCAATAATTTTTAATAAAACATAGAATGAATGTGGGATCACCACTTGAAAAGAGAATGTTAGCCTGATAGGACTGATAGAGTAGAATACATAGAGCCTATGGAGCTACTAAGTGGTACCATTTTGGTACAAGACCTACAAATAACCAATAATGCTCTACCCCTCAAATCATGATCTGATGGAATGTGTTTGCTCATCCCATCTATATCTAATGGTATGTGGCTAATGTTGATAAGTCAAGGACCTTATGAGCAAATGTATAAATGACAAGTTGCATAACTACGTGCCAAAAATTATAACCTGAACATCTCATGCAATATCTATGGCTCATGTTTGCTCAGGTTAGGATGATCCAATGGTGCAAGCTAATGTGCACTTTTCAAAGGGTCTAAATTGCATGAGGAAATGACAAGTGCCTAGACTAAAATTGATTAATCAACCTAGTCACTCTTAGAGCCCAAAAATGCCATGTTGGATCTGATGTGGCATGCCAAATGTTGATATGTGGCAAGATTTAGTCAAAATTTAAACTCGACAACTCTTTTTTGGTCAGGAAATGAGTTGAAGCATAGAAGGTCCATGAGCTATTTTAGAGAAAATATTTCCAATCATGATCATGGATCATTTTCTATTTTATGTCATAATTGGATCATTCTCGAGCTATCATTGCAAGAATAGGTTATTCTATGGCACACATAAAAGGTAAGATAGTTATCTAGGAGGTTCCATCTATGTAGGTAAATGTTTACCAACATCTCTATATAGTTTGACATAGTAACAATTTTTATTTGGCCTCTACCACACAATTCACCTTCTAGGTAGGTGTAAAGGGGCATCTTTAGGTAGTTCAACATGAGGACAAAGTCTATTTGGCTCCTTAAATGTTTTTCTCCCTCAAGCTATGCAAGAAAGTAATCAAGAGCATCTCCAAGTGGTTTTAAGTCCTCATCATTCCTTGTAGAGGTAGTTGAAACAATGATTTCTTGTAAATAGATAAAAATCTTAGGTGTAGTAAAGGGAATTTTCCAATTGAGAGCATCTTGATGGGACTAGAAAAGGTTGTTATGTAATTTTTGCAAATTATGGCCGATAGTCCCATATTTGGGAAGGATTGAGAAATGTATAAATAGAAGGCTTGTCTTCTATTTCAAGTTATTGCTATTGGTTGTTGTAGGTCACTATTTTAGGTGTCCATTTTCCCTAAGTCTAGGTTCTATAGAATTTTTTTTGGGATCAATTGCTATGTGTAGATTTTGTCTCCCTTGCTAAGGTCGTTACATCTGCACAACCATTAACAAGCTTTGAGAGCATGTTTATGTCTCCCTTGTCAAAAGAGAAATCTCACCATGCATGTCCCCATGGCAAACATTTTGAAGTGTTGATGTTTATAATATTTATTTTCAAGTCATTGGAAAATATTTGTGGTTCTTTATTGTATCCTATTAATGAAATGCAATAATATGTTTTACAAGTTCTAATGATTGGATATTTGGGTATATGTTCATTACTAGTTGTCATTCTAAGCATGTACATAGGTTATAAATCCATTTCTATAGTTATATTTGAAAATGTGTTGTTGAATACCTTTTAAGGGCACCTTGGGTTCATGAATTCAGCAGGAAAAAGTATTTGAGATTCTAGTTTCAGTGTATGTTTTAAGGTTTCATGAAATTACCAGCACACCACCCTCCATCTTATAATCATCTAACTTGTCCTACCCTATTCTACCCTACAAATAATACACCCTTTGCATACTATAAGTATTATTTGTTTTGAAACTCATCAACCTCCATGTCTGCATACAGTGAAGCTTTTAGCTCCACAACCTAACAATCTCCCACTTGGAGATAAATAGTTGCATCTGTACCTGTACCTATACATCATCTAATTTATTTCTTGGCTTGTATCCCTCTTCAAGATCAATCCTGAAGACCAACCACCACACATCCTGTGGAATACTACATGCCATCCAAGTAACCTACCACATCCGAACCTACATACCCATGTAGAGAAGTCCCTAACCCTGTATTGCATGTTATCCTGTTGCTGGTCCCTCTCAGATACCTGAGAACCCACTGAACTGCTCTCTAGTGCTTCTTTCCCAAATTGGCTATGAACTTTTTGACAACACCTACTACTGGGGTGAAAATAGGTCTATTACACATATACTTAACCTCATCATGTGATTGGGGACCCTATTCTATGAATTGTCCACCCATAGGTGTGCTAACTAGTTCTGCATCCTGCATCTTGAACCTCGCCAGTACCTTATTCACACAATCATCCTTAGACAACATCAACTTGTGATCTTCCCTGTCTCTAGGAATACTCATGCCAAAGAATTTTGCTGCTCCCAAATTCTTCATGACATACCACTGAACTAACTTTACCCTTAGCTCAACAAATCCCTGTATGTATGCACCTGCAACAAGCACATCATCCACATACAGTTACAGGATAATGTAGTGACCATTATCCAACTTGGTAAATAAACCACAATGGTTATAATGACATTGACTAAAGCCATGCGTTGTCATCCACCTATCAAACCTATACCACTGTCTTGTAACTTGCTCAAGACCATATGACCTGGCCTTGACATCTCATGTGTCTATCCTCTCTCTTCTTTAACCAAGGAATCCATTTATCTCTCAGTGCTTTTTTCGGCTAGCAACCCTACCAAATCTCCCGTTTAGTTCTGCATCCTAGGAATCAAATTCCTCATCATGCCATGCTCCCATTGTTTCCTAGATCCTTCCTGCTCTGCAGTGAGCAACAAGTATAAAGAAGGGGAATAAAAAATTTGAGGCTTACTTACCCTTTCAATCCTCTGTATGGGTGTTTGAGACTCCTTGATAGCTTGCTGTCTGCCCAAAATTCATTTCAGTGATTGATGTCAGTCACCACCCAGTCTGCATTTGACTGACGTCAGTTCCATGCGACTGACCTGACTGTCGACGCTAGTTCCCTGACCAACGTCAGTGTCCACCTGGTTGCCAACATCAATTCCTTGACTGACATTGGTATCCACCTGTTTGACACCACTGACTTCTTCAGTCTGCACATGACCGATGTCAGTGCCTGCCTGTTTGATGTCGATTATCCCTAACCGACATCAGTAACTGTGTTTTCTTGTGAGTGATGACTTTTTACCTACGAGCTCTCTTTGGATCAAAACCCTATCCAAACTGCAATACTTAGAGTTATTCAGCCTTCTCCACTGATCTCTATCCATCATCTCCTCCATGAACACCAAGGCTTTCCAGTTTTTAAGTTTGTCAAAGACATCTGTCTTTCACTTAAGAACATGCATCTCCTTCTTGCTCATGTGACCAAGCCTACAAAGCCACATCTTCACAACATAAGAAGAATTAGTAATATAAGTAGATAGATAAAGGATACCTACTTTCTTAACACCTGCTAATTCAAGTGCATCCATTGTGAGAGTTCCTATGCATCTCTCATCACCCAACTTTCTTGAAGAAATTAGCCTCATCTTCAGAACTGGGACCTGCATGACATCCTTCAACACCCATGTGTTGGCCATTTGCAATTTCAGCTGCACTTCCCCTTTTCCAAAATTTTGACAAGGCACACTAGCCCCTAAATAAATCTTTCCAAAGTCTCCATCGACCTTAACATGGAAAAATACTCTATTTGGGGCTGCATGGAAGGAGGCAACATAATCTATAAACCAAGATTCTACTTTATCCAAGGAACATACCAGAACAACTAGTGCAACAATACCTGCAACACATGTTCCATTATTTCCTTCATGTTGATCTGCTACCAACCATGTTAGGATCTAGGAAGCACAATTGATTACCAAGCAACTAAATATGCGAAATTAACCAAAATCAAAAGTAACTAGAATTCAAAAATAACACAAAATATGAGAGACAATACCCAAATGTATTAATACTCTTCTAGAAAAGAATTATAATGAAGAGACGCACAACACTCTTCCTTACACACTTATAGGGCTTCCCACACCTCAAGTGCATAAATAGTAATTCTCTTTCAAGAGTTCACTCTCTCAATTACGGTCCCAACACACAACTTAAACACAGAGTTGGTGTTCACCTCCAACCAGTCAGTATCACTACTGCCAGTACACAATTACTCCATGTACTCCACAACTGAGTACACACCATACTCCAAGTGCATAACGTACTCCAAGTAGATCTCACCTAATCTTGCTCCTTGATATGTTGCTATCACCTTTGATCTTGCTACCCCATAGACCTCCTTTGACCTCGCACACACACACCTACAAATCAATTGATCTTACTTACCATGTAGATCTCCAAATGTGGCCTTGCACACCTACCGACCAAGATCCTACACACATGAAGAACCCTTCTGATTCTCCAAACCAACACCCCTGTGGATCTTTACCAGACCTTGCAACAACCTGTAGATCTACCTGATCATACACACTTGGCACCCCTATGGAACTAGGAGGAACACACCTTGCTCTCTTCACTCTCAGAAGGAGCTAACCTTGCTCAACTCAACTAGCACACTTTACAAAATAGCCCATGAGTCTATTATATAGATCCCATGCAAACAATAATTAGACACCTAATTACAATAATTAGATCCACAGCTCCAAGACTAAAATTAGCCTTTTACATGCAAACAACTGGTTCGTTAACAAACTGTTCATGAAACTCACAATTCAAAACCGCATAGGCGACTGATGTCAATCCCTGTCTGCCTGGAGATGACCAACGTCGACCAATCCCTGATCGATGTTGATAGATTCCTGTCTACACTTGACCAACGTCGATTGGCCTGACCAACGCTGGTGACTGTGACACTCAGCAACCTCCTCTAATGTCTGCATCAGTGAAGATTTTAGCTCCAAAACCTAACAAACCATCAATCTTACTTTACCTACTCTTTCTTTCCATAATAGTGTAATTGATAATTCTTGCTTTTGAATTCCTCCATACTTTCTTTTAGCATTGTTATACTCACACTCAATCAAAAACCCCTGAGAGTGACCTGTAATCAATACACTTAACAAGCTTTACCACCTATTAGTGAACCTAACCTTGCTCTGATACCACTTGTCAGGACCCCAACTCTTAAAGAGCATAGTTGATTACCTTTGAATAAGCAACTAAACATGGAATTTAACTAGAAGTAACAAGTAACTTGAAATTCAGAAATAACATAGAATATGAGAGACAATACCCAATTGTATTAATACTCTTTCAGAACAAAATTATAATAAAGAAGTGCCACAATCTTCTTCCACCTCTAAGGCTTCCCACACATCTAGGACTCTCAGTAATCTTCCCTCAAAGCTCTCTCTCAATTACAGTCATAACAAACAACTCAAACACAGAGTTGTTGTTCACCTCTAACCAGTCAGTAACAATACTGCCAGTACACAAGTACTCAAATTACTTCAAGTAGATCTCCCATGAACTTGCAACAACCTATAAATCAAATGATCTTACTTACCATGTAGATCTAACATGATCATGCACAACCTGTAGATCAACTTGATCTTACAATTGGAAGGATCTCTTCCTTGCCTTAATTACAATACAACCCCATGAGTCTATTATATAGATCTCATGTAAACAATAATTAGACACCTAATTACAATAATTAGACACGTAACTCAAGACTAAAATTAGCCTTTTACATGCAAACAATCAGTTTGTTAACAAACTGTATGTGAAACTCGCAGTTTGAGAACCGCACAGGCGACTGACGTCGGTCACTGTCTGTCTGGAGATGACTGATGTTAGCCGACTCTTGACTAATATCAGCTACTTTGTAACTAGATGTGACTAACATTGGTTGTGCCTACCGACGTTAGTTTCCCTGTAACTCAGCAACCTCCTCCATGTCTGCATACAGTGAAGCTTTGAGCTCCACAACCTAACAGATGCAAATAAACTTGAGTCTACATCATTTGATGATGAGATCTTGAGGTTAAAATGTCAAAACCCATGAAATGAGATGATCACCTCCATAGAATTGTTGAGTGCTACTATTATGAATCAATTTTAGATTGTAGTTGAGAAGGTAAATGTCTAAACTCATAAATTTGCTTGTGACATTAACATGACACAAGTATATGAATTGCCCATTCATGATTTCAATTTCCTACACTATGATGATCAAGAAACATGATTGGGAAATTCCATCAGTTGAGGATAAACAACTGCTAATAAATGTAACAATTACCCAAGAAAAGGGGTATCAATTGAGAAGCAAATATTAGGGTGTTTCTCCTCAAGAGATTGCCCCTAAAAATCCAAAGGTAGGGGATGTCAATAAAGATGTTAGGAAAGTGTCAATAGTCCCTAAAGCTTCCAAATTTGTACCTCTTTTCCAAGCTACTAAGCCAAGAGGTGTTTTAGCCAAGAATATATTACCCATGTTGTTTAGTATCCCTAAGGGTGCTAATAATGCTAAAACTAATTTGCCTTTGAAGGCTACTAATAAAAATGCAAATCTATCCTAGCCCTCTCTACTTTAGACCTTAAATGATTTCTTCCCAATTGAAGGTGTCATTACCCTTCCACCAAATATGCCTCTTCCTCAGTATAACATGTGTGATATGGCCCAAGTATTGAGCCAACTAAAAATCACCATGCCACTTGTTGAGTTATTGTGAATACTTGAACATAGGAAGAGGGCATTTGAATACTTGGAATTTGGTGAAAGTTCAATTGCAAATGAAATCGATTCACCCCAAGCACTCCTAAAAGAAGATGAAGAATCAAAAGAGGTTATTGAACCTGTTCTAGAGGTTTATCTAGAGATTACATTGGTAGAGAGTCGGCTGAATGTGGATCCATTTTATATGACCCTGCTGATCAATGGTATGATTTTTCACAATTGCATGTTTGATTCTAGAGCTTATTGTAATGTGATGCCCTTAGGTGTCCTCAATGGGCTTGGAGTGAAGATCACATCAACCTTTGGGAAGTGTTAAGCCATGGACTCATGAGGGGTTACAATTTTGGGAAAGTCAAGGAGCTGGTGGTATAGTTGGTAGTTTATCTTGGTAAGTACCTAAATATGGATGTGGTAGTTATAGACTGCTCACCTAAGTGGGGGATGATACTATCATAAAAATGAGCTGCTAGTATGGGTGGAAGTGTACAAATAGACCTCTCTTATGCCACTATTTTGCTAGAGGGTAAGATGGCCAAGATTTATAGAGCGCCAAAGATGTTGCATGTAATTGAAGATTTAAAACATGCTCTTAATGAAGTGCTCTACATAGATGTTGAATTGGGTAACTTTATTGGGAATGTTGATACTAGTGAAAAACCTATTGTTCTTGATGTTGAATATGATAAATAAAGTGTAGTTTGGAAGATGTACTTTGATGGTGCTTGTTTCAATCTTAGAAATGGAGCTGGGGTTGTTTTATATGCCCCCAATGGTAAATGCTTTATGTTTTATTTTCAGCTTTGCTTCTAGTGCACAAATAATAATCCTAAGTATGAGGCACTCTTGGTTTACAGATTGCCCATAAATATGGAATTAAATGTTTGATTGTCAAAGGTGATTTTGAGCTAGTGGTAAATCAAGTCTTCAGTGTTTTTGCCACAAAAATTGAAAGGCTAAAATAATATCAGAATGTTGTTTATGATTTACTTGAATTTTTTGATGCATTAAATTTGTGTTATCATGATAGAAGTTTCAACTAAAAATTTGATAGACTTATAGGGCTAGGTGATCAATTTGACATTATAAATACTAGCCCTCATTATTAGTATCAAGTGAAGGTGCTTGCCAGACCTTCAATCCCAAAGAATGTTCATCATTGGAATGTCTTTGATAATGATGAATAGATTAAGAGGTTTTTGAACTATGACGTTGAGTTCCATGATCAGCTCATAGACCTAAAATTTATGGTTTAGGTTAGTGATGGGAAGGAAACCTTTTTTGGGAAGGACATCATTTAGTTGAAGATAAACATGATCCCAAGGGGATTGGTGAGCCTAGAGGTATCTTTTGATGGAGTTGATAAAATCAAGTTGAGAGACTCATTCATTTCAAAATATGTGACTAAGTTTAACTTGGGTTCTCATGAGAATCCAAGAAAGGTTTGGCTGGATACTCATTTAAGTATAACTAAGAACGAATCTTACATGCAGGTGCTAAGGAAGTACGAAGATTACTTAGCATGGTCTTATTCTGAGTTGAAAGCATACAAGGAAGACTTGTTCCAACACATCATCCCATTATAGCCTAATAACAAGCTTTTTAGGAAGAAATAGAGACCCATTAACCCCATCTTGGCCACCAAGATGTGGGAATAATTAAAGAAGCTAAGGGATAGTGGTATCATTTAGCCTATCAGGTATTCATCATGGGTGGCAAACTTAGTCCTTATATAGAAGAAGAATAAAAACATCTGCTTGTGTGTGGATTTTAGAAATCTAAATAAGGCTTATTTAAAATATAATTATAACCTACCTAATCTAGAAAACCTACTATAAGGTGTCACTAGATCAAAAATGTTATCCACAGTAGATGGCTTCTTAGGTTACAACTAGGTTGTGGTCAAGAATTTGAGAGGTCCAAGACTATGTTCACTATGCCTTGGGGCACATATGTATATATGAGGATGCTTTTGAGGTTGATGAATGCTATCAAAACATTCCAATGAACTATGGATGTCACTTTTACATGGATAATTAACCATTTCATTGTTGTGTATCAAGATGACATTACTATGTACTCCAAGACTAGGGAAGAGAATTTGGAGCATCTAAAAAAGGTGTTGATCATATGTAGAGAATTCAACATTTCAATTAATCCCAAGAAGTTCCAATTTTTAGTACAAAAGGCCAAGTTAATTTACATATAGTGTTCAAGGATGGTGTCATGATTGACCTCGAGAGGGTTGAATCCATTGATAAAGTGCCTATCCCATAGTCTAAGAAGGGAATTCAATATTTCTTTAGACAAATTAAATTTGTAAGGAGGTTTGTGTCCAATTTTTCAGAGATTACTCTGCCTATTACTTCTATGCTACAGAAGGACCAAACCATCAAATGGGAGGAGAAGGCTATGCAAGCATTTAGTGACATCAAAGGAGATTTAAAGTCTACCCCTATTTTGGCCAGTCCTGATTACACAAAGTTTTTTTAGGTATTCTCTTTTGCATCACATAATACTATTGCTACTATCTTGTTGTAAAAAAATGAGGAAGGTCATGAGAATCCCAAAGCTTTATTTAGCAAAGCTATGCAAGGTCTTGAACTAAATGACACCATCATGAAGAAATAAGATTTTAATCTTTTAAAAGTTGTTAAAATTTTCAAGGTATATATTTTAAGTTTTAAGATTATTATCTACATCTTGCACACTATGGTGAAGGACATTTTAGCTTAGAATGACATATCTAGTAAGAGGTGTAGGTGGGTCAACAAGCTACAAGAGTATGACATGGATATCTAGAACACCAAGTTAGTAAGGGGGATGGGTTTAGCTAAGCTTATGACTGAAACTAATTTGCAAGATGTTGAGGTAAACACTATTGTTTTTAATGTTGATGATCCTTTGAGTTAATTTAACATATCTCCATGGTATAGAGATATTGTTTACTACTTGAAACATTTGAGTTGTCCCCCTGACTTGGACAAGAATCAATGGAGAAATCTTAAGCTTGTGTCCTAAAAATATGTCTTGATTGAGACTAGACAAACATGGAAGAATTTGGATGTGGTTCTCCTAATATGTGTGATGGAAAAATAGACTATTATCCTAATTGAAGAATTCATAGCGGAGTTTGTGGTGGCCACTTTGCACCTAAAGTTATGGCTCATAAAATTCTAAGAGCTACTTATTGGTGGCCATCACTATTTAAGGATGTTGCTCAGACAGTTAGAAAGTGTGAGAAATGTTAGTGCTTTGCTAAGAGGATAAAAGCTTCCAGTTCTCTTTCCTGATAGCCTATGATTATTGAAGCCCCATTTAGACAATGGGGAATAGATTTCATTAGATAAATTATTGATTCATCAAGTGCTAGACATAAATGGATACTAGTTGCAATTGACTACTTCATAAAATGGGTTGAGGAAGTCCTTATAAAGAAAGTAACACACCAGGTAGTAATGGATTTTTTATTAAATTAGATTATTTGTAGATTTGGTGTGCATGTCAAGATAATTGATGATAATGCCATGAGCTTCAAAGCCAAACCTTTGGTGGCATTGTGCAAAGACTATGGGATTGAATTGACCTATACTTCCAATTACAATCCTCAAGGGAATGGGTAAACAAAATCAAGTAACAATAACCTGCTTAAGATCATTAGACAAACACTAGAATCAAGTAAGAAGAAGTGGGGTGAATAACTAAATTTTTCTATGTGGGCTGACATGATCATGCCTAAAAGAGCTACAAGTAGAAGCCATTTTAAGCTTATTTATGGAGCTCAAGTAGTTTTTCCTATGAATTTGTAGTTTCCCACCTATCAACTCATGCAATGACTAGGGGATGATGAGCAGATCCACCACTATGAAAGAAAGATGAACCAAATTACTAAGATTAATGCAATTTTAAGACAAGCTCATGAAATACACCTTAGGTTCAAAGAGAAGCTAAGGAAAATATTTGATAGGAAGGTCAATCCAAGAATCTTCCAAGTAGGTGATCTAGTTTTACCTTGGGATAACAGGCATGAGGAAAAGGGAAAGCATGGAAAGTTTGATGCCTTGTGGATGGGTCCTTATTCCATTGACTACCATATTAGGGAGCATAGTTTCTTCTTGAGAGATATAGATGGTGAAATATTGGAGTTTCTAGTCAATGACAGACATTTAAAACACTTCCTTGATTAAGTCCATAACATGTGTACCATATTGTATTGTGTTTTGTTACTTTATCCTTTTGTTGTTTTTTTCCCCTCTATTTTAGGTCTTATTTATATTGTTTCTCTTTGCATTATATAGTGTCTTCATTTCCAAATCCTCTTGACCTATTTTTGTAATTATGTCATATTTTATAGAGCCTTCATGAATGTTTACTAAAAGTTACTGTGTCTTGACTTCGTAGCCAAATGGATTGGCACCTGGTCTTGTGTTCTATGGTTATTTAAACACTAACAGGGGGTATGCATCCCTAAATGATAGCCATTATTAGTGCCCAAAATTGCTTTGAATCAATTGGGCTCTTGCCAAGTGTAAATGACTATGTCCTTAGCCCAACTTTTGTCTCCAAGTGTTCGTTTGGAAGGTCAAGTTCATGTAAAAATTAGCTAAGTCCTAATTTGGTCTTTGCTTGGTGAATGCGTTTTTCCCTCAGACTCTTTCAATAATTTTTCATGAACACAATGTCTGATGGAAATGGGTCTTTGGGATTTTTATCTCGGATAAAAGTTCGGAAGACTTATTTCTATCAGACATTTTATCTACTACAAAAGGTTCAAAGGAATTCAATGTCTTTGTTTTGCATCGAGTTAAGTGTTTTAAAAAAGCTCTGAAGTGTCATTTTTTTCAAACTTTTTATGCATGGAAAAAAGATCAAATGGTACTTGCCCTTCAGTCATTTTGCCTGCACAAAAGGCCTGTCAAAAATCCTTTGTTTGAGAAAAGGTTCAATGTCTTATTTGTTTTAGATTTTTTGTCCACAACAAAAAGTCCAAAGGGCACTTGCCCTTTGGTCATTTTTTGTTTGCCCAAAAAAACTAAAAGAATTGTAAGGACTTATTTACTTTGGCCAAAGTATATACAAAAAGTTTGAGGGGTCATTTTGCCTTTGCAAAATTTTTGAAGGGTCATTTCCTTCAAGCATTTTTTTCTTGCAAGATTTCTGAAAGACACTTGTGGAAGGGTCATTTTGCCTTTGAAATTTTTTTGAAGGATAATTTCCTTCGGTGATTTTACCCTTGTAAAATTATTTAAGGAAACTTTTCAAGAAATTTGAAGGATAAGTCTGGAGGATGAAGGACACTTTCAATAAGTCTAAAGGGAACTTTCAATAGATCTAAAGGTCCATTCTAAAAAGTTGAAGGTAAATTCTATAGGGCAAGTCCCCTTGACAAAATTTGAAGGGTATGTTCAAAGGGCCTGAAAGGTAATTTTGACAAGGTAGCTATAGAGCAGAAGTCTTTTTTCCTTTGGGTATTTTTCTTATGAAAAAAGTTTGAAAGAGTCACATTTCTTCAGAAAAAGTACCAAGATCAATTTTTGCAAGGAAATTGTTTTAGACAAAATGTCCAAAACAATTGTCCTGATGAAGACAAAAGAAGCTAAATCATAATTTCTTCAGCAAAAATAAAAAGGTCTAATTCTTTTGGTAAAAGTACAAACGTCCAATTCCTTTGATGAAAATGCAAAATACCAATTTCTTCAGGGAAATTATTTTATATAAAATGTCTGAAATAATTATTTTGACAAAGATAAAGATCAGAATGCTAAATTATTTTGGGCATGTTGCCCATACAAAAGGTCATGTAAATCTCAATTCTTATTAAAAAGTGTGAAGTGAAAATCCTTCAGGGAAATTATCTCAGACATTTTGTCTGAGATAATTGTCCTGACAAAATGCCTAAAAAAATTACTACATGATAATTGTGCCAAAGAAAAGCCCAAATTAGAAGTGTCGAGGATAAAGAAAGGCCAAAGATAAAAGGCTTGATAAAATTATTTTGAAGACCAAAGTGCTAAAGAAATGGGAATGATTAAGACAAATAGCTCACTGATCAAATTGTCACGGAACAAAGTCCATGAAGAAATTTCTGAATTGTAGGTATGATGGTCTCATAGACATCTTTTGATGGGCATGTGAATGTCAACTTTAAGATTAAAAAACTAGCCATTAGGATTCAAAAGTTCCAAGAGGATCATGTGAGTGTTAATTTTAGACCCCATGAAGTAGCCATTGATTTTCAAATGGGGATAAATCTAATGGTGCACGTTGACATGGAGCAGGATGATCCAACATCACATGATCAAAGCTAGATAGTTCAGGGAACATAAGAAGCCCATAGGGCTATCAAGTTGCACCTCCTTAGGGATAATAATAAGTAATATACAATGACACCTTACCCCTCAGATCATGATCTGATGGAGTGTGTTTACTCATCTTAGCCAGAACTAACAGTGTGAGGGCATAGTTGAAAGGTCAACACATGGTCATAGGCTAAAGACCAAGCATGTTCCTAGAGATCAATGGTACAAATTTAAGTGTATATAATCTGATCTATGGCATGTATTGAGTCAAGACTTTTCAATAAAGCACATAATGAATGTGGGACTGCCACTTGACAAGAACATGTTAGCCTAACATGATTGATAGAGAAGGATGCAAAGAGCCTACAGAGTTTCCAAATGGAACCATTTTAATATAAGACCTATAGATAACCAATAATGATCTACCTCTCAAATCATGATATGATAGAATGCATTTGCTTATCCCAGCCATATCTGATGGTGCATGGTCAATGTTGAAAAGTCAAAGACTCAAACACAAAAATGTCAAGTGGCACAACTGCATGTCACAAATTAGAATTTAAGCATCTCACGCAAGATATATGGCTCACATTTTCTTAGGTAAGGATGATATAATGGTATGAACTAAGGTATAATTTTCAAAGGGCCTAGATTGCAAAAGGAAATGACAAGTGTCCAAACTCGAGTCAATTAATTGACTTATTCACTCTTAGAGCCCATGGATGCCTAGTTGGATCTGATGTAGTGTGTCAAATTTTAGTATGTGGAATAATTTGGTCTAAACGTTAAACTTGATGGCTTTTTCCTAGTTGGGAAATGAGTCAAAGAATAGAAAAAGGTCCATGACCCATTCCAGAGTGAATATTTCCAATCATGATCATGGATCATTTTCTATTTTATGTCACAACTGGATCATTCCCAAACCATCATTACAAGAATAGGTTAATCCATCACATGTGCAAAAGGTAAAGCAATTATCTAAGAGGTTCTTACTATGTAGGTAACTATTCATTGGCATCTCTAAGAAATTGCACATAGTAACAATGTTTGTTTGGCTTCTACCACATAATTCACCTTCTAGGCAAGTGTAAAGGGGAATCTTTAGGTAGTTTGACATGAAGATAAAGTCCTTCTGGCTCCTCATATGTTTTTATCCCTCCATCTGTGCAAGTAAGTGGTCATGAACATCTCCAAGTGGTTGCAATTCCTCATCATTCCTTGTAGAGGTAGACGTAATAATGATTTCTTACAAATGGATGAAAATATCAGGTGTATCAAAGGGCATTTTTTGGCTAAGAGCATCTTGATGGGAGCATAAAAGTTTGTTATGAAATTTTTGCAAATTACAACCCTTAGTCCTAGATTTGGAAAGGATTGAGAAATGTATAAATAGAAGGCTTGTCTTCTATTTCAAGGTTATTGTTGGTTTTTAGTTATTATAGGTCCCTATTTTAGGCATTCATTTTCTACAAGTTTAGGTTTTATGACTTTTTTTTTGGGATCAACTGCTATGTGTATATCTTGTCACCCTTGTTAAGGTGGTTATATATGTACATTCATTAGCAAGATTTGAGAGCATTTTTATGTCTCCCTTGTCTAAAGAACAATCTCACCATTCTTGTCCCCATGGTAGCATTTTGAAGTGTTGATGTTTGTAATTTATCTTTTCAATTCATTGGAAAATATTTGTGGTTCTTTATTGTATCCTATTAATGAAATACAATAATATGTTTTACAAGTTCTAATGATTGGATATTTGGGTTTGTATTCATTACTGGTTATCATTCTAAGAATATACCTAGGTTATAATCCCTTTTTGTAGTTATATTTGGAAATGTATTGTTGAATACCTTTTAAGGGAACACTGGGTTAATGAATTTAATAGGAGAAAGTATTTGAGATTCTAGTTTCAGTGTATGTTCTAAGGTTTTAGGGATCATTTAGTGTTTACCATTATCTTGTATTTGAATTTTTTCTACATCTTTGCTAAGAAATATTGTCATGAAATACTATCAAATACCTTACTATTTGGAAATCACTAGCACACCACCCTCTATATTATAATTATCTAACTTGTCCTACCATGTTTTACCCTAAAAATAACACACCTTGTTGCATACTATAAGTGTGATTTGTATTGCAAATAAACAATATCTTGCATATTTGATATGTGTTTGTTGTTTGCGTTTTAAATCCTAGCATTGCAGTCTTTTATTTAGTCCTGTTGCTATTGAATATATTTTTTTAGAATGAAGATTGCAGTTATAATTTCATCTATCTTTAGTAGCTTGTGTGTGACTTAGAGAATTTTTGCATTTCATGTGACAAACCTTCATGGGTGAAGTGTACAAACTTGGTTATACTCTAGTTATATTTGTTCCTAGTGCTAAGAAATCCCCATGGAGATTGAATTGGAAAATCCCTCCATGTGAGAAAGCTACCCCATAGGTTCTCTCACCCTAGTTCAGGTAAATCCAAAAGTAGCAGGGAATTAACCATACCCTCTGTAGGTGCCTCTTAGTCATTTTATACATTTGGTCTAATCTTGATGTCAAACCCTTCCTCGACTATAATGACATACTAGTAGGTTTTCCATCATTACTTGCCATTTTCCTTAAAGTGTGCAAGACTAAGTGTACAAGGTGTACAACTGGGAACCAACAAGTCCTACAAGAAATTATAGGTTTTCAAGCAGATCCATTTGAAGATTGGATAAAGTAAATTCTCTTGGCATCAATTGATGGAATCCGGAGTATCCATGATGAAAGAACAACTTGATGAATGTGAATTCAAATTCAAGCAAAACCAAGGTATTTATCTCTTAAGTTTATAAAAATATATTGTAATATGAACCTTGAATTGAAACATTAGTCCATTATTTGTTGTTTAAACACTCATAAGTTACTATTATAACAAGTAAATAGAGGATAAGATCATCCAAAGAGGTAAGAGAGTGTAAATAGTCCTTTGAGAAGCAAAAGACCTAAAATAAGGATGCAAATCTAGTGTCTTAGACCATATGCTTAGTAGAGGATATAAGGAGTCTAGTAAGAACTTGAATGATCAAATTATTAGGTGTGAATAATTAAGAGACATAGATAGTGATAAAGTTCTTTGGTCTTCCAAGACCAATATTAGAAGATATTCTTTTGTTTAAGAGGAAATAGAAATAGAAGTATTGTTGAAGGGTATAGATAAGTAGATAATGAAGGGTAATGGTCAAGTATCCTTGGATAATGTTGAAAAAGTGTAAGATTTCCATCACACCAATAATTGGACATAGAAAGTTAGTGCTCGGATGTTATTACTGATGCATTAGAAATGAATAAAAATAAGTATAAGGGGAAGTTTTATTAGTTTTACCTTATACACATGTTATTAGTATAATAGTATCTTTTATAAAATTTGTATATTCTACACATAGGTATGATAATAGTGCACAATACATTCTGCACATAAGTATAATGACATAAGAATAATAGGGTCTTTATTTTATTCTCAAACACTCTTCTTATAGGCTATGTATGGATGCTAGATGACTAGAACTACTAGTTTTGCATAAATGTTATTGAAGCTATCGATGTTGTTGTGCTATGAACTGAATTACACTATTACTAATGTAAAAACATCTAATTTAAAATTTCCCCTTTTTCATATTAGCACTATGGAAGGAAATCATTCACTAAAGTTGATCAACAATAATATAACTACAATCACTTGAACAATATCAAGTGTATTGTCTCTACTGGAATATGAATTTTTTGTCACATCTCAGAACCACCATCCTGCCAACCACTATTATTTCACTATGGTCAACCATGCTATCACTAAATACAATACATATAGTTATAATACCAAAAACTAAAACCATCAAAACTCTAGCCAACAAATAATATGAATACTAGAAATATATTTGGGAAGCAAAAAGATACGTAACACAAATTGGAAAAACCCATACAATAAATTATATTCAAAGCATATGATACAAAATAATATTGTGAAAGGAAAGCCTCATGTTAGTATTGAGTAGCTGATAAAGTAGAGGGAAAAGATCTAAAGAGAAATAAGGATTTCATTTTCATTGGCACCAAGAGAATAAGAGGGGCCACCATCCTTATCAATCAACAAGAAAGGGTCGATACTAAAATTGATGATGTCTTCATTGCAACATTTTAAATCTTAGTAATTTCTTGCCATTTCTTGACATTTATTGTGGCACATTCAACAGCCAAGATATCAGGGTGTATCTCACAAGATGAGAAACTCCATTTTTTCCCCAAGTAATCTCGATGATTATTAGGAAAAAATTACCCCCGTTTCTTGATAAATAAATAAAAAGTGGTCAATACATTAAAATTTAATATTGTACACATATTGTTTTATCATGTTTTCTCATTCTATGCTTAATACACAATTAGTCATTCACTTTTTACATAGACAATAGACTGTTAAGCAAAAATATACCTTCAAAGTTCAAGTTTTAAGTTTTATAGCGCCCTCATTACAATTTGTAGTTATCTTGATACCATTAATGATTAAAGTTGACAGTGATACTGTTAAGTTTGTAAGTGTAGTCTACATATAACACTATGAGTATATTGCTTGTGTAGCCTGGGTCATATATATAATTTATATAATAACTATATACTATATAACATATACAGTATACTATATGCATATATAATATTGACTGCTTTGATTCTTGAATGAGAGTAAATACTAAATAGTAAAACTGTAATATATAGTTACACAGTCTCCGATATATAGTTATGAATTTTTATAGTTTATAGTACTCGATAAGTCAGAATATATAGTTACACAATGTGAAGGGTGATAATATACTCATTGACTACATTGATAGAAAATATACTTATGGGCTTATGGAATTCTCTACATTCATTTCTCATGTCATTTAACAATGTTTTAATATTAATTTAAGTTTATTTTATGAATTTATATGTTTTTTGTTAGGTTGTGGAGCTAAAAGCTTCAACTATTGCAGACATGGAGGAGGTTGCTGAGTTCTAGGGAGACCGGTGTCAGCAAAGTATAGTGTAGAAGGCAACTGAAATCGGCAGGTGTGAACTGAAGGGTAGCCAGCATCAGTAGGAGGTCAATCGATGTCGATCACCTCCAGATAGACAGGGATCAACATCGATCGCCTATGCGGTTCTAAAACTGCTGTTGATGAACAGTCAGTTAAGTGAACGGATTGTTTGCATGTTAAAGACTAGTTCGAGTCTTGAGCCGCAAGTCTAATCATTTTATGCATGAGATCTATATAATAGACTCATGGGCTGTATTGTTAAGTGTAGAACTAGGAGGTGTGGAGCTAAAAGCTTCACCTTGTTGCAGACATGGAGGAGGCTGCTGAGTTCCAGGGAGACCGGCATTGGCAGAGTATAGTGCAAAAGGCAACTGACATCGGCAGGTGTGAACTGAAGGGCAGCCAGCATCGGTAGGAGGTCGATCGATGTCGGTCACCTCCAAGTAGACAGGGACCGACGTCGGTCACCTGTGGTGGTTCTAGAACTATTTGTTGCACGAACAGTTAGTTCGTTGAAGTGAGTGTTTGCATGATTAAGGGCTAATTATAGTCTCAAGCTGCATGTCTAATTATTGTAATTAGAGATCTATTTTTGTATGCATGGGGTCTTATTTAAAGACCCATGAGGCATGTATTGTAATTAAGAAGGCAAGTAAAAGCATTGAAGCAAGGAAGCAAGGTCAAGGAGATCTACAAGGTGTAAGGTCAAGGAGATCAGCTGAAGCATTCGAGGGGATAACAACTCAGGTTGTTGAGTTGGTTGTGGTTGAGCAAGAGAGAGGGAAGAAGTCCTTGAGGTGTGGCAAGCCTTTGAGGTGGAAGAAGAAGTGGCATCTTCTTTATTGTATTTTCTTCTAAGAGTATTTAATACAAGATTGTGTATTGTCTCTCAAATTCTTTGTTGTTTCAAGTTTCTAGTTACTTAATCATTCTGGTATAATTCTATGTTTAATTGCTTATAAGAAAAGTAATCAATTGTGCTTCCTTGGAGGGGTTCTTAACAGCTGGTATCAGAGCTACGGTTTGCAGGGAGCAGATTATTGTTTGATTATAGGTCATTCTCAGGGGTTTCTAATTGAGTGGGAGTTCAGCAATGGCAGAAGAAAGTAAGCTAGGAATGGAGAAGTTTAACGGCAAGAATTATCAACATTGGAGGATGCAGATAGAAGATTATCTGTATCAGAAGGATTTGTACTTATCGTTGGGTGGGGTTGCATGCAAGCCCACAGATATGAAAGATGAAGAATGGAATGTTCTTGATCGGAAGGCTCTGGGATGCATAAGGTTGAGCCTTGCATCGTCTGTGATTTCCAACTTATCACAGTGTAAGACAACGGAAGAGTTGATAAAATCTTTGGCAAATTTATATGAAAAGCCCTCAGCTTTAAATAAGGTATTTCTTATGAAGCAGTTATTTACTTTGCAAATGTAGGAAGGTGGATCGGTACATACTCATCTTAGTGATTTCCATGGTTTGGTAAACCAGTTAGCTTGAGTCAATATTGTTTTTGATGATGAAGTAAAGGCTCTCTTAATTTTATGCTCTTTACCTGAAAGTTGGGATAGTTTGGTTATGGAAGTAAGTAATTCTGCATCTGCTTCTAAAATCTTAAAAGTTGATGATGTTGTGAGTGTAATCTTGAATGAAGAAATATGCAGGAAAAGCACAGGTGAATCATCAGGGAATGCTCTAAGTGCAGAAAGCAGGGGAAGGCAAAGAGAGAAGGTCGAGCAAGGGAAATCAAGGTTGAAGATGGGAAGGAGATCCGAATCCAGAGGTGTCACTTGCTGGTTTTGTGGAAAGAGAGGACACACAAAGAAAGAGTGTTGGTTGAGGGATAAAGAAAATCAACATGAAGGTAATGAAGAAGCAAAGGATGCAGGTATTGTGGCACAGGATGCTCTCATACTTTCTTTGGATAGTCAGATAGAATCATGGGTTTTAGATTCTAGTTCTTCTTTTCATGCATCCCCAAACAGAGATTTGTTCCATGAGTATGTCCAGGGAGACTTTGGAGTGCTTTATTTTAGGGATGGTACGCCTTGTCAAATAGTTGGCAAAGGGAAAGTGAGGCTGAAATTGCAGATGGACAACACATGGGTGTTGAAGGAGGTTATGCATGTCCCAGTTCTAAAGTAGAGTTTGGTTTCTGTAGGAAGGTTGGGTGATGAGGGATGCACAGTAACCCTCATAGTGGATTCTTGGAAGGTTACCAAGGGTGCACTTGTTTTAGCAAGAGGTAAGAAAGTAGGTACTCTTTATCTATCTACTTGTATTACTGATTCTACTTCTAGTTTATCTACTTCCACTGTAGATTCGAAGATGTGGCTTAATAGGCTTGGTCACATGAATAAGAAGGGAATGGACATTCTTGATTCAAAAGGTATGAGTTCAAATTCGGAAGGCATAGATCGAGTTCATTGCAGGAAAAGGAAATTTGATGCTTTTGACAAGAACAGGGAAGCCTTGGTGTTTATGGAGGAGATGAGGGATAGAGATCAGTCATAGGGGCTGAATAATTTTGAGCAGGGTAGTATGGATAGGGTTATGATCCAAGATGAGCTTGCAAGTGAATAATTCATCACTTACAAGAATACACAGACACCGACGTCAATCACTTGGAATCAACGTCAGTCAGGTAGATACTGACATCATGTGCAGACCAGTAGGGTCGATAGAGTCAGGCAGGAGAAGTCTAACATTGATCAGACAGGAACCGATGTCGATAGAGGGGACATCGTTGTCAGCCAGGGAAACGACGTTGATAGTTAGGGTCAGTGCAGGGAACTGACATCGATCGGGTGCAGACTGGGAGATGGTCAAGATCAATCACTGGAATGGATGTTAGGTAGACAACAAGCTGTCAAGGAGTCTCAAATGCCCATATGGAGGTCATAAAGGGTAAGTGAACCTCATATTCGTTGTTCACCTTCTTTATATTGCTTACTGATGGTCAAGAACTAGTAAGATGTGAAGAGGCAATGCAGGTAGAATCCAAAAACAGTGGGAGCTTGGCATGGATGAGGAGTGTGAGTCCTTGGAGAAGAACCAAATAGGTATTTGTTGGTGGAGTTGTCAGCTGGAAGAAAGCACTGGATGAGGGATGGATTCCCAGGTTAGAGAAGAGAGTGGATGAATACGTGAGATAGAAGGCCAGTGTATATGGTCTTGAGTAGGCTGCAGGACAATGAAGGTTTGACCATTGCATTTTTCTTTACCAAGTTGGATAATATTAGCTACATTATCCTGTTGTTGTTTTGTGTGCTTATTGCAGGGTTACACATACAGGGAGTTTCTGAGCTAAGGGTAAAGTTAGTTCAGAGGTATGTCATGAATAATTTGGGAGCAACAAAATTCTTTTGACATAAGAGACATGAAAGATCACAAGTTGATTTTGTCTCCAGTGGGAGTTGTCAGAAAGTTCAGATGTGGCAGGGGACTTGGATGACAGGTATAGCATCACATGTTTTGTGGTGGTTGGTCTTCAAGAGTGATCTTGAAGAGGGATATAGAGGAAAGGGAACAAACTAGACGGTGTATAGGTATAGGTACAGTTGTAGCTATTTATCTCCAAGTGGAAGATTGTTAAGTTGTGAAGCTAAAAGCTTTAACTATTGCAGACATGGAGGAGGTTACTGAGTTCCAGGGAGACCGACATCGACAGAGTATAGTGCAGAAGGAAACTGACATCGGCAGGTGTGAACTGAAGGGAAGTCAGCATCGACAGGAGGTCGACTGACGTCGGTCACCTCCAAGTAGACAGGGACTGACATCGGTCACCTATGGCAGTTCCAGAACTATTCATTGCATGAACAGTTAGTTCGTTGAAGTGAGTGTTTGCATGATTAAGGGCTAATTATAGTCTCAAGCTGCGTGTCTAATTATTATAATTAGAGATCTATTTTTGTATGCATGGGATCCTATTTAAAGACCCATGAGGCATGTATTGTAATTAAGAAGGCAAGTAAAAGCATTGAAGCAAGGAAGCAAGGTCAAGGAGATCTACAAGGTGTAAGGTCAAGGAGATTAGCTGAAGCATTCAAGGAGGGGATAACAACTCAGGTTGTTGAGTTGGTTGTGGTTCAGCAAGAGAGAGAGGGAAGAAGTCCTTGAGGTGTGGCAAGCCTTTGAGGTGGAATAAGAAGTGGCATCTTCTTTATTGTATTTTCTTCTAAGAGTATTTAATACAAGATTGTGTATTGTCTCTCAAATTCTTTGCTGTTTCAAGTTTCTAGTTACTTAATCATTCTAGTATAATTCTGTGTTTAATTGCTTATAAGAAAAGTAATCAATTGTGCTTCCTTGGAGGGGTTCCTAACATTTTTTAAAGTAGCGATAATGTTACCTAGAAATACCAAGAAATTCTTAAGATCCAAGATTCGGTTCAAATTTTACCCTCCTAAGAAATCACCGAGAACAAGATTTTGAACTATGCTTCACTGTGAAAAGATATAGAATTATTGTAATTTTTTTCAAGTTTTTTTTTCCCATTAGAGTTGATCAAATTCTAATATTCTAAAAAGATGATATGATTCTATAACATTGTAGCCTGGTATTAGTTTTAGGTCCAGTTTTACAAAAATAAAATTTATCTTTTTTTACTAGCAAATTGTGATATATAGTTTTCAAGACACAAATAATATTTTATGTTATAGCTGAATGCCATGTCCTCACCTATTTCATAAGATAAAGGACCTTTTATATCCTGTTTATAAGTGATGTTATAGAGGAACGATATTGTAAAGCCCAAAGGAACACTAAAATATGTAATTCTTCCCAAAATCCACATATTCACATGCACGTAAAACTAACTTATTTCAAAGAAGTAAGAATCTATAGATATTCTCAGTTAATATTGTGGCAGATATCAATTTCAATGATAACAACAAAAAATATCTATTTCTCAAAATCTTATATGCTAATTACAATGAACATTCTAAATAAACAAAATACAATAATATTTTGTATAAATATTCATGCTTTTTATTGTTTAAAATAAAATGGTAGTAATAATAAGCAAGAAAATAATGAAGTATAACATAATGATAATGACATGCATATAATAATGATTTTAATGTCCACAAAAGGCTAAGCAATATTTTAAAATAATTTGCTACATTAATAATTCAATGCTTTTCACCAATCTTACCTACGACATATACCCTTATACCCTCAAAATCCTTAACAAAATCCCAAATACACAGACAAATTTTTTTTGCATAACATTTAACAAAATATTTCAAAGCAATCCCCTCTACTTTTAAAATAATGTTTACGCAGTAAAAAGGCCCTAATCTTTAGAACCACTCCATTTAATACCAAATTCACATTACTAGTTAAAGAAATAGAAAAAGCCTACACTGTTTCTTCAGAGACAGAGGAATTAAATAAAAAATCTAAATTATATCACTTAACTAGAGAAAAACTTGAGTATTACAACAATAAAAAAACAATCACAAAATAGATAAGAACCTTCTAGAAAAATTAAAAGAAACTTTAAAAGCTCTACAAGTTTTGAACATGAATCAATTTGAAGATACCTTACTTGACCCTTGATCTTAAGATGCCTTTCTTTATCCACCCCAAATTTAAAGTAGCAATTTAAAATAAAAATAGACTAAAGAAGAGATGGAAAAACAAACAAGTCCATGCCAATTTATTCAGTAATAACACTGAATAGTTGAAATTCAAAATTGTAATCAATTAAAATTACTTTGATTATGAAAATGAGGGAAAAAAATAAACCATCTTATTTCATTTTATTCAATAATTGATAAATTAAATGATTGATATTTTGAATTAGAAAAGTTAACAAAATAACTTGAAACCAATACCCAAATTTCTAAAGAAATAGTCCTGTTGAAACTAAACTAATAGAAATTTCAAAAGCAATTTACATTGCAAGATTTAAATATGAACCCAATTTTATAACACCTTAATGAAAACTAAAGCTTGCTTGAAAAAATACATAGTTATTAACCCTGCTTAACTCCAAATTCAAAATGTCAAACGTAAAAAGTAAGAAAAACTATCCTGTAATTTTTTTTTTTTGCTTGCTACCAACAATAGATCAAAGAATTGCATTTTAACAAATGACAAAAAATAAACTTCCACAAAGAATTAAAAAACCTTTAGAATTACAAACTTCTGATCTATAACAGCAAACTAAAAAATATTGACTATTATGAACAAAATAAACCCAATTCCCAAACCAAGAAAAGTGCTAGGTAAAAGTGTAAAAAGCTTCAAAACCAAATAGTCAGATTTAAATATGCGCTGACTTTTAGAACAATGTAATAGATACCAGAGTTGGATGAGGAAAAAAATAATTTTAAATTCTATAAATTTTGGCATTAAAGTGAAGACTTCCGTGGAAGTCATAACAATTTTATTATAACAAAACTAAGCCAAGTATTTTCAAGATTATAATTGATAATATATGAAAATTTCTCCATTAGCATCAACCTGCACAACTTGAAAATCATAATAAAAAAAGAGAGGAAAATAATCGATCTAATCAACTAAGGGAAACATTTACAACCCCTATTAGTTTTTGTATGACAACCTTGAATGAGCAGAAAAAAATACATATACGGCTAGTCACCAAAGATTATAATTCTTTACACATTAGTTACAAAAACTGCATCATTTACAGGCCCAATTACAACCTGACTAGTAACACAAATAGCCAATTTTTTTTCATTTCTATCAAACACACCAATTTCTAAATGAAAACTACTCCATTTTATTTTACTTTTGAATCTTTGAAAAATATCAAATTATTATGCAAAAATATTCTTCTCCACTACATACTTGTTAAAACAGATAAATTTAATATATATTTCATTTCTGACATTTTTAAAATACAATGGTTTTAAGCAAACTACACTCTGTTTCAAACTTGACGGTATTAGGTCTTTGAAAAACAAAAAAAAGATAAAATTCCAAAGAGCTTTATGTAAAGAATCCATTGCAAAATTTTTACATTGTCCATGGTCTTAAGATTCATAATGCTAGATATATCAACCAACTTTTCTAGTCATTCAAACCTATGATCTAGTTTTAGTAATCTTTTTCCCCATGACTGAGCCACAACACCTAGACATTGCACATAAAATTGATTGATCAAAAATATTGAGCTAAATGCAAAGACTGTGGATTTCATCTTACCCCATTTATAACAGTGTCAAAAACCATATATTGTTACCCTATTAAATCCCCACATGATGAAATCATTGCCCAGAATAAAACCCCCCAAAAAACAAATTATTATCTAACCTTAACTAAAGCAATACAAATTCCTATATTTCAAGAATCAAGGCCCAAATCAAACAGACATAGAGTTAAAAAAGATCAACAAAAAGATTTCAGAATAGATATAATTAAAGTGCCCTACAATGAAAAATAAAATACAGTATAAAAAATAAAAAAGACCATACGAAGTTCGAAACCTTATCTCTAAAATATCTATAGAGGATTTTTAACCTACCAAAAATAATGAAATATTCGCACCTCACCCTGTTAGCTTCTCTCCAACTCTTCTTGATTCAGTGAACCCAATAAACCATATCAAGCTTCTACATGGATCTAGATATTTATAACTCCCTGCCATGCTTTTGATGAAGCAAACCACATTTAATGTTAAATCTTCAAACTAGGTAACCCACACCGTGTGAATAAATATAACATTGAATCGCAGATAATACCTACCTTTTACAAACCCGTCTTCTGTTTGTCGCCCAACCTTGATCCAAGTAAAGCAAGGAATAACATAAATAAAAATACAACGAACAACTTGCACCAAATATTATTATTATTTTATTTACCCCATTAAAAAACTTATTATTTCACTTTGCAAAAGGCTTATATATTTTTTGGTATGGTGATCAATGAAATCTGATTGACCAACGAATTTACGAATCATTCTAAGATAAAACTAAATGGTTCCAAAAATATCCCTCTGAAATTAATAAAATATTTTTTCATATAAAATTAATTTTATAATATTTGTAATATAATAAATATAAAATAAAATAAAATAATTTATTATTATTTTATTCGTTGAATTTAAGAAATGTAATTAAATTTATGAGAGAATTCAATATTTATGAAACTTAAAAATAATTTTTTTTCATCTTTAAATTGTTTCCAATGTTAACATAATTGGAATGATCGTTGTGACATGATAACTACCACATCTGTCCTTTAACAGGTATTAAAAAAATTAAATTTGATAGGAAATTAGAAATGAGAGATGAAAAAATTACAATTATTTATTTAGGAAAAATGGCTTAGATTGACATTGAATTTTTTTCATCGGATTTGCAATTTGCAATTTGCCTTGCTCTCTAATGGAAGACAAATTTCATTATGTAAAATCTTGGATTTTATTTTCACTTTGACAATGTTTTTAAGGTTTGAGGTGCCCCCACCTTTTGACTTAAATTTTTTGATGTACTTTTTCTTTATTTTTCTCCAATTCGAATCCGACCTCATTCTTTGTAAAAAGTTTATTTACAAGCTAAGCACAAAGTTCATTAATGAAACGATTTTCTGGGTTTGAATTTTCTTTTTAATTGAAATGTTTTTTTTAATTAAATATTTTTTAATGGGAAATAGATTGAATCAACATAAAGTTCATTTGAGTGGAGCCTTTTTGTATAGAACTCTTAAATATATATGTAACATGATTTCTCATTGATTAAAATAAGATAATTTTAATTATTTCAAATTAAATATATTTATATTATTTTTTTAATTATTTGTAGATTGTGGGGAATTCAGGGTTAAAGGAGTAGAGATAGTTTAGGGTATAAGGATGATAAATTATATCTAAAGTAAGTTAATTGGGTGATAAATTCAAATATACATATATTGAATTTTTTACGTTGAGATAGTCTAAAAATAGTAAATATAATTATGTTAGATACGAAAATGACAAATAAGTAATGTATTTAGCTTGTTCTGATGTTAATGTAGTTTTAAATTTGGAACGAGCAGAAAAATAAATTGAAGAAGAATCTAGAATAGTTGTCATATTTTGGATTGGGTGCTTTTAGAGCCTTAGACACTAGTGTCGGCTTGGGATGGTTGCATCGACACTATTGTCTAACCCTGACACATGTGTCTTGTATAAAATACCTACTAGAAAAGGATGTGACCACCTGGATGCTTTTGGGTTTATCTTCATCTTCACTCTGATGCATTCAAATCTAAGTCATGGACTATCACTCCTTACGAATATTCAAAACCCTAGTTCTTCATCTTTATAGTGACCATAAGGAAAAATGGGTTAGTGGACACATGGTGTTGAGCTAACCCAAAAGATGTCTCTGTTGTTGAGCACTACCTACATAGATGATACTCTAAAGAAGGCCTTAAATTGATGTAGTTCTCCCCTATGTGTTGGCTTGTGTGTGAATTACGTAATATGTGCAAAGTACAACAATGACCTCACTTGTAACTTAACAAATATATTTTTTGGGCTGTTCCTTCACTAATTCAGAGCTATGTATGTATTATCCCTATAACTAATATGGAAATAGGATAAAATATGGAAGTTTTATTTACTTGAGTGCTTGATTGATTGCCTTTTGTAAGTTATTTGGTGAGTAGGTAAGAAGTTTCTAGGTGAAGAAAGAATGAGGGTTGATCTTGTATTTATATCAATCTTTTTGGAGAAGTAACTCACATTAAAACACTTAGGCCAACCATTAGGATACATTTCATTTTTAAATTATATGACTTTAGGGCACTGGACACTTGCATTAGAGCAGGACATATGCGTCGATATATGTATTTATCTCAGATGCTAGTGTCCAGTGTGTTGAAAAGTAGGTATCGACTTAGAACTTGTAAAGGTGGAAGATAAGCAAGTTTTAAGCATTGTGGGTAAGATAGAAGGTTTGGGTCATCAACATAAGATTATTCGGACTAAGAGATAGGCTAAAAGGCACAAGAAGAGTAGATGCAAGACTTCAAAAAATGGGAAAGGTCTAGAATTGAGAAGAATAACTAAGGTCTGAGTTTGATTAGTGTACGATATTGAGGTGCTATATAATCCATAAAATAATGTCTACACCAAATTATACCCAATATAACATTATAATTGATATCATTGGGCATAACCTAACATACTATAACTATTGTTCAAGGACCGATAATAATATTTAATGTAATTTGTCTTAATATTTTTCAAGGTATGTTATTAAGGCCATGAATATTCATGTCAGAATAAGTAAGATCTTTGAGTTCTATACCAAGTATATGAAGGAAATAGACATTGAAAAAATAAGTCCATATCCATTGTCCACAAGTTGACAAGATATATTATCATGGTGCTTTTTTATTTTATTTTACAGGCTCATTATATGGAGACAAACATAAATTTGCAATATTGAAGAAATCATGATAGGGGATATTAGGTTTTTTTATACTTTTAATTGAAAAGTACAAAGGAAAAAAATGGAAAAATAACGATAGAAATTATAGGAGAATGGAAGAAAGAGGAGAAAAGTGAAAAACTCACAATAGATTAAACACAAAAAATATTTGGATAACTTATAAAGGATAAAAATAATTGGGAAATCTTTCTTCTCATGTGGAAATGAACATAAGAGAAACAATATAACATGAACAATAAATTATGTAGAAACATAAAATCTTCTTTTAAATCCAAATACATGTATTTAACACACAATTTTCATAATACAAAGCCTACAAAAATCCAAATTTTATACACACAAAATAAATAAAAATATTTAATATAATTTTATTTATTTATAAATAATAATACACATTATATAATTAAATAATATTTAAATCCCTCAAAACATAAATTTTATCACGTAAATTTTCTCATATTTCAATAACCAATTTTAGAAAAGAACACTCAACACATAAAATTGTAGCAAGTTCTCTTCCCTTTAAGTGAGAGAAGAAGAACCAGTATACAATGCAAAATAGTGCTTTTTATAGACTAACACTTAAACAAGTAGTTACATAACTACTTTTTAGCTCATAATTAACTTTAGCTGAGCTTAATTTCACTTGATTGGAGCCTCTTTTATAATCTCACATACAACTCTAGAATAAAATATTAAAAATGATTTTATATATTTGCACTTGAATGCTAATGATTAATTCAAAATAATTGATTATGTACACTTTACAAAGCCACATAATGTTTGAATGAGGCCTTCAGCGCGCCATACTCGACTTGATTTGACATTATTTGAATGAGGCCTTTAGCTTACTCGACTTGATTTGACATTATTTGCCCTTCTAAGATTTCTCACATTACATGTTTTATATATTCTAGGCATTTTACAAAAGATGGGATATTGCATGCTGACTTTGCACATTTTAATGATGTTGATTAATTTTAAAAAGAATTAATTTGACTTACCCTGGTTAAGTTACTTAACTTGGGCCCACATGTTTAACTATCTCTTGTGATATACTTAGTTACCGCTCATGTATGACTTTACATAAGAATCAATTACTTTTTAAATAATCAGTATGATTTAATTAAATCATTTGATAATCATTATATATTCATGAATATTAATTATGTATATTTTAGTAAATATTATATTATAGGGTATTTGTGAGTATGATGATTGTATTAGAATAATGAACTATTTCTTGACAAATAACATTTATAAGATAATTTAGTAACATGAATAGGACTGTTGGGCCCTCAATTTTGAAGAAAATTTTGTTAAGAAATTTTTGAATACAAACGGTGTGGAAGAGACATAATGTGGAAGACTATGGTGCAGAATACCATGGCATAGAAGAGACAAGTTACTTGGAATAAAGAAATATGATACACAGAGAACCCGAGAATTTAGAACTTAGATAGTAGCGAAAAAATTGAGAAAGGCACAAAAGTTGGAGATGGCTAAGGAGGTTTACATGAACATCGAAAAAGAATAAGTCAAGCGTGAATCCAACACCATCTCACGGGAAGTTAGGCACATAGTGACGAGGATCTAGCATAAAGATAACATATAGGGGTAGTTAGACTTGGGTCTTTATGAATTCATTGTAAATAGATTGCCATAACTCATTGTTATTAATGGTCATTGGTGAGTCATCTTGTTTGTATTTACTTGTGTAATTAAATGGGCAAGGTGAACAATGTATAAATACCCCCCTTATTTTTCTTAGTATTGTTGTTGATCAATGTAACTATGGAATAGTTGTAATCTTGACATAACTTATGAATGTTGAAAGATGGAGATTTTGAACAATGGATTTGGTTTACAAATTATACACTAAAATCTACTCAAAACGTCAATCTTCAAAATTTGAAACAAGGAAGATCACAATGCAAATAAAAATGAATTCAAAAAAAAATTATACTAGCATCATGACCTCTTAGACCCAATCTTACTCCAAATTTGATTATTTTCTCTTGATTGAATGAACTTTCATGGAAGACTCAGATTATTATTAGATTATTGGGACATCATGTGATTGGCTTGATAATGGACTAAGTTGATAGTTGGATAGATTTAGTAGATAAAAGATTTTAACATGAAGGCTCATGGATTTTCTAATTAAATTCTCATTGATGGGTGGATGATTTAAATAAAGGAAGCAGGAAGAATTAAAAAGAATTTAAAGTTCCTTAGAATTATCTAGAGAAGGATAAGGGTGGAGACTAGGTACTAGGCATGTAGGAGAGCCTAGGGGATAGGTGGGTAGGTATATTTTCGTGAATTTGAAATTCACAAGTGGGTTTAATGGGGATTACTATATAAATGGGAATTTAGGTGAATTAATTAGGCATGGGGTGTTATAAGGTTAGTGTAGTTTGGAGGATATATTATAAATATGGGATTAGGACTAGGATAATACAATATTAAGATAAATTAGCTGGAAATAGTCAAAATTAGTGACAAAGTGAGTGAATTTAGATGCATACATTTTGCTCCTCTTTGAAAGAGAATTGTGAGTGGACAAAGTAGAATTAGTAATGGTCTTTCAAAGAATAAAGACACTCAGGGATGAATGTTAGTAAATGATGTTAGTGGGCATGTGATTCCCCCTTGAGGGGACGTGCAGGGAGGAAGGATTTAGATGGCCACTCAAAAGAGGAAAAGAGGGGTGGGATGTGTGAAGAGATAAGGGGTTGTGATACTAGATGTGGGACTAATGATGAAGTAAATGAAATTGACATGAGAAGTGAGAGACAAATGAATGATGCCCCTAGTAAAGACATATGCATAGGGAGCAAAAATAACAGTATCAGATTATTGACACAATCTGAGGGGGAATCAACCATAACATGATGATGATGAGATAAAAGGTTACAAACTTTAGACATATCCCAAGCAAGGACACATGATAGGGAGAGCTACAGAATAAAATGATTGATAGAAAAGGCCACAATCTATCAACATATCCCAAGTAAGGATGCATGCATGGGAAAACATCAGGGAAAAATAAGATAATGATTTGATAAGATTAATGACAAGTGTAGCTTAAATAGGAAGTCGAGCAATATGATGAAGTAGATGAGAAAGAATAAATGATATAATTGAGTGACCAAAAGATGAAGGGGAAGAATTGGACTGCAATGCATTAAATTAATGAGCTATATTGTGATTGATATAAACAATGCCCTTAGTAAGGACACATTCAAGTGAGTGAGAGACAATAATAAAGTTAATTTTAGTCATGCCCCAATCTAAGGAGGAAACTATAAACATTAAATGATGAATTGACTAATCAGTGATAATGGATGACAGTTGGAATAAAATATGGATGTTTTGATTTGTTGAGCCCAATTGACAAGTGTAGGTGATTGAATGAGAAGATCAGGGAGATGATTATGAGGAAGGTGATTGATTAATAGATTGATTGATTAACGATTGATATTATAGCTCAAGGATTTTATTGATGCAATACTTGGGGATGATGAAGGACAAGATAAATGTGATGGAAAATGATGGGAAAAGAGTTGAGAGTGGCTGATCTAACCTCAGACACACCATGTTACTAATCAATTTTTACATATTCTGAAAAGACCTCAGGCCAATGTAGTTTAGACTAGATGATAAATGACAAGATAAACTCGAGGAGGCTGATGATTATAAAATTTGAGCAATATATTTAAACATACAAAATAAGCTATATATACTAAAAAATTCACAAAACATCAATGAGAGAGAATGGGCAAGTAATCAAAATTTAATCAAAATACTCTTACTATCACCTTGATTAATTGAATCTTCCCTCCAAGATCTTCAAATGTTTCTCCAATGACAATTTGATTATATGATATTGGATTACAAGACAAGGTGGCTTTAAGACTTCAAATAGATACAAAAGGATTAATGGATTTTGAATACAAGGCAAGGATTATGCATGAAAATGTGATAGAGTATGAAGGATATGTGAGCTTGTGTGTATTTATAATTAGTCTAACCAAAGGCCTTGCATGGTTATTTATAGGGGTGGCGGATAGAATAATAAGGAATTTAAAATTCTTAAGAATCCTCTAAATTTAGAGGGTTCTAGAGGAGTTGAGAGATTAGAAGTTTCTAGAGTTAGAGAACTCTAGAATTCATGAAGGATTAATGAAAATTAAATTAGGGGTTTTAGATAGGTTTATAGAATTAGGTTTGTAGGAAGGGATATTTATAGGTATGGTAGGGGGTAGGTAGTATATTTTGAATTTAAAATTCAAAAGTGGGCATGGGGGATTAAGGTGATAAATGGGATGTTGATAATCAATAGCAAGGAAATCAATATTGGATGGAAATATGAAGGTTAGTATAGGATAAGAAATAAATAAAAGGGACTAGATTATTGGATAGGGGGAATAGGTAATGTTAGATGAAATAATGATGAAAGAGATTCATTAGCGAATCATTAAGAAAAATTAGTGACATAATTATCAAGCCAAAATAGGTGAGAAAATTATGATGCATACATTTTGCCCCTCTTTGAAAGGGCATTGCGAGTGGATGAAGTGGAAGGAGTAATCATCTTTCAAAGTAGAAATACACTCATGGATGAATGTTAGTAAATGACGTTAATGGTCTTTCAAATAATAAAGACACTCATAGATGGATGTTATTAAAGATGTTAGTGTATATGATGCCCCCTCGAGGGGACATGCAAAGAAGAATTAGATGAATGACCACTCAAAAAGAAGAAATGAGGGGCATGATGCAATAAGTAGAGAAGGGGATGGGATGATAAATGAGAGATAAATGATAAAGAAAATGATCTTGATATGAGAAGTGAGCTATAAAGAGATGATGCCCCTAACAAAGATCTATGTACAGGGAGTGGAAATGACTATGTCATAGTTGTCGACACATTTCAAAGGTAAATCAACTGTCATAAAATGATGATAAAAGGTCACAACTTTCAACATATCCAAGACAAGGACACATGCCAAGGAGAGTTGTAGACTAGGATGATAGGGGTCACAAACTTTCAACTTATCCTAGGTAAGGACACATATTAGGAATAACTATGAACCAAAATGATGGATAGAGAAGACCAAGAGATATTGACATATCTCAAGCAAGGATGCATGCGAGGGAAAACTATAGGCTGGGATAAGATAATGATTTGATTAGATTAATAGATAGGTATAGCTCATTGTTGAAGTTGAGAAATATGATGAAGGCAATGAGAGAGAAGAAACGATAGGATCGAGTGACCAAAATATGAAGGGAAGAATTAGGATGTAATGTATCAAGTCAATGAGCCACAATGTGATTAATAGTGATGATGTCCATAATAAATACAGATGCAAAGGAGCAAAAGATGATAATAAAGTTGCAGTCCTAGTCATGTCCCAATCGAAGGAATAAATTGTAAACTTTAAAAGATGAATTTACCAAACAATGATAATAGATGAGTGGTGGAAGAAAAGATGGATGTTGTGATTTGTTGGGCCCAATTGATAGGTGTGGGTGATTGATGAAAATATTAGGGAGATGATTATGGGTATGGTGATTGATCAATTAAATAATTGATTAAAGATATCTTAGGTCAAGGATTTGATTAATGTAAAATGCAAGGATGATGAGATATAAGAGAAATGTGACGATGAATGTTTGAGAAAGAGGAGAGAGAGTGGCTGAGCTAACCCTAGGCACACCATGTGACTAAGCCTTGTTTACATAGTCTAAAAATAACTGAGGCTATTGTAGTTAAAACTAAATGATAGATGAGAAGATAGGCTATAGGAAGAGGATGAAAATGACTGTTAAACATGTTAGTTCTTAGATAAAGGATGTGACTTATATGTTAGACATGAAGATATAGGGTTGGGAGAAATGACGAGTGCAGTCCATGATCAATCCATCATTATTATAATAGGTCTCAACATAGTCTAATCAATCTAATGTAAATATAACACTAGGTACTATGCCCATGGCATTAAGTATGACCAAGAGGACATGTATCAAAGTGCATGATTATAAAAGGGGAAAATGATGAACTCTGCATAAGGCACCCAAAAGCATTATTATGGATTTTTTGGCTCCATCATAGCATCCTTGTAAACATGATGCAATATTAATTAGAATACTAATAAAATAAGATAAACATAGACAAGTAAACACACATATGAAAATATATACATGATAAAAGACATGCAAACAAGTTGAATAACACAGAGCATACAAGTAACATACACAAGTATTGTTGGATGGTGGAGCCTAATCTTATATAATGTCCAGTTCTTGATAGGGGGGTATGGGGGTAAGCACCCCCCACTATGGTTGCCATGGGGGTATAGGGGGGAAATGACCATACATGGATCCCCCCTGGAGGGGGTTTGGGGGTAGTGCTCTCAAAGTGAAAATTTTGTGAAAATGCATTGTAAAATATTATAATTTTATAGTAAATATGGATCATTCACTATTAGGTACATATCTAATGATAGAAATTATGTTGGTATATTTTTGACCTAATATGTAACCCTCCTTTGATATGAGGGTATTTTTAATCATGATGACACAATATGTGTAAGTGAAGAGGATATTGCAGTAGATGTATTGCATTTTTATCCCTTTATTTATTGGACTGGATAAGAGAAGAATTGGTTGTTTCTATGTGGACATAGCCCATATTGGGTGAACCACATTAAATTTGTGTTTCTCTTGTATTATGTTTTATAAATTTTATTTCCATATTTATTTCATTAATATTTCTTTGCATTATATATTCCTAATAACTAATATCAAAGCCAAAGGTTTATTTGGTAGAATAAATTGTAGGAAAAGAGGGTTCCTAGTTTAAGTAGGAGCAATGGTGAAAGAAGACAAGTTGAAGGTTGATACGTTAAATGGAAAAAACTACCTTCTATGGAAGATGCAAATGGAGGACTATCTATATCAGAAGGATCTTTTCTACCATTGGGAATAGTAATGAAGTTGGTGACTATGAAGGATGAAGAATGGGAGGTTCTTGATAGAAAGGCACTAGGAATAATACAACTGTGCCTGGCAGCATTGGTGGCCTTTAATATTTCAAAAGAAAATGCAATAGAAGATGTGATAAAGGAATTGTATAAGGTGTATTAAAAACATGTAGCTTTCAACAAGGTATTTATTATGAAGCATTTATTTAATATGGAGATGTTAGAAGGTGGGTCTATTTCTGACCATTTAAATGAATTTAAAATGTTAAAAAATTAGTTAATATATAGAAGAGTAAACTTTGATGATGAGGTTAGGTGTCTTTTGATTCTGTGCTCATTGCCAAAAAGCTAGAATGGCTTGGTCATGGTTATGAGTAATTCTGTCTCTTGTTCAAACACTTTAAAGTTTGATGATATTATTGGTGTTATTCTTAGCGAGAAAATTTTATGGAAAAGCAAGTGTGGGACATCAAGTAATGATTTGACTAGGGTGAACATGGGAAGACAAAAAGATAGGGGAAATGACTTAGAGAATCATGGGAAGTCTAAGAAGGGTAGATCCAAATCTAGAGGATTGTTGGTGTGCTAGATTTGTGGGAACAAAGGACACCTGAAGAAAGATTGTTGGTTTCAAAAAATAAAATAAGAAAATGGAAAAAAAGATAAAAATTAGGAAGCAAATGTAGCAGGTGATGTGTTTCAAGATTCTTTAATCCTTTCTTTAGATAATATTAATTATTATTGGGTGTTAGATTAAAGGGATTCATTTCATGCTACAATCCATAAGAAATATTTTCAAGACTATGTTCAAGGTGATTTTGGACACGTTTATTTGGGTGATGGTGAACCTTGTAAAATTGTTGGAAAGGGTAAGATATAGATAAAATTATAGAATGGAAAAAAATGGTTGCTAAAAGAGGTGAGGCATGTTCTTGAGTTGAGAAAAAATCTAATTTCCATAGGGTAGTTAGGAAGTGAGGGCTGCATAGTTATATTTACAAAAAATTTTGTGGAAGGTCAGTAAAAGATCACTAGAAATAATAAAAGGAGAGAAGGTAGTTACATTATATTTATATACTAGTAATGTTGACTCTTTTATTGATTTAGCTTATACAAAATTAGATACAAAATTATGGCACCATAAACTTAGGCACATGAGTGAGAAGGGGATGCAAATTCTCCACTCTAAAAATTTGTTGTTGGATTTGAAGAAGGTGGATTTGGATTTCTATGAGCACTGTGTATGGAAAACAGAAGAGAGTCAGATTTCTCAGAGTTGAGAAGACAAAGAAAGATGAAAAGTTAGAGCTTATGTATACAGATGTATGGGGACTAGATTAGGTATCATCCCTTAATAACTCTAATTATTATGTTATTTTTATTGATGATGTAACTAGAAAAACTTGGGTTTATTGTATTAAAAAAAAATCTGATATTTTTGATACTTTTAAGAAATGGAAAGATTTGATTGAGAATGAGATAGGAAATAAGTTAAAGTGTGTCAGATCAGACAATGGAGGTGAATATTATAGCAAGGAGTTTGATAATTACTATTCATCCCATGGGATTCATATAGAGAAGATGGTTTTAAGAATACCAAAACAAAATGGTGTGTCAAAAATGATGAACAAGATAATCATGGAACATGCACGAAACATGAGATTACATATAGGGTTGCCCTTACAATTTTGGGTAGATGCTATGGATACTGTTATTTACTTAATAAATAGAGGGCCTTCAAGTCCTTTGGATGGTGGCATTCTAGAGGAAGCATGGATAGGTAAAAAGGTAGATTATTATTTTTTAAAGACTTTTAGTTGTGAAACATTTGTCTATATTGATAAAGAAAATAGAACCAAGCATGAAACAAAATCTAAGAAATGTACTTTTATTTGATATGGAGTTAATGATTTTGGTTACCATTTATGGGATTTTGAAAATCTGAAAATCATTAGGAGTAGAGAAGTGATATTTAATGAGAAGGTTATGTAAAAATATTAGTTTTAGGGAAAAAAATAAGAAAATCCAAATTGTAGTACTTGATGAAATCAATCGAAATGAAATTTCAAAACTGCCAAAAAATTAGAATGTGCAACAACTACAACAATAACATGTACCTCAAATTTATGAAAGCATAGTTAAAAGATCTACCAGAGTAAGTAGACTCCCTGAACAATAATCTCCTTCACTTTATTATTTATTATTAACTGATGGTGGTGAGCCATAAAGCTATGAAGAAGTAATGGAAGTAGAAACCAGAAAGAAGTGGGAGTAAGACATGAAAGAGGAGGACTCCTTGGTACATAATCAAACTTGGAATTTGGTTCAATTGCTTATAGGTAAAAGAGCATTGTAAAAAAAATGGGTTTATAGGTTGAAGGAAGAAGATGGAAGCAAAAATAGGTACAATGCTAGCCTTATTTTAAAGGGGTTTGCATAAAAGAAAGGTATAGATTTTGATGAAATAGTTTTTACAGTTGTTAAACTGAATTCCATATGAATTATTTTAATTTTGGTAGCAGTAGAAGATTTACACCTTAAAAATTTAGATGTGAAGATTGATTTCCTTCATGGTGAGTTGGAGGAGGAAATATATATGGACCAGCCATAGGAATACGAGTCAAAGGTAAGGTGAAAATGGTGTGTAGGTTAAATAAGAGTTTGTATAGCCTAAAGCAAGCTCCAAGGTAGTAGTATTTGAAATTTGACATGTTTATGAAAGAATAAGGTTATAGTAGATGTTATTTTGACCATTGTGTTTATTTTAAGAGATTAGATAATGGTAGCCATATTATCTTATTATTGTATGCAGATAACATGCTTGTTGCAATGTTTAACATGCATGATATAAATGAACTCATAAGAAAACTAGAAAATTCATTAGCAATTAAGGATTTGGGTGCTTCAAAGTAAATCCTTGGTATGACAATAACAAGATATAGGAAAAATAAAAAATTGACATTATCTTAAGAAGAGTACATCAATAAGGTGTTATTCAGGTTCAATATGTAAGATGCAAAACTAGTGAGTACACCTTTACGAGGGAACTTTAAATTAAGCAAGGAACATTGTTCTAAAATGTAGGAAGAAATTAATTACATGTCTAAAGTTCCCTATGCTTTAGTAGTTGGAAGTTTAATGTATGCTATGGTGTGCATAAGACCAAACATTGGTCATGAAGTGGGAGTTGTTAGCAGGTTTATGAATAATCTAGGAAAGGAGCATTGGGATGTAGTCAAGTGGATTCTTAGGTACTTGAGAGGGACCAGTGATAAAGAGTTGTGATATGAAGGGTCAAATGTTACCTTATAAGGATATGTTGATGCAAACATGGCTGGAGATTTAGATGGTAGGAGGAACACCACAAGTTATGTATTCATTGTTAGTGAGACAATAGTTGGATTTCAAAATTATAGAAGATAGTTGCTTTGTCAACTACAAATGTAGAGTGTGTTGCAGCTATAGAAGCAAACAAAGAGATGATATAGATGTAATGGTTCATGGAAGAGTTGAGGTAAAAGAAGGAAGATTTTAATTTGTTTAGTGATATCCAGTGTGTGATTCATTTAGCAAAGAACTCAACATTCCCCTCAAGAACCAAACATATACAACTCATGTATCACTTCATTTATTATATTTTGTAGGATGGTCAATTGAAGTTGGAAAATATCCATACAAGTTATAATCCTGTAGATATGCTAAAAAAGGTAGTCACAAAGGAGAACCTAGAGAGTTATTCAAATTCAATAGGTCTTTAGGGATAACAAGGAAGATGATAAACATGATAGGGTCAAAGTTTAAAGAAAAGTCCAAGGAAGAGTTGTAGTAGTGGAGTTGCAACAATAAGTCTTCAAGTGGGAGATTATTGGATGGTGGAACCTGATCTTAGAATAATGCCCAATTCTTGATAACTGGTGTGGGGGGTCAATTCCCTCCCCCCCTATGGTTTCCATGGGAGTCCAAGGGGGTGGTGACCATACATGGAGCCCCCATGATGGGGGTTTGGGAACAACACCCCAAATAATTTTTTTTGTGAAAATGCATTATAAAATATAGTAATTTTGTAGTAAATCTAGATCATTCACTATTAGGTCACAGATCTAATGGTAGACATTATGTTGGTACATTTTTACCCTAATATGTAACCCTCCTTTGATATCAAGGAATTTGTAATCATGGTGACACACTGTATGTGAATGAATAGGAGATTGTAGTGGATGTATTGTAGGTTTATCCCTTCATTTGTTGGATTGAATAAGAGAAAAACTAACTATTTTTGTCTAGACATATCCCATATTAGGTGAACCACATTAAATATGTGCTTCTTTTATATTGTGTTTTATGCATTTTATTTCCATATTTATTTCATTTATATTGCTTTACATTCTATATTCCTAACAAGTTTCTACATTAAGATGTGTTATGATTAGTATCTTGTTTGTTGTCCTGATGAGAGTTGATGGGATGATTGATCTAGTGGTGAGTTGGACGAAGTCAGTTGTGATGATCATGATGTGAATTTAGATTAAGGATAAAAATTGGAAAAGGTATGGACTTGGAGTGGACTAGTGACTTGGATTAGGATAAGGCTATGGAAGACATAAGACAAGACATCTTAGAGGTTTTTGGGATTTTGTGGATTTTATAAATTTTAGGGTTTTTATTTTAGAATATGTATGTACACTATAAATAGAGGGTTATTAGAAAAGGGAATACCCAACCTAGCAACCAAGATGGGGATGGAGAAAGTTCTGGATGGGATGACAAAAATAATGAGGGTAATGCTAAAAAGAGGATGCTGACCAAGGAAGAATGGAATAGGGGTTGTCAACAACCATGCCATGAAGGAACCAAATATCTAGTTGGTCATGTGTCCACTGGAGGATATGCCAAGATGATTCTAGAAAATTTCCCAAGACATATTCAACTTCTTTATGAAGGTCAAGACTAGAATAAAGGTTGAACATAATAGGATATATGATATGATGGAATATGATGGACAAAGGGATAAGCTAGACAAGGATGAGATTGATAAGGGATGGATTTTGCCCCTAAGTGTTTAGGTATAATGTGGATAATATATTATTTTACCATGATGACAGAACCCAATTTTCATCATGGTACTTTCCTATGGTGCCAAAATACTGGTTTTATCCATTGGACGAATGATTTTTTTAACTTTTTTGACTTTGAGCTTCTCAATTTATTGGTTATAGGTGTGAGATGCAGTAATGCTAACACTCTTTTTATTTTTAGCTGACACCTATTATAAAGTTATGTGATACTAGGATCATGTTATCAATGCTGGATGTATTGATTTCCTTGTGACCTTCATTGAGTCTTGATTGAGACCCCTTTAGACATATATACCGTGTGTATTTGTCACCCTTTAAGAAAAATACTTCTTGAGTTTATGAGGTGTGGAATGGATGGGTTTGGAGTGTAGATTTGATGGTGGATTATAGGACTTGAATGGGTTAGAAGATCATGATAAGGATATGTGATGTGTGATTGATAAGTGGGACTAGTAGTCGCACACACCGTTGGAGATGTTGGATGTTCCACATTTGATTGGTGTCATATGACAAAAGAATTTAAGAGATACAAGTCTTTTAGACTATGTGATTCTTCTTTGGTTTGATTATTTGAAGGATTATTGGCCATATTGATATTAGTTTTGACATTGTTTTGATTTTTAGACTTGATTATATCTCAGCTTCCCCCTGGTGCCAAACTTTGGGCTTCACCAGAGGATATTGACCTTTGAATTTATAGATGATGATTATTTTCACTTTTATGGTCCCCTAGTGCCACAAAAAGGGTTTCACTAGGGGAAGACACTATTTTATTAGGCTAATGGTTTGACAGTTCTTGATTTTGACTTATTAGATCAAAGGTAATTTGATAATCATTTGTGATTTTTTAGATATGATCTTAGACCTTTGTATTTGTGGCACATATTATGTTGCTCGAGGAAGGGTCCTTGACAATGTATATTATTTCTCATCCCTATGGAGGGAGGTGATTAAATGATCATTAACCAGAAGAAAAGGATCTATGATGGATGAATGTGGGGGAGATAGTAAGATGAGGCCAATGAGTGGTGATGGGGAAACATGGTCCTTATAGGGGTTCCTAGGAGACCCAGTTTTGACATTGGATTAAATCTTCTCAAAATCAGAAAAAGGATCATTAATACTATCTATATTTCATTCATCCAAGGTAGGATCATATTCACTTTGACTATCTTCAACATATAAATATTATAAGAACTCTGTTATGACTTTATAATCCTGATTGGGATCAAAATATATGTTTTATGATTGGTTGACATTTGGATTGTAGGTATCCTACAAAATTTAGATGCCATTATGAGATGCAATGTCTATGAGGGATGATGTTTCTGATGAGGAATCTAATTTAGATACTAGTGTTGAATATGATCCTAAAGTAGATAAGACTAGTGTTGACTCTAATACTAAGTCTGATGTACATGATGTGATGCTTCTAGTAGAGGATTAATTATTTGTAAGTAACCTTTCAAAATGGGGTTTTTGATGTGATGATGGGGATATAATGGATTCAAAAAATTTAGGCCCATGGCAGGACTCATGAGAGAATAGAGAACTAGGTTTATGAGAAATGGATTCATCATCAATGGAGGATTTGTCAAAGAGGGGGAGACCATCGAAGATGGATGTGGTTTCTTGACATTGGATTGGAAAGGGATTGATTATGATTGGGAATGGAATCTTGACATTCCTCTTCTTGTTCACCCTTAGATGTAGATCCATTTGATTCATTCTTGATTTTGATGTCACCACAGTTGATGAGGTCTTAGACATAGTTTTGGAGATTATGACATAGATTAATGGTATGCCCCTAAGTTTGGTGATATATATAGTAGTGGTTGGATTTATACCAAGAGGACTTAGGATTAGTAGGATCAAGATGTCATATGGGTGGATATACCATCATATTTGTGGAAACAAGTATGTGAAATATGGATTATAAGGATATAAGAAGAGGAGTACAGGGCCTCTCTTCACTTTGTGACTTGGATGTGGAAGCATTAGACTTTAGATTAGATGGGTGTTGACATGATTGGGTGGGTGGACTAGTAGTAGATGAGGTGGCCAAGACTATATTTGTTTTTATAATAGAGTAAGGGGTTGATGATTGGCTATGATTTGTAGATAAAGAGTTTGACTATGATAAGTTGGGATGGGGGCTATGAGCAGATTGATGTGGATGGGTGTGGACTAGAGGTAATGTTGGGTGGGTGGGGTCAAAGTCTATAGGATGTGGAGTGCTCATCTCAAGGAGTCAAGAAAGGAGTGTATCCCTATTGGTCATGAGGAATTGCTTAATTAGGGTATTGACCAAATCTATTTTGGATGCCATGGATCAATATGGGGGAAAATATGGATGATGTGGTTCACCAGCCTCAATCGATAGGTTTGGGGGATTGAATGAAAATATTGAGGGATGAAGATGGAATGTGTAGAATTTTTTTGGATAAAGGTTTGATTTTAATCTAATCTCAAGTTTGATTAGATGTTTGACATGATGCAATGTTTGGTGAGGTAAGATAAGATTAAGTAGACTAATTTAGAATGCGAGCTAGACTGTGAAGATTTTGACTTGATTTGACTAAGAAAACTATGAAAAGCTCTAGGAATTTTATAGGGTTAGACTAGCCCAAGATACTTATTTTGACTAGGGTGTGATTTGATTTTAGCCTAGCTCAAGACAAAAATAATCGACTCAAATAAGATGAGATGATTTGGTTGATAGGAGAGGATGATAGGATTGAATGGTGTGTATGAATCAAAATTGATTAAGAAAGCTTAAAATTAAGATACTAATGTGGAAATAGTTATTTACTAACATAGGTAAAGACCAGTGTACAACTACAAACTTGATGGGATGACTAGTATAAACAAGGGGATGAGTTGGACTAGGTTATATAGGAAAGAAATATGGCGATAGATAAGGTGATTAGGATAGATAAGGTCAAGATGAGTAATGTGGTTTTGATTAAGGTGACCTAAGGATATATTTTTATAGAGTGGTTGGTTATGATTAAATTTCAAGACTAAATGGATGATTGGAGTATATTTAGGGGATGGATTTGACCAGGTGACAAGAGGGAATGTCTTGATGTTTTAGACAAGTCAAGATAATGTGGTGAGGTTGGACTAGGATGGGGTGAATATCAAAACATGACCAAGGTGAGTGATTAGGTGTGACAAGGGTATGAAGTTAGGCTAAGATTGGGATTCGACCTGATAGAAATGTGTGATAAGTATAATGGTAAGACTAAGGACAACATGTTATGACTAGGGACTAGGTCAAAGAGGGATATAACAGTGAATGACTAGGTCAAGGGGATAAGATAAATGAAGAGAAAGGTCAAGACAAGGTTTTGACTTAGGATAAAGGAGTGAATAAATGAAGTGTGTTTCAACTAGGGAGGACTAGGCTAGGATATGAAGACTAGGATGTTGTATGTATAAATGAACAAGGTCAAGTGTAGATAATAATATAGGGACATGAGATGATGATGGAGAATAAGGTGATGTGTAAATAAGGGATAATGTTTGATTAGGGGAATAATATTTTATGTGTTTGGTTTTAAGGGGTACAAAGAATAAATGTATCTATAACACACATGGTTTAAGGGATGCAAACAATACAAGTCTGCATAACACATAACTATATCAAGCAAGGCACAAACCTAGAATTATGACTAACTTAAGAGTATAACATAACGAATGCACTATCTAATGACTTCATGGGTGAGGATATACGTTTTTGACCCATTATAAAATATACCAAACCCTCTAAACCCAATTTTTACTTAATGGGCACTTAGGAGCTGATATTGACTCTTGTAGCAAGTCGCCTATTATGGTTGATGGTCCTATTCTAGGTTTAATTGGCTCTCTAAGGGCATCATTGATATACACTAGGTAGGTGGTGCCCTACTCCATATAGGTTGCTAAATAATTATTAGGTTAGAGAGTTAACTCCTCACCTTCACATAATCCTATATGGGGTCTCCTTATCCTAAAATCAATTGCCCCTAATTTTTAGACTCCACTAAAACACAGAGTGTGGTTGAATGCATGGTGATGAAATCTACATCACGAACCCTTAATACTATGGAAAGTGTGTGGTAATAACTTACACATCATGTTTCCACCTAAAAATTAAAAATGGGAGGGTTTGTTAGTGGTTTTTAATCCTCCAAGACTCATTGTTAGGACATAGGGAGTAGAGCATACACCACTATAACCTGCAAGTACAGACAAACAAAAAAAGATTAATTATTTGATTAATTAAGTGTGATATATATAAAATATATACATAATGATTTTAAAAATTCTAAAATATTTAACAAGTGTCCTACAATGCAAGTGATTATTGTTAATTTCAATTTTGCAATCTTGAGGGGCAACCTATAAGATAAGTCATTAGACAAAAATGTGACATGTAAGACAAAATGTTAGAGAAAGAAAAAATGTGACCTTGCAAGACAAGTGGTTAATAAATTTATAGATAAAATTAAGTGAGATAAAACTATCACTAAATTTTCCCTTGTGAAATTCCAAACCAAATGTTAATCTAATAAGCCTCAATAAAAACATTAAAAAATTTGTGGGTTTTACACTATAAAATTTTGGAATGAGGGGCGACATAGAGGTCTGGGGGTGGCATCCCCTAGTAGGGTCAAAGGGTATCACCCACTGAGGGGTTAAAGGGTAGTGCCTTTTATAGGGTCTGGGGGCATCACCCCTTACAGGGTCTAGGGACACCAAAAACATTTTAAGGCTTGCGGGATGCTCATAATGAATCAAAATTCATAAAAAATGATCTTAAAATATGAATTCAAAAAAGATAATTTGAAGGAAAAAATGAACATAAAATCTCTACTATTGTAAGAAAAATAACTTATACATAGTTAATTTTAATTCAAACTAGCATACATAGGATGAAAATCATAAATATGAAGTCAAAATCATAGATATAAATAAGCAATTTTGAAAACAATTAACAAAATGCTATGATTACCGCACATTTGGCCTATTCAAAATCACTAATTGTGTTTTCAAAACCAAATATGAAATTCAAAATCATATATGTCTAAGTAATGATATTTCAAAATGGTTAGGTAGACTGATAGAGGTTAGATAGCAAAACCATGTCTGACAAGTGTGAAATTGCAAGTGAAAATCAAGATCATGATTATAAAATAGTGATTTTTTAGACTATATAAAAACATAGATATATATATATTTAAAGAGACTAAAATGACTTATATGAAGCTATTATATTTTGGTTTTGTTAGATTATATTATTTATATAAGTTTTTAAGATTAAAACATGATTAAATTAAGTTGTTTCAAAATTGCAACTAGGAGAGTTACGGTTTTGATTAATGTAAAAATTTTAGTTCAACCTTGAAAAATAGAGATTAAAAACAAAGATAAAATATTTATAGTTAGTAAGTGATATTTACATACAAAAAAATAAGCATATTGTAAATTAGAAACCTTAAAAATTTACTACTAGTCAAAATCACAACTCAGGGCATCAAATTTGTAACTACAAGAGCATAATCATGACTTACTAGAAGTGATTTTGAATACCAAGATTTTATGATTTCAATTTAATAGTCTTAACTTGTTTTCTATAGATGATGGTTAGACAAAGAGCACAAATTCCAAGAAAACTAGATTATAACATCTAACAATTTGATAAAAGGATAATTTATGAGCTACAACCAAAATAGTAAAAAATGCAAATGAAAATGAAAATCATAACTAGTAAGAAGCAATTTTACAATATTACAACTAGCAATAGGTGATTTTGTGATATTTCAACTAGTAATTGGAAATTATTAGTAGAGGTTCCTGAAGCATCAAAACATGCTAAGGATGAGGATAGCTAGGTTTTACTTTATTGCACAAGATAATGCATAATATTCGTACACAAGGTTGGAGAACATAATCATAGTAGGATGCATTATTGTGTGTTAAGTAGGTTGTAGGAACAAATATTAATTCAATAAAATTTATAGAGTATTCAGAGTAAATTAGATAGAAAGTAAGCAAAACATTATACATGAGAACACACACAAGGAACAAAGTAAGAAACACAATAGGTAACCATAACCAAAATAGTCTCTATTGATCTCTTCAAAGGTGGAACTCTATTCTTCATACACGTATATTATATATATATATGTTTGCAGTCTATGAATATTCATATTCTTCTCATAATTGGTTCTAAAAGTGGGGTCTGTTCATACTCTAACCTATTACAAGTTGTGAAGATAGAACAAAATAGACATATCTAAAAAACTGAGTACATAATACACAAATATAGATAAATATCCTGTGCAACTTTACTATCTGATTTCTTCTCCCAACACTTTCCTAAACTTAAAATGTTGTCTCATCCTGAGATAACATCACATGATCTTCTAAAGTTAATTCAAAAGGCATATATTAAATAAGTGGTTAGAGAAGTAAGAGTCATAGTAATTGTTCAAGGCATTGTTTCTAGTTTTCACCTCTTGCGCATTACTTATCCATCCTTTAAGGTTTTCAACTAAGTAGCATACCAACCTAATACCCTTTTAGGCTTTCAATAGGTTGGCATAACTAAGTGGATACACTTTATGGGTTTTCAATTAACCTACCCCTGCTTGTCTTATTAGTCATCCCCAATATAAAATTATATACAATTTTTTTGAAAATTAGTACTTTATGCAGTACTTAGCTTGATGGAGGTGGAATGGATGTAGATGATGACTAGGAAAAATAATCCTTAGCCTTAGAATATGCAGCCTTGCACTAAGTGATGACCTTATAGATTTTCAATGATGGCTTATACACTAGTCTGTTGAGGATCTAGGCAACATCGCTACAAAATGGAGATAGATCGATCTTGTAAGCATGTCAATCGAGCATAACTTCCTGGACCATGTTCATTAGGGTGCACAATGGTATATGATATCTAATGATCTACTTTATATTTGATTCATTATTGATGATCATGGATGCCTTAGTGTTGTTGACCCTCATTTAGATCTTGACACTCAGCTATTCTAGTTTATTTACATGACATTGGGCTTGGAAACTTATAAATGAATTGTGCAAAAGCTAAATTTATTAGTTAAGGATGTTATTATGCATGTTTTCCTTATAATTAATCAATTATTGGAAATCTCTATCATTTTCATCTATCGAGGTAGTGTGGCTACCCATTTTTATGTTAGTGGTTGTGACTGTGGTTAATTTTTCACTAGAATTGGATAAAGAATTATCTAGTTACTACATCCAGTCCAACAAGGTACGTGTGACTTATTATGCTTGTAGTGTAAAAATGTCTAGCATTCCCTAGTACCCTTCCTATAAGGTGATGATTTTGGAAGCTTCAATCTTCACATCATGGCCTAATGTGCTAATTGCATAGATTTTCTAAGTTGTACACCAATCCTTAGTCAACTCAGAGACCAAAGTCTTGAATCTGCACTGGTCAGACATGACTTGGTCCATGATTGCTCGAGTGAGCAACTCTAGATAGGTGTCCTACATCATATTTTTAGCTTCATGAAGGTGAGCCTTTAATTCTATGTTCTCTACCTTGGATTGATCCATCTATAATTCAAAAGAGGCAGCCTTCTATGCAATGGATTCCTGATATATTATTGTGCCCTCTAGTTGTTTTTTAGTAAGAACCTGGAGATGTCAAAGGAAGCTTATCAATTTTGTTTTTGGTATTGAAATGTATGCTTCAGATATGTGCAAAACTTTATCAATGTTGGTGAGTATCTCTTGAATGAAGTAATTTGGCCAATTGAATTGCTTGTTCCTATGGATTATATAGTGGGAAATGTCCATGACTCCTTTTGGAATTTGTTTTGTAGACTTGGTCATCTGCTAGAACCTCCTTGTGATGCATTCGATGAGGATGTACACTAGATCATCATGGATTTCCTTAATTGGAATCCTTCTTAATCCACAAATATACAAATTTTGGACTTCCTAGAATATAGGTGGCATCCTTTCTTGTATGGAGATAGGGAGTCTCCTCATGCAGGCATGCCCAAAGCTTAAGCCATGGATTCTATGTTGATGACAATGGTGACATTTGAGCCAAGGTAGATATTTCTATCATTGTATCAACTGAGTAGGACTTGTAAAATCTCCCCTAAGTTGCTAAAAGTTGGAATTCAAAATAGGTGCCTGACATCTATGTTATGGAAGCATTGGGGGGCTATGAGAGCAAGCGGTTGTGTAACATCGAAGGGGTATAAATGAAATAACTTCTATTCTACTACTCAAAGGAAGTTTAATGGATTTGGATCATTGAACTTGATCTACCTAAGAGCCGTATCGACACCTATTTATTATTTTTATATATCGATGAGTCCCCTAATGAGCTATGATGTATCCATGATTCTTGAGTGATGGACTTAAAAGTCTAGTGGCTCTTTGCGTAATAAGACTAGCTCGTTTCTTTTAATTTTTAGGTCACAAAAATATGTGCAAGAATGAAATGTCAACTTAGTTCATAAACTTGGACTTTATAGATTTCATGCCTATTGGATTCTATGTAAATGTCACACTTAGCTATCTATTTGACATGAATTCCATTATTGATGTGGCAAATCCTATCTAATCTAGCAATTAAGATAGTTATTCATTATCACATGTGTGGAGATATGTCATTATGCTCTTTGTTGTCTATAAGGGGTATGAGTGGATGATGTTGATGGGACATCAATTTGTTGAAGATTAAGTCAATCTAACCTTGGATATGGCATTTAATTCTAGTGGATAACCATTATACGATGGAGATATTATTGATGTGACTCATCTATACCTTTCTCAAACTTAATTTCTTTTGTTCACTCTTATTGACATCCATGATGGCACATGTGGATTCTCCTATGCATGATTGGTTCACACTTTAATTGGTATATTTATTCTTTAATGTCAGTGAAGAGATCATCTACAAACACACATAGACATAGAAAGAAACACACAAAAAATATTCCAAAATAATAAATCCTTATCTACTTGGTGCTATTCAGCACCTACTCACTTAGCAGAATGAGATCAATTTGACTATTGGTAGTAGGGATTAAGCCTACAACCATTCACCTGCAATGGTAAAATGGTTCCCTAAAAATATCTTAAAACCATGGATCTTTGCTATGATAGTTCATGCATTACATAATTCCCTTTCCATTAAATCCGTAACTTGCCTACAAATGCTTTGAAATAAATGTCATATAAAAATACTAGTTGATCTATATGAAATTACTTATGGTGAAAATTTTAATCATTCCATGATTTCTGGCTCTGCTTGTGAACTCCATGTGTCCACAATGCTCTATGTCTATACTCATCCACCTGTTTAGTTTAAGAAGTCTATTGGTGAGAGACTCACGATCCCCTAATCTCATGACCATTGCAATGCGCATACTGGGTACTAAGTATTCCATTGGCATAACTGATTCAAGCTCATAGATGAACTAAAATGGAGTAAAACCTATGGCTCTCTTATAATGCATGCAATATGCCCATAGAATAGAAGGAATGTGATCTTCCCAATCATCCCTCTTGATTTTGCATATATGTATCAACATTCTGCCCAACACATTGTTAGAATATTTAGCTTGGTCATTGGCTTATGGATGGTACATAGGATTTTATGATGAGAAATCATAAATTCCTTAGTAAGATACTTGATGGTGTTATTAAGGAAGTGCATCCTTCGATCACTAACAAGCTTAATTGGGAATCAAAACCTTTTAATAATATTCTTATAGAGAAACTTTGGTACGTCCATCACACCATAAATTGGTGTCACACTAGATTCAACTCATTTGGTAAAGTAGTTGATCACAATGATAATATACCTTACTTTACTATGTTTGCTTGGTGGATTTATGGGTCTGACAAAGTCAATGCCCCATTGTTCAAAAGGTTGATCAACTAACAAAGGCTATAACAACATTTCATCTCTTTGTAGTGTTTTACTTATGCATTGACATACATCATAGTGCTATGTTACTCTGTGTGCATCTTGAAAAAGATTTGGCCACCATAACTTGCTTTGTAACAACTTATTAAATATAACTTATCTATAAAAATTTCCTCCTGCTACTCCTTGGTGTGCCTCCTACAAGAGTTGAGGTCATTCATGTTCCAGAACAATCCTGTGAAGTAATTCATCCTTCCCTAAATGATTCAAAAGCCCATTAATTATGGTGTATGGTAAAGCTCTAGTGACAAACTGATTCTTGTCTCATTCCTGGAAGTGCACATGCAATACTAATTATTTGAGGAAGTTGGTGATATATTTTATTTTTTTAGGAATAAAAAAAATGCAAACGAAATAAGCATTAGGAGAGTCTTCTTGTAATCATTTTGGTTATTCACCATTAGGAATACGACTGAGATGATTCAATCCCACATTTTCTCTACCTAGCTTGACATTAATATGAAATTAGAACTCTTAAAATAACATCAACAACCTATAGATGCATCTTTCTAGCGTTAACTTATTAATAAGGTGTTGGGTGAATATTTTGTCATCAACTAACTGATGACAAAATGGGTATATCAACCACAACACAGGGAGATTTACACCACAAAAAGTGTGGGTTTACCAGATCTGGACGAGGTAAATCTCTCCTCTCATCAAGGGGAGGTTCCCTATGAATATTTATGCACTATATGTATATATAATTAAGCAAAAAATAACACATGAGGTGGTATAATAGCATCCACCTCTCTTTTTTTAGAGGTGATGTTCAAGAAACAAGAGAGAGAAATCCTAGTTGTTTGCCAACAACATTCCTCTTCTTTCAGGAATGGTATCCAACACAGAGCAAAAAATCACTTGAAGTCAATAACAAAAGTCACAGAAAACCCACATAAGCACAAAGTCTTACGTTGTCTCCTTAGCTGATCTGGAACAAGTGTAACCGTAGAGTGAAATGAAGCACAAAGTCTTCCCCTGAAACTACAAAAGATAACATAATCATAAAGATAAAAGTAGCTCAAAGTCTCTCTTCTACCTTTTAGAAATGCCCTTCAATAATATTAACACACCCACTTTGTTTATTAAATTAGATAAATAAGAGATTATTAGGAAAGAGGACATAAGAACTGTTTCCTAAATAACACAAATAATTTCAACACAAAGTTTGAAATAAACCTGCTTCTCATTCATTTAATAAAATATGACTTACAAGTTGAGCACAAAGCCTCAAAAAGTGTTTCAATTTTGGTAGAGTTTTTGCTCTCAATTATCCAAGATGCATTTACAAAAGAGGTCTCCACTATATATAGGGAGAAACTCTCAAAATTTAGAAAATAATAAAATACAAAAATATCATAGTCAAAGATGACTCATCTTTGACTTTGAGATTTTTTTTTGGATTTTTACATGTAATTACATATTACAAAATTACATGCACTTTTCTAAAGACAAAAGTGCATAAGGAAAGAAGAAGAGAGAAGGGGAAAAAGCTTCAGCTCTTGCCGCCAGACTTCTTTAGATGAGCATCGTACATAGCAATGGGTGCTTGAATTCCTATATTGTTTGGTGCAACCGTGTTCTTGGAGATGACTCTGGCTCTAATCAAAGCATCCTTCAATGCTATGATTATTTTAGCATGACTAGTTAACCTAGATTTTAGATTATCTAGAGTTAACTGAGTGTCTAAAATGTTATCCACAGAAGTCATTGAGAAAGATTTCTCTTCAAAATCTCCTTGAATCATTCCCTTGAAAATTTGGATCATTTCTTCGACTGAGAGAAATTGGTTATCCCTGGAAGTAAGGTTGCAAGGTAGTTCTTCCAGCCTATTCAGCAGACCTGTGTCGCTCTTCTCACTAGCATCCTTAGAAGATTTGAGATCTTTGACCAACTCCTTGAGTACCTGTACCATGTATATCAGTGACTCCTTGATCTCAAAATAGGAAACCTTGTTGGATATGACACCGATAGATATCAAGGTGCTTTTCTTCAGATCCTTCATCTCCCTCCATTTGCTAAGATATTTTTTTGTACTATCAATATCCTGAGAGATAAGAGAGACAAGGTCATCTAAATCTACTCTCACCATCTTCATCTTGTTTGTCTTTTTTGTAACCTCTATAAATAAAGAAACTCCCTGAGTATGTATCTTTTCAACGTAATCCTCCAGCACTTTCCCTTTCAAGTAGGTTTTCTCTGCCTTTTGAATGACATGGTCATCTATAGAGAAGGCCTCTGGAGTCACCGCTTTAGGGGGAAGAGTGAATTTCCTTATTACTGCCGTCAGCTGCTCCATTTTGGCCTTATAATAGTCTTTCATCTCCTTTTCTTGGTCAAATTTCTAGACCATGATGTCCATTGCAGACTGTAGATCTCTTTTCACACCTTTGTGAGTAACTTTGCCAAGTTTAACATGAGAGATGGAATAGCTGCTCATTTCAAAAACCTCACGGGTTGTGTCCTGCGAAGGCTTAGCTATTTTTAGAAATTTATGTCCCTTTTTCTCAACCAATTTTGAGAGGATCCTTGGCCTCTTAGGAGCCTTAGCTTTCACTGGCACTATTTTTCCAAAATCGAAGTCATCTGTAGAGATGGCTAGCTTCTTTCTTTTAGGTGTGAATGTTGACATCTAAGGCGGGAGAGAAGTACTTACTATGGCAATGATTTCCACAACTGGTGTTACCATGGCAACATCTGCACTGCTAGTAGTAACAGTAGTTGTAGTAGGAGTAATAGGCAAAACTATATCGATCGTTGATTCTGGATCAAGCGCAAAACTTTCTCCCAGATTGAAAGAAGGAGATGCCAAACTAGGAATGGATCCAGAGAAGCGAAGAGTATCTCCAGAAATGCCCTGAGGATCACCAAATATAACTCTGGAAGGAGAGGCGGCTCTAGAAGAAGGAACACTGATAAGAGAGAGAGGTGAAGGAGATGCCATAGGAGACTGAGGTAGAGAAGGAGAGATGATTTTAAGTGGTTGTGCCCCTTCTTAGGAAGGTAGAGGTTCAGTCCTTTATTGTTCTGAAGGCCGATCGTCTGTCTCCATTTGTTGAGTTGCTTGCTCTTGGGAGCTTTGTTCTAAAACTCCCTTAGCCACTGATTCTGGCTCTTAAGTAACCTTTGATTTTTTAGAAACAAAGATGATTCTAAGCTTATGAGGCCTAGATGGGGAAGGAAAATCACCTTTGTTCTTGGTCCTATTTTCTACCTTCTTCCTCATCTCTGCTTGAAACTCAGCCTTCGATCCTGTAATAAACTCTTTCAATATGATCCCTTTGGCTGCTAACCAATCATTGGTGTTAGCCAATATTGGTTCAAATCTCTTTCTCAGAGAAGTTAGCTCTTTTTGAGACCACTGAATTGGAGGAAGAGGGGAGTCAGCAATCTTTTCAGCTAGGTACCTGCTATTGATAATGCTCCTATCATCGACCAAATTGGAGGGAATCTCTGTAAGCCCCAAATACTCAATTTGTTCCAGGGTCAGCTTGTAATAGTCCATCCTCTTGATTTCTTTAGCTATTCTCAGGTCCACCCAGATGTCTTCGATCATAGGCTCTTGAAATTGGGTCTTTCATCTGATCATGCCCTTGACACCCCTATAATTAAATTTGTCCCTTCTCTTGAATTGTTTCATAGTGACGAGCTGCATCTCTATTTCCATGACTTTGGCTTTGGCTGCTATCAAGATAGAGTATCTGCCAATTTCAACTGGAAATCTGAAACTTGGCTTTTTCAACTCCATCTGCCTAACATGTATGACAGCCATTTGTCAACAAAGCTCCATCAGAACTATCTTATTAGAAGGAAACCTAGGGAGCATATAAGGATAGCCTTGGGAAAAGCCAACCCAAAGATAACAGAAGGTGGGAAATTAAAGGAACATGCAATCATAGTTGTTGATGACCATCCAAGCCTCATCAGATACTTTCTTCTATTCAAGCTGAGGGTCGAAGAGGCATAAAAATATGGCAAAGAAAGTGTCATTTATCCTTTTGAAATGGTAGATCGATCCTTGAAGCATCAATTGGGGGTAATATGAGTAGAATACTAGGGTGGTCTTTCTGTCCCCTTCAGTTGTCAAACCTAGAAAGGTTTGCATCGAGGCAGCTATGTACACAAGGTATGAAGTCATATAGAACTTCAAATAAGTTTTTACCTTGGTTATCTGCTTGTGAAGGGCATTGCTAATCTACTCACCCTAAAAGATGACCTGCTTACCTTGAAGGATGATTTTGATGAATGGGTACATCCACTCATGGAATTGTGAAGAAGACGGGAGGCCTCACACTCTATTGAGAAGGGTGACCAAGTCACTGACTTTTTCAATGAAATCGCTCCTTGGGAAGTTTTGTGGCCATCTGGATAGATTGGTTCTGGGTGTCTTCAACCACCTGTTATTCATCACTTTCTTTGCCCTTTTAGGGTCCTTGTCATACTCCTTCTGTGCTTCTATAAAGTCAATCCTCAGCACTTTGATAGCAAGAGGGCACATAAAGACTTTGTCAATAAATTCATGATCTAACCGAATTACTACGTTGCCATTAGCATCTGAGACTGATCTTGTCTCTTTGTTGTAGAACTGAGCACACTGGAGGATGAACTCTGATGATGTGCTACCACTGGGAAAGTGGCAACCAGATAAATGTTGCTTTCAATGATCCTCTTCATTTCAAAACTCAGGTTTGTTGCCTTAGTTCGGGACACGAATTTGGCCATATCCACGTGGCCAATTTTTGTGTCTCTGATGTCATCAACGTTGGAGGTGACCGAAGTGATTGGGAAGATGCCATTGTATTTTTACTTCATGGCCTTTAACTTTTTGGGAGACATTTCAGACATTGGAACTGGCCTCAGTTAAACAGGTGTTGACAAGCAAGAATTCTTTGAAAGTACTGCAGTCATGATCACGTAATTAGGGAAAAATGGGTGAGTTGGGGAATCTAAATATTAAGTGATCATGACCAAGGAAGGGCACTTAAAAGGGGAGGAAAGGAAAAAGACAAAAAAGTGGAAAAGTTCTAGAGTTAGAAAAAAAATTAGAGGAAAAATGCATGGGCGGCGAAATTCGCCGCCCCTGCATGATGAATAGATAGAATGTAGAGGCAGCAATATTCACCACCCCTGCAGGATCAGCCTGCAGGGGTGGCAAAATTCACTGCCCCTGTAGATCAGAGGGGAAAGTGTAGGGGCAGTGAAATTCACCACCCTTGCACTTTTAGCCTACATCAGTGGCAAAATTTGCCACTGATGCAAGTTTTGGGGAAAAAGGGCATGGGTGGTGAAAATCACTGCTCGTGCAAGCAAGGCCTGTGTGGGTGGCAAAATTTGCCACCTGCGTAGGTAGGGGCTGCGGCAAGGGCAACCAAGAGGCATGGGCAGCGAATATCACCGCCTACACCAGTTTGTATAAAAAAATGCAGACAAAGGGGAGGGAGAGAAGAAGAAAGAAAAACAAAAATAAAAACAAACTAACTAGAAAGAGGAGAATAACACAAAAGCAAAAAATAAGACCTACCTAGAAAGCCACGAGATTAAATCCATTAAAATGCACTGTCACCCATTTGCTGGATCATCCAGATGTAAAGGGTAGGAGGAGAGGAGGAAGAATGAAGATAAACAAGGCTGGAATCGGGTTATATGGGGAAAAAAATTGACCCCAACAACCCGCCGTGTGTAGTAATAAATGCCGCACATGGAAGTTGAAGCACACAGGGGTGGAAAATTTTGCCGCCCTTGTAGGTAAAAATGCAGGGGTGGTAAAAATTTCTGCCCTTGCATGTAAAAATGTAGGGGCAACAAAATTTTTTGCCCTTACATCTCAAAGGCAAAATGTACTGGCGGCAAATTTTACCATCCGTGCACAAAAATAGAAGAAATGAAACACTAACTCTGAAAGAGGCAGGTTTTGGTCGCCTGGATGCATCGAGACCGTAACAACCTTCACATTTTGGGGAAGACTTGATAACAAGACATTATGAATTTTGAATGGTGCAGTTAGACCAAGATGAGAATGAGAAGAACCTGTCTCGAAATCAAACTTAGAGAGACGAAAGATGAAACATACAAGTTTCATAGGGGGTTGTTCTAAAAAATGAGCTAATCTAATTTTAGAAACAACATAAGGTATCTTCAAGATTTATGATCAGTGAAAAATTTGAATGGTGTCTCAAGAATATTGCGTCAAAATTTATGTAGTTTAAATACTATAGCCAATGCTTATTTTTTAGTGGTTGTGTAGTTATTTTATATGTGAAATAGTTTTTGAGTTGTAAAATGAGTAGGATGGTTGACTCCACCATATCTTGGATATGAAATCAAAACATTTATTGTGATACCTAAAGCATCAATGTGCATGTCAAAGGGCTTACTCTAATTAGGAAAGATGAGGATGGGTGTAGTAACCAATCTCTGCTTCATCTCGATGAAGGCTGCTTGTAACTCTAAAGTCCAGATAAACTTCATACTTTTGTGTAGTATGGATTCCAATGAAGATAAAATGGCTACATATCCTTTGATAAACTTGTGATAGTGCCCTATATGGCCCATAAAATATTACACTTCTATGGAGTTGATTGGTGGAGGCATACTCAGAATGACTACAATTTTGGGTTGGTCAACCAAAATGCCTTCACTACATACTACATGACCTAGAAAAACACCAAAGGTTGTAAAGAATAGACATTTATTTAAATTTAGAGCAATGTGTAGAGATCAACAATGTTTTAACATGAGGTACAATTTAGACAAATGTTCTTTAAACAAGGAAAATACTGTCCAATCATCAAGATAGACTTCCAGGAAATCATGAATGAAATCTTTGAATGCAATTACCACTACACAAGAAAAAATTGAAGGTGTGTTCTTAAGGTAAAAAATCATTACCTGTTATTTTGGTTATCTTCTTCTGTGATGGATATTTGATGATACCCACTGAAACTATCCATGAAAGAGTAGACTTCATGTCCTATGATAAATTCTAAAACATCATCTATGAAGGGAATTTGGAATGGATCATTCACACATGTATCATTCAAAATGTGACAATCACCACATACTCTGATCTCTCCTAATTTATTAGGCTATACTACCATGTGACTTACCCAATTTACCTTTTATACAGGGTAGATTATACCTACGTCCTACATTCTATCGAGTTTAGACTTTACTTTCAACTTTATGTTTGGAATTAGATTATATGGTCATTTCTTTGTGGGTTGATCACATTCCTTAGGTTTTATATGCATTTCACCTAGAGATGGATCAACTCCTCATACCTATGAAAATTTATTCTGAAAGACATCTTGATAATCTTGCAAGAGTAGCATAGCTTTAGAAATTTTAGCTTCTATCCAATAATCACCTATATGTAACAATTTGGGAACCTCCTTAGTTCTAATGTTTGATAGACACTTTTTAATGGACTATTCATAAATCTTGCACTTTTCTTCATCAACATATTCTTGTATCATTCGTTACCCTTCCTAATCTAGAATTTGTATGCTGTGCAAGTTGTCTTCTTCAGTAGGTTCTGTGTCAGTGTCCTTTACTGGTTCTATTAGTCATTCATGTTCAAATAAATTAGTCAAATCAATATCATCATTAGAATCAAAATCTCTAATGTCCTCTTCTTCATCTTGTATTTTTTGGCATGACTATGTAAGAGATTATTCTTCTTTCTTAGTAGTTTTATATCTTTGTGATGCTGAATTAAGATAATAACCTACATTCTTATTCATAATGGATTCTATCATGGTGCTTAAATCTTCTATGCAGCCATGGCATAGGAAATGTTTGATTTTAAGTAGTGCATTATGAACAATAGGTTTTTCATCTTAAAAAACAAATGTCTATATAAAATCAATTTGTACATACACCCAATGCTTTATCTCCCTCCTACACTCTTGATGCATATACCATGCTGATGGTAATGCAGTAAGTGTATAATCAAAAGTTGTGAACCCAGTACTTTGGTGCTATATGTTATTTAGTCTAGAATTCAACACGTTTATGAATATGGATTTTAGGACAATTACCTTCTTGAAATAAAGGCCAATTGATTCTAATGACCTATGAGAGTTGGAACTTGCTAATCATGAGCTCACATGTATCATCCCACTCAAGATGATCATTTCTATGAATTACCCACCATGTCGATACAACTCCCTTCTAAGCATAATTTAGAGCACTGACCCACTGGCCGATCATAGGTACATGAACTTGTATGTGTAAAATTAACTAATTGATATCCTTAATTTCATAGTACATATGAATTTATATCTCATGTGCAAATACCATTCTCATAAGATGAAGTTCATGATCACCTTAAGCGTAGTTGAGTAGGTGTGTGTCTGAGTCTCCATTAATAGATGAAGCTATTTCCCAAGGCAAAGTGCCTTATCTTATTGAATCTATATAATCCTTTATATGATCATCTACTTGATAGAGGAAGTCAACTTCTGAATGAGTAGGGGACTTTGCACACATAAATGTACAATCTTCTATGACAAACTGGGTTGCCAACAACTGAGTAACTACTAGTTTGGGCCTCCATTATTTTGATGTCTTCAACTATGGAGTGAGTAACAATTTTACTTGAGCTTTAATATTCTTATACAAGAAGTTTCACTCGGATGAATGTAGAGCTTTTAGATTTTATTCAGAATTTACCTTCATCCAACTGGTTTCTTGTGCAACATATGGAGAATCTAGTTCATCTAGAATGATGTAAGGTTTGTGTGCCCTAATCAAAGGAATGAAAACAACCTTATCTCCCTGGTGCACCTCTAATTGATTTTTCATAGTATTAGTAGTCATCTAGCCATCATATACTGATTTCTTTCCAATTAGCATAGGGTAATGTGTTGCTATTGTCTTCATATCAATGACTTCAAAGTCACCTCATAGGGTCAATTCTATGACTTTGATTCCAATGTCTTCTAATCTGACAATGGGCTCAACTCTTCCTTAGTTAGCTAAGCTTAGATTTATTAGACTGTAGATTAGAACTAATTATCCATTGACCTCCCATGTAGACCTAGGAATCATATTGACTATGCTACCAAAATCAAAGATAACATTTGAAATTTCATACCCTACAACCTCAATATCGATTCATGCATCAACATCCTAGGGCTTCTTTATTTTGACATATCAAACAAGCTTTTCTATCTTTTATTATCCTCACTACCCACACTCTAGTAAATTATATATCAAATTTGTGATATTTTATGAGATGTCTTCATTACATAATGTGCTTAAAAGTTTTAGAAGATATGCGATCATAGTGATAACTCCATCCTGATGCATAATGTGCAGGTTACCATATATTTGAGAAACTATTACTGCAACATCTTTGTCAGTAGTGTCTTGATGTTATAAGTTTTTCAACATCTTCATAGCTTCATACACAAGCCCCTTTTCTATAGCTCAGTGTAGTTATTTAACCTATTTTGATTTTTAGATTCCATGATCCTAAGGTATTTTAAGAGGAGGAAAACCTATTTTATGTGCTAGTGTCATGTGACAACATTCAAGAAGGCATCCTCCTTAGGCTATATATTCACCATATTCACATTATTGATGGCTTGATCTTTTCTTTGATTTTCCAAGACATGACAATCTTCTGTCTCATGCTAGTCATATATTTTGTATTATGCATAGTAAGACTGTCTTTGAGGATTCAAAGGGAATTTCATTGTACATGATTTTACTCTCCACATAGATAGCATTGTAAAGGAGGTTGTTGATAGTTATTACCTCTACCACCTTGGTAACCTCCCCTATATCCACCCCTAGATCTTCCTCTATTAGACTAATATCCTCCTCTATACTCTCCTTGTTGCTATGCTATGTTATATTTCTGATGCTACTGGGTATTATCTCTAATTTCAAATTGTTGTTGTGTAATTGGTGGGGTCTTACTCATTTGCTATTGCTACACCATGGATAAGGTCTAGGGTGCTACATACTGGTATTATAGTGATGGTGGTATCTAACTTGATGAAGGAGGGGTCAAACTAGCTAGACCTTGAGGCTAGAATTATGGAAAACTAGGAATCCATTATGGACCTGCTTGGGTCGCACAAACTTTATGGACCTCTAGGTCTAGAATCATTTGATTCACTGAGGAGACTTGCTATGTAATGATAAAAAATACATTTTTAGTGATGTCTTCCTTAAGCTCCTATAAAGCCCTATAGTTCTTTTCATTATGATTGTGCAAATTATCAAAATTGGAATACAAATTCTATAGGTTCTTGATATATTATTGCAGGAGATGGCACTATGTTGTTGCATTACTTACTACTCAAAAGATTTCATATAACTCTATCTTGATCTTAGGATATTCATTCCTATGATGTCCTTCTTTCTCAAACTCCATACACTATAAATTTAACTTAGGTTTATTTGTCTCATGATATTTCTCCATTCTCTTCATAAAAGCTTGCAGTGTATTTTCAAATCTTGGAATTTATGATTGGAGCTTCCCCATAGTCTTTAATCTACTATACTCTCAAGGCAACGAATCTAATATCTTCTTTAGTAGCATATTGAGTTTGCATATTGGCAAGCCTTAATCTAGAGCATAATCCTTTGATGAACCATATAGTTTTATCTTTGTCTATTAAGGAAAATTATACCTTATTTATAACATCAAATAATCTGTGATCATAGTTATAGACTAATTCTCCTGAATTCTACCTTATCTCCTTCAAGTCCTGAATAGTCTAACTTGTACATTTTTTAATTTAAAACTCTATGATGAACCATTCTTTAATTTTTTGTAAATTTTTGCATTAAGTTTCTATATGCTATATGAACTCAAGTGCTCTTTTATTTAGTGCCCCTACTAACTCATGCTTTTGGATAGCTTCATCAGTAATGCCCTTAGCTTGCCATCTCATTTCATAGGTTAGTAGGTACTATTCAGGATCTATAGAACCATCATACATTGATATATTTATAAATATTCCTATATGACACATTGTGTAAAATGGTGTTGAAGGGATCTAATACATAACTATTATAAAAAGAGGCTATGTTCTGGGTGATCTTGCCTTTTTACTACTAATATTTATGTGCGTGCTTTGTTTTTTTGCATTTCCTTCTTTTATTTTCTTGGTTTCAACAAGCCCTATGGCCTTTATATCTTTTTTATTGATACTATTTCAATTTTAGTACCCCTATGATGCACTTTCTCTAAAAATGGACTTTCCCGACTACTGTCTTCCTATCTTCCTACCTGAAAACTTCTACTAGAATATAAAAATTGGATTGCAAGGATGTGTGCTCTTTTGGTGAATGATTATTTATTATGACTTATTATTTTGTGTTTGAACCTATGATTAATCTATAACTATGTTCTAATTCTTTATTGAATTATTCATGTCTTTCTTTTGGTAATACATGTTCTTATAGCTATGCACTACTCTATCATCTAACTATTCTACTTCTATACTATTCTTGCCTTCTTCTTCAAATATATCTTTTTCATCTCATTCTTCATCACTTATTTCTATCTACTAACATTCATCTTCTTATTTATTTTTAATTTTTTCATCTTCTCTTTCATCTCACTCATCATGTCTTCTTACTTGTTCATCACCTAGTCTACTACTACTCTTATCTATGTTGTAATTACCTGGGTATTTTTATGTTTATTCTATCTATTCTATTATCATGACTCACATTTTAAATCCAGACTTTTCTTTTGACTCTTCTTCCCTCATGTTTCCATTCTAGATTTAGGTTCAAGCCTTATCTACTCATCTAATCATCATTCATTGTCATGTCACACACTCTACCATATGCCCAAAGTGACTACTCCATATTGGCTAGAATAGGCACCATTTCCTTGTCCACAACCAACATCTTCAAAAGAATAGGTATTCAATACAAAAGTTTCCCTCTAATTCCTATGATAAACAAGTCCCACACAACTTCAAAAATGATGTATCCTTGTACTGTAAACTTGGTGATGTATCCATCTATGGTGGTAGTAACCCAATAATCTATTGCCCTCATCCAATTAGTTTCTAATTTTTGTAACCAATCTATCTTTTCTTCTATCTAAATGATCATATATTTCATTCTTGGGTTAAAATAATAGTATTCCAACCATGCTAACCAATTAGCTAGCAATTCAGGCAACTCACACCAAAATATTTCATAAATATCTCTATATATATGCTCTTGAATGATTTTTTATGTGATAAGACCAGTCTATGTGGATTATTCTTCTTCAAAATTACATACTTTTTGGTCTAACCATGTCTCAATATCTCTCTACCTCGAAAACCATATTAGAAAAATTTCCTTCAAAATATTTCCATGCTCACTACACCATTGTTAGTAGAGGTTCCTAAAGCATCAGAACATGCCAAGGATGAGGATAGCTAGGTTTTACTTTAGTGTATAGGATAGTGCATAGTATTCGTACACAAGGTTGGAGAAATTAAGCATAGTAAGATGAATTATTGTGCATTAAATATGTATTAGGAATAACCAGTAATTCATTAACATTTACAAAGTATTCAAACTATATTAGATAGAAAGTAAGCAAAATATTATAGATGAGAATGCATGAAAGGAAAAAAGTAAGAAACATAAGAGGTAACCATAACCAAAATAGTCTCTATTGATCTCTTCAAAGGTTAAAATCTATTCTTCATACAAGTATTTATAGACGTTTGTAGTCTATGTCTATTCATATTATTCTTGTACTTGGCACTGAAAGTGGAGTCTGTTCATATTCTAACCTATTAAAAGTCATGGAGATAGGACAAAATAGACATATATTTGACAAAATAAGTACATAATGCACAAATATAGATAATATCCTTTGCATATTTACTTTTTGATTTCTTCTCCCAACATAAATTTTATAGTTATTATGGTAGTTAAAAGCAAAACCACCACTATCAAGGTCAAAATCGTAACTAACAGTTTCAAAATTACTCTTTGTGGAGCACAATCACCAATTGCTTGAAAAACAATATTTTTGAAAATTTAAGCCCAAATTCTTCCTAAACCTACCTTGCAATCTGAATTCATACGCTTCAAACAAACTAGGTCAGCTCAAAAGGAGGGCTCCCACTGTGGTTTCCAAGTTTAATATGGATATTTTGAGCAATAGATTTGGTATGTAAATTATACACCAAAATCTACTCAAAACACCAATCTTCAAAATTTGAAATAACTAATATCACAATGCAAATAAAAATGAAATAAAAAAAAATCATACCAACATCATGACCTCTTAGACCCAATCTTTCTCCAAATTTGATTTTTTTTATTGCTTGATCTTGATTGAATGGACTTGTTTGGAAGACTCATATTATTTTTAGATTATTGGGACATCGTGTGATTGGCTTGATAATGGACTAAGTTTATAGTTGGATAGATATAGTGGATAGAATATTTTAACATGAAGGCTCATGAATTTTCTAGTTGAATTTTCATTGAGGTCTAGATGATTTAAATAGAGGAAGGAGGGAGAATTAAAAGGAATTTAAAATTCCTTAAAATTCTCTAGAGAGAGAACTCTCTAGAGAAGGAGAAGGGTGGAGACTAGGTAATAGGCATGTAGGAGAGCCTAAGGGATAGGTGGGTATTTATATTTTCATGAATTTTAAATTCACATGTGGGTTTAATGGGGATTTCTAGATAAATGGGAATTTAGGTGAATTAATTAGGCATGGGGTGTTATAATGTTAGTGTAGAATGGGGGATATATTAAAAATATTGGATTAGGACTAGGTTAATAGAATATTAGAAAAATTAGATGGAAATAGTTAAAATTAGTGATGTTTGTGATGAAGTGATAAAATTTAGATGCATATAAATGTAATGAAAGGAAGATTATGTTGATGAAATACTTGAGTAATCTGTTCTTGATTATAATGGAGTTAAAACTATTTTGTTACCAATTTGTGACCAACTTATTTTTCTTTGGTTAAGTGATAATTGAATAGTTTAAAGTTAGAACATAACTAGATATGAGTTTAGAACTAAGTGCTTGTTTGAGCACCTTAGCTTATAAAAGTAAATGAATACACCTTTGCATGGTAAAACACATGGGAAATAATTTTAATCTATGTGATTTGGGTGAGCACATGAGAACACTTTCTTATGTGATATGACAACCTAACTCATCGGAACTCTTGTTTTCTTAGGCACACAACTAGGGGAAAAATATGCTAAACTAAAGGAAAAGAGCCCAACATTTTAGTTCTATTTCCAAGAACCATAGTGTTTATTTTCATGATGGTAGGAAAATGCTTGAACGACTATCTCTTGAAAATGTATAACATTGGGTAACTACCATAGAAGACAATTATGCATTAAAGTATCTTAAACCAAGATTTTTTGAATGCACATGGGTATAAAAACACCTGTATGACTCATTCTATGAAAATTTATTTGTAGAAGTGCCTATTCACCTGCATGCTTGGATTTTAACATACATATAAAACCATTTAAGGAACTACAGATAGAATATTTCCTGGTCAGTAGAGTGTCAGTCACCCTTAAAAAGATTGGGAATGCCTTGGATGTGTGTAGTGGATGTTTGGTGGTGAGGAATCCTAAACACCTATAATTTAGAATAGATGGTCTCAACATTATCTTATCTAGAGGAATCCCAGTTTAAATTCCTTTGAGAGCTATGCAAAAGGTATCCCAGGGAATTTTTGCTTGAGATTAAGAAGATTATAATTAATTTTAGACTTGAAAGCTTTCACATGGATGGATAAACTTTGTCACACATGAGCAACAGAGTCAATCAAGAATGAAGGGGTATACTTTGATATAAGATTGTTCGTTCATCATGGCATCTTGTTAGCAAGAATTGTGTAAGTATAATAATGATGAGGTTAGGTAGAGGGCTATGATTAGAAGTGATATATGGAGGCATTGAGAGGACTCAAGAAGTGTCATGAGGATATTCAAGGTAGTAAGAAAGCATAATGAGGACTCCCTAACCATAGGACCACACCTAATGCCAACATAGGTATGCACAAGAGACACAAGTCAAGCATTTGTGATTAAATAACCCAATATGGGTAGGCCTAGTTCACCACCCATAGTGCATGTTCATGCCATTGAGTTAGACTACGTTATTGTATGAAATTGGGATATAGATAATGTAGATTTATAGATTGAACCTATTGAGGATACTTTGAAGAACAAGACCAAGATAGTAGTTTTTTATTCATTTATTTTATGTTATAAGTCAACCCTATGGTTCAGTTTGGAATGGATGCTAGACCAAGCATAGATAGTGGGCAAGTATCAGCTCTTTAATAATTAATCAACCTACTTATACACTTAATGTATTAGGTGATTCTATTTATATAGGAGGTGTGAGAGGTAGTACCGATGGTGGTTCAACGAAAGTATCTAAAGGTAGGAAGTAGTGGTGTACCTCCCACACAAGGTATAAACGGGATTGAAAGTACATCAAAATAATCTCCATTTCTAGAACCAAGTTCACCCACCATTTATTAGGAGATGATGTTCCACCTAATTGAGTATCATGGTGTGGAAAATGCAATTTAACATGTTCAAAAGTGTGAACTTATCTTGTAAGTGCATGGCATTACTTATAATAAATAAAAGGTAACTCAATTTTCCACTACTCTTTTAGACTGCACACACAAGTGGTATCAAAATTTTGATCTACATCAAGTTGTGGTGAATTATGAGCAATTAAATGCAACCTTTTTTTCCAAGAATTTGATATCCTAGAGTTTGAACAATAAAACATTATTTCCCTAAAGGATATTAAAAAAGAACTCACTGAGACTGTGCATGAGTATGATGCATGTTTTAAAATGCTTCTTTCCAATCTATCATTTGAGATAAATGAAACTCACCATACCCAGTGGTTCATAGGAGGATTTTTGCTTCCCTTATGATACACATCATCCTAGAATACCTTCACTAACCTACATAAAGATTTGGAAGTTTCCCTTCATGTTGAAGCTATTATAAGCATATACATAGGGATTAGTCCCTTTATGAAAGTTCAAATTACTGTTATGACATCTTAGTTGGAGAAGCTTATTTCAAATAATATACATGATACTCATATAGGTTTCTGGTTTGTTCAATGTGAAATTAAATTCATTATAGGAATAATTATCCTAGAAAGAGTATTTGCACTATGGTAAAGCAGTCCTATGAGATCTACCAAGAAGACCATGATGTGAGGGATTTCCCCCTACTTTAGTGTGCTATAAAATTAAAGGCATCCTCTCATTTAAAATATGTGATACATATACTCATTACCAATGATTGCTACCTTATTAGTAAGATTCATGAGGCATGCACATGTGCTACTTATCAAACTTATGTTTCCAACAACTAGGAAAATGGTGGAGGCTGGTCCTATAGAGGTTATGGTCATGGATGTGGAGGTGGTCATTTTTTACCTAGAACTTGCTATAAGTGTAGATATTTAGAATATTACTAGCATGAATACCTAGTTTATCCAACATGTGTTTTTTAAAGAATGAGCATCATGTGGAGGAATGCCCAAACTTGTATACTCCAATAACCAAGGAGTGAATTGAAAAGGTTGATATAATGATACAAATTGAAAAAATCTAATTACTCAATGGAGACTGCACCCTACTAATCTAACTAGTCTCAAGGTCAATATTACTACATGAAGTGGTATTCATTCTTAGTCTATTTCAAATATACATACTGATAAGGTTAAATAGGAGGATCCTCATGCAAATCATTATCCAAATGCTCAATAATAGAAGGAAGTGTTACATGACATAATGACTTAGTGTGGGATCTATAAGGTGAGATTTAGTTCCTTAAGGATAGAGATGTTTCTACAAGTTCTAAAATGCAAAAAAAATCAAATATTCAAGACTCATCATGTGATGAGTTCTATGAGTTATGTAAATGACTTCTTAAAGAAGACATTGTGACCCTTTTATGAAATTGACAAATCATCAAGTACCAAGGACTATATAGGATCATCAGTTGAACCATGCATGATGAGAAGAGGATCTTATCTAACCTAATACAAAGGGTGATAAATAAATCTTAGTAAACATAGATATTGGTGGTTGGATCTTTTAGGATATCCTAGTCCACACTAGTATGGAGGTGAATGTACTCACTAAGGATACTTGGATAAAGATGGTATGCCTTGTTTTTCATCACTCTCATCATGTGTTGTTCATGGATAATAAGACTCATGAATTTCCCATAGGAGTTGTTAAGGATGCCACCATTGACATTCCATGTGTCACTTTCAAGGCTGGCTTTAAAGTAATTGAGTTGGCTAAAGCTAATGAATTTATAGATCTTTTGGGTAACCCTTGATGTGATGATACAAATGTTGTAATCCCCTTATACCATGCTTAAGGACCTAATTTCGTTGATCCACTTAACATTAATGAGGACATTAATCATATCTATAATGTCATAGCTCAAGGAATTAAACATCTTGATCTAGTTTGGATGGCATATTACATTTGGTAGATGCACAATATATCTCTAACATTACCAATAATGCTTGTGACTATTGGGGTCATGGAGAGTGTGATCTTACTGGATAAATTTGAGGTGCCATTGGTAGTTGAGAGGATGATTTGTGCAAGAAATTTAAACTCCATAAATTTGTTTACCATCTTCATGGATGTATTATGGCCACACCACCCAAGTGGTTAAATGAAGATCCTAAATTTCATAGTTAGATGGATGTCCAAGAATATGTGCAATGGTTGGAATATTTCTATGTGTTTTAAGATGAATGGATGCACTTGATTATCCATATTTTTGATGGAATAACTAATTGATGGTGGGCAAGTCACTCTCATAATTTATTCACTTGGGACTGAGTTCATGATGCTATGCATTATCATTTTCATCATGATAATCAAGTTTGTGGAACTTTAATTTTTGATCTAATTAGTGTTTCATAATCTCATTTCAAGGCATGTAAAAGAATGTGGAATGTGGATGAGACATATATACTTGAGTCTCTATGGCTTCATGCATTCTATGGTACTCTACGCACCTAGGTTAGATAATGGTATGTACATCAATAATGACACTTGGAGATGGATTCTTGGGGTGTGCTTTGAAGAAATTTTATTTTGGCATTATCTTACTCATGTGATTAGATGGACTTACACTTGAACCTACAAGATATGCATCAAATTATTATAGGAGTCTAACTTTGGTTGAAGACCACATATAACATATACATGGCACAACACTATTGGAGGAACTACTTAAATATAATGTTCAATTCATATGGATAGATGCTCACCAATAGGAATTTTTAGCACTCAAAGACAAACTGATTATTGCCCCCATTATCCAGATTCTAGACTAGATGAAGCCTTTTAATGTGCATGTTGATGTTACAGGCATGCAAGTGGGTGTTATCCTTATTCAATCTAGTGAGGGTAATATTTATCATCCTATCTAATTTACCAGTCATAAACTCACTCCAAATAAACATAATTACTTGAATACAAAATGTGAAGCCTTGTCCATGGCATACATGCTTCAAAAGTTTCATTAGTACTTGTTGTCCATGTTTTTCATTTTATTTACAAACCATGATGTATTAAAATACCTAATGAATAAAATGATGTTGCATAGATGCATTTGATGGTGAATTATGATCTTCAAGAATTTTTAATTTTTTATGATGGTGAAACTATGTAAGGCTAATTTCAGACTTGATCACTTGTCACACACTAGATCTGGTCAACTGATGCATATCACCGAGAATGACCTACCTGATATGCATCTTTTTCAAGTCATGTGTGTGCTTGATGAATTGAAAGATATCCCATCTTTTCTTAATACAGGTTCAACACCAACCCACCTTAGCACTTAGGAAAAAATGTAACTAGTTATTCATGTTAATCCTTTCTAGTTCATTAGGGGTGACCTTTATAAGCTTGGATAGGATGAAGTATTATACCATTACGTGATGTAGAATGAGTGCATTGAAGTTATTCAAGAGGTTCATGAAGGTGTTTCCATAGGATATTATGTAGGTGATGCTATAATGTGAAAGATTCTATTAATTGGGTTGTGGTGGCCTACTCTATTTAAGGATGTTAAAGCTTATGCATGACAATGTGATATCTGTTAGTGCATGGGTAAATCGAATCAAAGGGATATTATGCCCTTTCATCTGATACTAGCTCATAAACCCTTTTAAAAATGGGTTTTTGATTTTGTTTGCCTCATTACTCTAGTGGGGAGGTGTATTAGAGTGTACTATGCCATTACAATAACTAATTACCTCAATCATTGGGTTGAAGTAATACCAACCTGGGATTGTACTGCTACCACTACTAGATTTCTTTGGGATAATATTATTATAAGGTATGGATGTTTATTAAGTTTGACTAGAGATTGAGGAACTCATTTCCTTAAAAAGATAATCTACATCCTTTTGGCTGAGTTCATGATTGCGTAGCACAAGACTACACCTTACCACCCTCATGCCAGTGGTATAACTAAAGTGTTCAATAAAATATTAGGTCATACATTGATGAGAATTTCTAATATTGGTCAAACTGAATAGGATGATTATGTTTCTATACTATTATGGGCATATCAAACCACATATAAATGGTTGAACAAGAGTACTCCCTTTAATCTTATATTTGGTATCAAAGTCATTCTCTTAGTTGAGCTCTTTATACTTTCTCTATGTATTGCATGCAATCATCAATTGGATTTTGAGGAATATTTAAAAGTGCACATAGATGCTTTAGTTTAGTTGAATGAGATCCATTTTCTAGTGCATTAGAGTTAAGGAGTGGGTAAATAAAAACAAAAGGCCTGACATGATTGACATCTTAAGAATAAGACTTTTTTTCTAGGCATGCATGTATTGGATTATAATTCCAAGTTCATGCACCATTCAATAAAGTTTTACATCCTTTGGGATGGTCCATTTATTATTCATAGTATTCATCCCATATGCACTTGTAATTTGAAGCGGTTAGATGGCTAGTTTCTTTTGGGCCATTTCAAAGGTAGTCATCTTTTCCCCTAGCATTCTAAGTGATGTTTCCATTTGGTTAATAAGGTGTATTAAACTAGTTTAGTTTAGGATTTTGGTTTTTTTTTAATAAGGTGTGGCATTGGTTACTTGCCCTTGCTTAGGTTTAGATCAAAAATAGGTTCTTTCTTATTTTATTTATCATGTTGTGGAAGACCATAGACATCTTTTAGTGTGGGGTAAGAAGTGTGTAAGAAGTAAAACTATAGAGTGCTAAGGAAACGGTGGAAGGGAATGTGCATAGGAAAAAGGGGTGCATAATTAAAAGTGTATAAGGACACATAAATACACATGATGTAACCCATAATTCATATGAAGAGTCAAGGTAAAGAAAAGAGGTTCCCACCTTGTAAATGGATTTTTTTAAATTTATTTACAGCTATCATGCACTTTGATAAAAGTGTAGGATGGGACAAATGTGTCAAATGAGATAAAATCATGTGTAATGGAAAGTGTGAGAAATGTAAATCATGGCAATACCATTAGTGGTATTAAATGCTTGAAATGATGGATGAAGTCATGGGGAAGTAAATGTGGATTACCCCTCAAAGCTATAAAAGGTTAACCAATTGTTAGTTTTACACTTTACTTTTTCTAATTTGTAAATTTACATATCTAGAAGAGAATTTTCAAGCTACCAAAGGAGTGTTTATCAATTTTCAATGACCAATTGAATAATATGGAGTAAGGAGATCATAGTTAATAGATAAAGTGGGGGAATAGTTATTGGGAAAGTGTATATTAAAGGAATTATAGGTTGTAGGTGTTGGCATCTTCCATTAGAGGATGTTGAAGTAGGAGAGACAAAGGAGTTAAAGCATTAATCACATATTCATTTAGGAGGGTCAGATGGCTGCACCTCATCATTTAGGATCCTCAAAGGGTGATGCAACTAAATAAAAAAGCCTAGCATAGTGATCCCTTGCCTATAATTCATGAGGAAGAAGAGTTTGAGTGTAAGAGTAAAACATGTTTTAATAAGATAAGAAGTATCAAGTGAATCTGGCATGCACGAGGAAGCTTGCCATAATAGACTGAGAGAATGAACAATAAATAATCTAAGATGGAACACTAGGTAAAGAAAGAAAGTATCAGCACCACCCCCCAGCCCCAATATTGATTGAAGAGATGTAGTATCCTGAATTAGTGTTACACTTGGAGAAGTGGGAGTCTAATGTGCTAACTTGCCAAGTTTTTGACTATAATCACCATCAAATAGGGAATGAGGTGGATTTATAGCATGATTATTGGATTAAGTCATAGTATACCAAAAATAAACTTATTTATGACCTTAATATTTTCAATAAACTTAATGATTCTAGAATTTTTCAACTATTTAATCTACCTTACTTTGGGAAACCTGTGGAGATCATGAGGTTTTTTATCTTGTGTGTACATAAATATTAATTATATTTTCTAGGGTGCATGATGAGGATCACATCCCATGTATTTAGAAAATTTTTAGGTCTATAATGCTCAGGCATTGACCTCAATGGGTATTTGTAAGATTAGGAGGAAATTGAGAATACTGCGATGGTGCTTGCATATAATAAACAAGGCCATACTATGTATATAAATAGTCTTTAAGATCCTACCCTTTGATTGGATGTGCACTTGGTTATGACCAAGGTTGGGGGTGTAAAGAGATGGAAGTAAACATGTCATACTTGTATATTTCCCATTAGATAACCCTTGGGGTTAAGTATAATTTTTCACAATATTTTGCTAAGAAAATTATTGTAGATGTGAAGAGAGCCCATCACCTACCTGATCATAAATTTACTTGGGGAACTACTCTTTTATTATTGATGTTTGATGAAATTGGCATGTTGGAGTACTCAAGTGGTGAGTTTAAGTGGGATTACCCTCCATAGAATAAGTCTACAATGGAAAGGTTGAAAACATTCACATGTTGTACACTATAATCCCTTATCATGAAGCTAAGATGAAGGGATGGTACAATGGAATGAAGGAAGCCTTTGGAAATGAGTGATGCATTCACAAATACTTGCTTACTTATCTAGGAGACCAAGCCAAATTTTTATTAAATCAACATTTTTCTGTAGTGCACATCTAAATGAGCCCCTCAGATGACTTGTCTAGATGGCTCAAGTTGGCATATGCTTTCACTGCAAGGTATTTTTTGAATTTTGTCAATAGGATATATGATGCATACCTTATAAATATTGATTTTGAGACTCATACTCTTTTTCAAATGCATGTTTATCCAAGGAAGAAGGCCTATAGAGAAAAACTAGAGCCAGATAATATAGACATCAAGATCCAACAAATTTTGGTCAAGAATTCTATTCATTTATTGTTTTATATGTTGAAGCCATGGAAGAGGACATCAGGGAGTGATGAGGATAAGAAATAAACTATTCCACCCCTACTAGATATTGGGAAGCAAAAGAGGTTAGGGCATGATACCAATATGAGAACTCAACCTGGATAATCTAAATGGTAAAAGATTATCCCTTCGCCCCTAAAATATAATGTGCCTATAGGTCAATTAGAAAGCCTTAATTCTACTATGTAGATAACTATGCTTATAGAATAAAATACTTCAACACCTAAGGATGGTGACCCTAAATAAAAGGTAGTAACTTCAGAAGTGAAACCAAAGAGGGGAACTTCCCCTAAGGAATAAGAAGCCACACCAGAGTTAGAGAAGGAGCCCTTACCAACATCACAAGAAGAATCTTCCCTTGATGAAACACAATTGGATGTTGAGAGTCCCACTAGTGAAGAGGGGGATGACATAAACATAACTTTGAGCATGAGTGATCTTGATGTAGGTCCAAGTCACTAAGAAGAGGAGCCAAATGCATAAATAATTGAGTGTGATCCCTCTAAAGGGAAGGAACCTATTGATGAATTCATTTAGTAAAGGTTGGTGACTACCAGTGAAACCTTGACCCTCATGCTCAGTATCAATGGGGTGTGTTAGAAAAATATTTGTTTATGTGGAAATATTTACCTGATGACTTGATCGAGTAGACACAACAAGAATTATCTTTTTATAATGATATATAATGAAGAACACCAATGTGAACTGCCTTTAAAGAGCATTTTTTGGGCACTAAGAGAGGTGGAACTTCCTGAGACAAATTTGGGTGGATCCTTGGATGTGCACAACATCTTAGGTAAGTGCAATGTTATTAATTTTTTCTCATGAGGTGGTAAGGTAGAATAATTTATAGGAATTTGATGTAAAATAGCTCTAGAAGAACATCAAGATGTCATTTTTGAATATCATAATGAGTGTAAAACAAAGATAAATCTTGAAGAGGAGTTAGGAGAGTTTAAGTGCCAACTAGAAATAATGATGACAACTAGAGTGAAGAACCTAACACTCTACAAGTCTATTTTAGAGTAAGAGCTAGCCCTTGCAGATGGAGTAGAGGTTTTTGGTAAGTTGGGAAACCTAGTGGAGCTATTATTGAATAAATGTAAAGATTATAAAAATCCCAAGAATGAGTAAACTTGGGTGATGGAGTAGCTACTAAGGATGTAAAAGTATGTAAGAGATTTTTGAATAGATTTAGTGATACAATTCCCATCCTTGATGGGGTTTTATAAAAACTAGTGCGACCGAGGAAAATTTTGGAAGCACAACTTCATGTGGAGGAACTTCAATGCCAACATTTGGTCGAAAGCATATTGATAATAAAGGATCAAGTAGAGCATGCTAAAGCATTTTAATATGTGTATGCCTTAGAGAATAAAATAAGCTCTCAACATCATGAGTTAGATGATAGTTTTATGGAAGTCCAAGGACAAGTTTTGTGAAAGGTTGCTTTAATAGAAGATGTTCATAAGGATGCTTATGCATCAATTTAACATTTAACCATTCAAGCATGTGACTTTATAGAAAAACCTAAGGAGATTGATAGGCTTAAGGAGGTAGTCAAGGAAGTCACTTTTAAGATCCAAAATTTACTTAATCATTGGGATGGAGTGAAGTGGTAAATATAATTGACATGATCTTAGTTTTTGGCATAGGGACCTGAATAAAATGCATAGTCTAGGATAGACTATTGACATAATGTGCAGTGATGTTGGGCCCTCAATTTTGAAGAAAATCTGGTTAAGTAATTTTTGAATATAAGTAGTATCAGAGAGACACAACACAAAATATCATGGCATGAAAGAGGCAAGTCACGTGGATTAAAGAAGCATGATACATGGAGAATCCAGGAACATAGGACTTAGATATTAGTGAAAGTTTTAGGAAAGGCAAGGAAATTAGAGATGGTTAGGGAGTGTTTCACATGAACATTAAAGAAGAATAAGTCAACCATGAATCCAACACCATTCCATAGGAAGTTAGGTACATGATGATGAAGATATAACATATAGAGAGCATATTGGGGCATTTAGGCGTAGGTCATAAGGAATTAATTATGAATGGCTTGTCATGACTCAATACTATTAATGGTCATTATCAAGTCATATTGTTTGTATTTACTTCTTTAACGAAATGGTTAGGGTGAACCATTTATAAATACCCCCTTATTTTACTTAGTATTGTTGTTGATCATTGTAATTCTAGAATCATTATAATCTTGACACAACTTAAGAATGTAATGAAAGGAAACTTGTGTTGATGAAATACTTTTGTAATCTATTCTTGATTATAATAGAATTAATACTATTTTGTTACCAATTTTTGGCCAGCTTATTTTTCTTTGGTTAAGTGATAATTGAATAGTTAAGAGTTAGGCATAGAACTAGGTATGAGTTTAGAACCAAGTGCTTGTTCGAGTGCCCTAGCTTAGGAAAGTAAATGATTACAAATTCATGTGATAAAAAACATGGGAATCATCCTTAAGCTACATACTTTATGTGAGCACGTGAGAAACTTTTATTGCATGATATGCCGGTGCACTAGCTCATTAGAATTATTATTTTCTTAGGCACATAACTAGGGAAAAGATATGATAGACTAAAAGAAAAGAACCCAACAGGGACCTACTAAATATTTTGATTCTAACTTAAACTCACAAACCTTAGCTCCTAAATTCTTTATTTTAACTTTGATTTCACCTTGACATTAAATCAAATTGATGCCAAAAATCACCTTGATGCATAAAATAATTTTTCCTTTAAATATTTTGGTACCAAATCAATCATGTGTTAGATTGGATTTTTAAAATTATAGATTAGATTAAACAAACACAAAATTTAATTAGCATTAGATTGAATGATCACCAAATGTAAACATTCTCCAAATGCGAAAAATTTCCAAATGCAAATAAGCACCAAATGCAAATAAGCACCGAATGTAAACAACTACCGAATTCAAACATGCACTAGATAAAATAAGAGTTAGATAAAATAAGTGTTACATTGAATAAGCACCAAATACCAAAAAATTCCAAATTAAATAAACACCAAATTAAATAAGTGATAAATACAACTGATGTCAAACGTTTGATGTTATCATTGATATTATTATTGTAACATACTTGAACATCTTACCTAATAACATTAATGAATGATTTTATGATTGTTTTTGTAAATTTAACTAGCTTCTTACAATGAAATTTAAAAAAATCAATGATTTCATATCACAAAGTCATTCAATCTTTGTTTTTAGTCCACAAACCCCAGTTCCAAAATTTTCTCCATGTAGATATTCCATTTATGGATTCACCTAGGCATGAGATTTTTAATGAGTTTTTCAAGCCTTTTCCATTAGGTGAGAGAGTCAACATCCTCATATTACAATTTTGTGATCATATTTTCCCTCTATTTACCTCAAATTACTTATTAGGAGTGTAATTTGGGGTTTTATCCTAAAGTTCAAAAATAAGGGACAACAATAGATCTGACTAATGGACTCCATTCCATAATGAAATGCAAAACTTTGGATTCTTTTGTGACAAATGCCTTATCCACCTTATGAGTTCATTTTAATGTTGTATTTCTTATGCTCACCTATTTTGATACAACAAAATAGTAGCTAGATCACCTATCCCAATTGTATAGAAATAAACACATGCCATTAGGCCAAATCACACTTATTTTAATAAATTTACTTGTGCTTTTGAAGAGTATGGATGATTATTCCTTTAAAATTTATTCTCTATCATAATTAGAGGGATGTGTTGAATATTTATGTGTCCTAATTTGATGAATTGATAACCAATTCACCTATCTAATTGTATGAAAATGAACATATACTACCACGTCAGATTGCATTATTTTGAATGTCTTATCTATTCACATGCTTATGTGTCTATTTGTAAATAGATGTGATTCAGAATATTTTCCTACCATAATTTCATTTTTGAGAATATAATACTACCACCATTTAATTTCTTGTAGAGATAACATTCTCATGATTTGAACAAGAGTCATAAAAGAGCTTGTATGTGAAAGTTATGACCAAAATGGAGTTCTCCTCTAGGGCTCATCTTGACCACAAATTTCACATATCTTCACAATTAGTCCAATAGTCTTTAATATGTGTGAGATGTTTTTATGAGCTATTTAAAATATTTTAATGCCTTTATGGATATCAAAATTTGATTTTCTCTGAAATGGTTGGTGAGTTAGTCTCATCATTTTTACATCTAGTGATTTGGCATTCTTCAATGAAGGGTGCATGTATTTTCTAGGAGAGTTTAATAAATTTACTCTAGGCTTGTGCTCTCTAGTTATGAACTTGTATAATTCATCTAGTTGTCAGCTCAATTTAATAAGACTCATTTGTTATAAATCATGAGAAGATATAAGTATGACCACTTTGTTTGATAAGGGTGATTATATCATTAGTGTTTTCATGAAATTTGTTTTTTGACAAAGTCTTTGGAAGTATTTTACACTCAACCACTGTTTTTATTGTTTAATATTTGTGAGTATGTGAGTCTAGTAAACATTCCATGATCATTAAATAGTTATAATTATCACATCAATGTGTTTTTCATAGTTTGAAATATAAGACAATTATTAAATGTGATCAAGCATGAGAAGGAACATGGTGCATGAACTGGCTAGAATGACTTACAATTATCCCCTTTCTCTCAATAGACTAATACTTGAACAAGGTCAATTGAATAGAGCATGCATATACCTGGATGAGCGGGTAAGGAGTAATGATATTCATAGATCTAGCATAGGGTAACCTAAAACTAAAATGTCAAGGGGAAAGGGTTTCAAAACCTAAGTCTATAACACAAGGATATATCTGTCACTAGAACTGAACAAATGTATATTGTTGTAACTATGGTTGTAAATATGTAAGTAAAGTAAATGTTTGTAAAGGGTTATAAACTAGATTAAAAGATGTGTTAGATGGTTTTAAAGTGGTAAGGTGAAATGGTAAGCCAAATGGAGGTATATACAACCTAAAGTGATTAAGGGAAAGTCTAATCAATCCTATGTCTATACCATCTTATTTAATATAGGTAAGATCCTAAATAAGGATACACACACATACATTCACAATGCAATAAATAAAACAATGTCTAATCTACTACGTAAATAAAAGAAAGAGTGTAGGGATATAAATACCTACCTTGGGGTGGACCCATTGATTCTTCAATCTCCCCTTAGATAACATGAAGCTTTTATAGATAATGTTATAGGTTGAAGACATAAAATTATTGAATGAAGACCTTGACATCCTTAGTTAGGAACTCCAAATGACTCTTCTTATTGAGCTTCAATGACACTGCAAGACAAGATATCCAAGATAAAGTTCTAAACCCTTATGGTAAAAATGTGAGCACAAGCAAAGTATATGAATGTGATGTGATATGATATGATAGGAAATAAACATGACCCATATATATATATATAATTATAATACCCAAAACTAACCCTAAACTCTAATCAAATAATATCAACTAGGCTAATACAGTTGGAAGATGTTAGCTGATAGAGTATAGTATTGGCCAGGCAGATATAAGACAAATGTCAAAAATCATACCCAAAACTATATCAAACATGATAGTAAAGTAAATTAAGGATTAAAACATAAAATATATGATATTGATCATGTCAACACCATAGAATATAGGGAGAATAGAAAATATGAATACGAAGTAGATGGAAGGGGTAAATGGATAAAAACTTGGAGGAGGTTAGACTAAAAGTAGTAATGATGTAACATGATATAATTCAAACAAATATTTCAAAACAACATGAGCCATTCCCACCCAATTCCCTATGCACCCTTTAAGCTCTAAACTAAGGGAGATTGATGTGTTGACAATCCACTACAAGAGAAAGTTTTAGTAAATGATAAAGTGAAAAGTATTATGTGTTATTATAGTTGTGCAATTCACATCTTCTTGGATATTGGTGTCCCATGCAAGACACATCACACCAATAACTCATCCAATTACCATATAATTGTTTCATTGTTATCATATCACTAGTTTGATCTCTTTTTCACCATAGATCTACCATCTTAATTTTTTTGACATTGACACCTAGTTCATCAACAAAGTTCAAGAAGCTAGTAAATTTTGGACTTGCCATTTTCAACTTAGATTCATAACTCACCATGTATGTCCTCAATTTTTTTCTACTTTGAGATTGAGATCATTCAAATATTTTCATCGGTTTTGTATATAGTTAGGGTATCTTAACTTAAAATTTGGTTTATTAAAGTTTATATCATGGTACCACTCTTGTGCTTGGGTCATACTATATAAGAGAATATTTTTGCTTGCTTCATGAGTCACATGTTCTTTCAGACTCACATGTTACATCTTAAACTATCTTCAAATCTCCATAACTTTTACAATATGCCTTTCATTATTTGACTTAGCCTTTGATCTCAAGTTTTCTAACCTTGAATCTTGCTAGCACCAGATGTATTTAGAAGTAAAAAATATTTCTAATGTTAATCCATTGATGGTATTGCATATTTATATTGAGTCAATTTATCTTAACCAACACTCACAAAATGGTGGGGTTCAAACTCTCAACCAATCACATAAATACATACCAAAAAGTGCTAAATATTGAAAAAAATGGATTGGTTAACCAAGTAAAATCAATGAGTTTGTAAGTGCTCATTATGATTGCCACATTAAGCCTAGGTTAATCATAAACATAATGATTCAAATAAGGAATAATATAATAAGGTATATCATACTATATTTAATCCTTCTACTTGTTCAAAATCATATTGTGCACCCATGCATTGTAAGACAATCCATTTGTATAAGGTCTCCTTATTGTTGAGTTTTTCACAAGTGTTAAATACTGTGCTTTATTTTTCAACCCTGGAGGGCTAGATGAAACTTTATACATCATATTCTAGTATTCACTAATTTTATTATAGCACATCTCACTTGATTTGAAGTCATGTTATTAAAATAAACCATTTTGATAGAAAATTTGTGTTCAAGTGGAGTAACTCTTTCTATTTGGATGTTGCCTTCTTAATTTTAGGCTTAATTTAGTGACTCCTTGTCTATTCTATGATAGCCTTGGAATAATTAAAGAGGATTTCAAAACTATAATTGTCTCATGCCACCATTGAATAGTCATTTTATGGTTTAAAACATCTTTCCATCCAATATCTCTGACTCTGAACGAAGTTTTTCATGTTCTTTGAAGGTGTTGGATCATACATGTAATCTAATTTAGTAATGTGTAAGTGAATACTATAAATGTAGTGGAAGATATATTCAGAGGTGAGAGGCTAACATCGATTACCAAGGTTTATAAATGAGCCACTTCAATGCCTTACCTCAATGCTATAACCTATTTTAGAACTAAAACTAAAACTAAAACTTGAATGAATATGTAGCTCAATATTTTATTGCAAGTTTACTATTAAATGTCTAAATGAATTCAACCTGTTGCCATCAACACTGTCTTGTGAAGAATTATGAAGTTTATGGGGAATTTAAAACTTGTTAATAGTCATGCATGGTGAAAATTAAATGTGGAATTACACAAATAATTCATGATTTTTATTAAAATAAATATTTTTGCATGTCTATAAAAAAATGGGGATATCTTATAATTTTTCTACCTTCCAATAGTTATATTTCTTGATAATAATAATATATGTGATTTTTAGTAAGGAATTTAGAAGACTAAAATATATATTAACATTTTAGAAATTTGGCATCTTAATCCCAAAAGCTCCTAAGTTTTATAATTTTACTTGTTCCATTATTTAATTTTTGTTAAATTGAAAAGTTAACTCTGTACTTCCATAAAGTGGTATGTATTTTGGGGAAGTTTAAGAACACATTTATTTATTCTTTATGTATTATTAGGATGCAAAACAAAGAAGGGGCAAAGAAGCACATGCAAAAAATGGTACCAGACATCTCACTTCTTTAATAATTTTACAAGGTATAATGAGTATAAGGGTTTTACACAACACAAGAATATTCTTAAAATTGCATTTATTGAACAACAACACATCCAAATATTAAAAATAAATAAGAAAATCCAACACAATTTATATACCAAAAAAATTGACCATAGGAAGGATGAAGAACTATGTACAATCATTGATGGGTTAGGAAAAGTAGTTGCCTCTTTTGAAGAATGGGTTTGAATAATGAGGCTTGAACATGTTCAATATAAGTGAGTAATTAGGTGGAATAAATATGAATTTATAATGATTATGCCCACTTAGATGATTTTGGATAAGCAAAACTGAGATGACAAGTCCATTTAAAATTTGGTGTGGAAAAAATAATTCATGGGAAGCAAGGGATTGGTTTGTATTCCATTTGAGAATATCAAAAATTTTAGGGAATGAATTCTTCAATTCAATATTTTCATGTGTCTATTACACTTTTTTGTGATTCAACTTACATGAATATTCATCACTTATGTCCTTATGATTGGAAATAATATCAATCTATATCATTTTATGAGTATTCCTAAACATTATCAAACTTCTTCAATGTATTATCCAATAAATTCAAATGCATTTGGGTTTAGTTTAGTATTTGAATAAGAGAGAAGTGTGTTATGTGTCTCCTCATGAGATATAAAAATATTTTTGGTAATAGATTCAACAAAGGTGTTCTTTGATGAAACTCTTCCTATGATAGAGACAAACTCATCATTAAATGAATAATTATCATCATCTTCATAAAATTATTCTACTTTAATGATTTTCATCTCAATTTAAATGAATATTTGACATCATTCTAATTTCTTCATCCTCATGTCTTCTTTTTTTTCCAAGATTCCAACACTTTTAACTATTTTACCCTCCAATTTGATGAACTAAAGATCTTCAATTTGAAATGAAAATGGAAAAACAACATTCTATTAGTTGAAAAGTGGGAAGTTGAATTCTTCATTATTGTATTTTAAATACATGTGACATACTTCATCATTTTATATTACTTGTATATCAATCGATAGTTCCTCTAACAAGTCACTTTCTCCCAAGATTTTAAAATTGAAACAATCATGTAGAGAGTAGAGCATTTTTTCTTATTGTCTTTGTTATGCTTGAATAAAAGTGTCTTCTTGAGATTTTTTCTATGAAATATGAGGGTCCTTCAATTGATAGTTTTTATATATTAATGAGAGGTCTTTTTTTTATTATTGTCATCATAAATATTTTAAGAAAACTCTTCAACACTACCCTTCTTCAACATTATAGATAGGATCATGCCATATTCAACTTCAATGGCATGCTATTGTGCATCTTTCACTTTACACACTTTGCTCCTTTTCAAGATGAAATGAATATATGGGTGTAGAGAAGAAATTCAGAGGAAAATATGGTTGTTAGGACTTAGTTGGTTAGCATGGGAGATCAATCTCAATCATTTTTTGAAGTGTGCCGTGAAGTCTCTCATATTATTTTATTATTTCTTTTAGAACTAGAAATACTTGAACAATAATGTAAATAATTCTAGGGCTAGTTTGAGTCTATCCAAGATTAGTTTTTCATGGTTTTCCAATACATGATGCATATATCTTTCAGGTTTCATAACTAGTCAAAAGTAGGCCCAATGAGAGTTTCAATAAAAAGTCTCATAGATACATCTTATTCACCAAATCCAAGAGTTTCTCATGCCATGATGAAAGATCGAATGTGATCATCTGCATCCTTAGAGTCTTCTACAAAATATGAAATGTTATTCCGAGAAACTAAAGGTAATTCATTGTATTGGGATAAATCCAAATGCTTAAAACATATTTCCCATGGGATGGAGATAACAATTAGGTTGGGTAGAACTAACACCATTTTTTGATTAAAAAATATGTAGGAACCAAGTACCTCACTTTCATAAATTTTACAACCATCATACTAGGAGAGGTTCCTTGAAATGTTTTGAAATCAAGTATAAAATGCACTTAGATCCCTAATAGAGTAAAAAAAAATCTATTGACAATTTTTTTTGTCACTATGATTCTATGTTTATTTCAAAGACTCACCCAATGGGCAGTGGCATAAGTATACTATATTGGAGAAATGAACATGGAATTGGTGATTCCCCTCTGTGTTTCAGAGGTGCAGATCCCTCATATGATGAGTGTATTTTTGGTTCTTTAATATTTTTAATTGAAAAGTACAAAGGAAACAAAAATGGAAAAATAATGATATAAAATAGATGGGAATGGAAGAAATAGGAGAAATAAGAGAAACCCTAAACAAATTAAACATGGAAAAATGCTTGGATAAGTTAAAAAAGATAAAAATAACTCAAAAACCCTTCTTCTCGCTTGGAAATAAACATAAGATCAAGATATTATCTAAAAGGAAAAAATATTCTCTTAAATATGAGTGCATGTATTTGACATAAACTATATTAATTTAAGTTCACAATATAAAGCCTACAAAGTCTAAATTTTACGTACACAAAATGGATACAATATTTTATTTTTTTAAAATTTATCTATAAACATAAATGCACATTCCATAATTAAAAAATATTAAAATTTCTCAAGACATTAAGTTCATCACACAAATATTCTCATATTCATCAACTAATTTTGGAAAAATACATTCAACACATAAAGTTGCAATAAGTTTTCTTCTAAAGGTGACAAAAGAAGAACCATTTTACAATTCAAAATAATGCCTTTTATAGACTTACACTTGCACAAGTAATTACATAACTACTTATAACTCACGATTGACCTTGTCTCAACTTAAATTTAGTTGTGTGGAGTCACTTTTATAATCTCACATACATGTGCACGTTTAAAATAAAACATTGAAAATGATTTCATGACTTTATGATTGAATGATAAAAATTAATTTAAAATAATTAATTAAGTTCACTTTACAAAACTACCTAATGTTTGAATTAGGATTGCCACATTACTTATAGATTAATTAAGTTAACTTGACATTATTTACCCTTATTTGTTCTTACTAGAGATTGCTCACATTATATGTTTTGTATATTTTGGGAATTTTACAAAAGGTATGGATATTTAATGATGAATTTAAACATTTTAATAATGCTAATTAATTCTAATTTTTTTGGCTCACCTTAGTGAAGTCACTTAATTTGGTCATACATGTTTATCTATATCTTGCAATATACTCAGTTTCCCCTCTCAAATGACTTTACATAAGAGTCAATTAATTATATAATATTCAATATGATCTAATTAATTAATTTGACACCCACTCTTCATCCATGCATATTACCTAAGTACCCTTTAATAACATCACATTTTGGGGTATTTGTGAATATGATGTTTTTATCATAATTGTGACCCATTTCATGATAAGTAACATCTTTGAGATCACTTAGTAAGTTTAATAGACAAATTGAACCTTTTGATTTTAGCTCAAAATCACAAACATTATCTCCTATATTCTTGATTTTGACTTTGATTTCAACATGAGGTTAAATAAAATTGATGCCACATTGCACCTTGATGCTCAAAATTGTTTTTCCATTAATTCATTTTTCCATTAAATCATTTTAGTACTAAATCAAATAGGTGCTAGATGGATCAAACAAATGCTGGATGAAAAAAACACAAGATCATATCACATAAACACAAAATTGAATAAGTTCTAGTTTAAATGAGTACCATATGCAAATGAATGCCAAATGCAAACAAGTGCCAAATGAAAATAAGCACCAATTGCAAAAAAGTGCCAAATGCAAATAAACACCAAATTAAAATAGATACTGGATCAAATAAGAGTTGGATCACATAACTATAAAATTGAATAAGATTCAAATACCAATACATGCTAAATTAAATCAACACCAAATTTACTGATCACCAAATTAAATAAGCATCAAATATAATTGATGTCAAATGATTGATGCTAACAATAATTTTATTATTGTCATAGACACAAACATCTATATGTGATAACATTAATGAATGCTTTTATGATTGATTTTGAAAATATGACTAGATTTTGGTCATGACCTTGAATAGAAATCAATGATTTCATATCCCAAAGTTTTTCAATCTTGTTTTTAGTCCATGAATGAAGGTTCTAGAATTTTCTTCATGTAGAAATTCCCTCTATGGATTCATTTGGGTATGAGATTTTGAATGAGTTTTTCAATCCTTGACCATTGGGTGATAGAGTTAACATCCTCATCATGTGAATTTTTTATTGTCTTTATCCTCTATTTATCTTTAATTCCATATTAGGATTAAAATTAGGGGTGTTATCATAAAGTTAAAAAATGGGGGATAAAACCACAAAATTTTGTTTAACTTCCTTATTTAAGATTCACACTTGGATATATGATGGGTGATGCCAATTAGTAATGTATCTAGGAGGTAAGCGTTATTTCTGAAAATGTATACTATTGTTGGTCCACTAAATTATATTGGTAGTAGAAGTGAAATTATCTAGTTTTGATTCACTTGGTAAAGTTGTGTTATAGAATGCTACATGAGGGATATCCTTATAAATAATTGATTATGAAGTAGTTCAAACATAGATATTTTAGATAGAGTATTTTTGAGTTGATCAATGATATCATATTATTTATTTGGAGTGATTGGAATATTTGGAGGTAAAGGTGAATGAATGGGAAAATTCTTATTGCTTTCATTCAAGCACACATCATGGGGCACCCTACCTCTTCATATTTTGACAACATAGAACTCAACATCTAATATAATCCTAGAGTGAATACTAGGGGAGGGATAATATCAATCACTACGTCGAGGTCTAGGGGATGAACAAAATGCATCATACATGACCTCTATTGTTTAGTAGCAACTAAAGCATATTAGATTGTATATTTATACAAAATGTGTTACCAAGAAGAGGTGAAAATTTTTCATTATTAATATCATCCTTAGTTTCATTACACCAAATTTTGACCCATTTCATCACATGATTTTGAAACATATTATATATTTCACGAGAGCAATGTGTAATTGTGAAAATCATGGCTTGAATGAGAAAATATAAACTATGTAAGTCTGTTATAACCATGATTTATTTAAGTAAGGATAAATAAGATATCATATCTAAAACCCCAACACAAAAATATAAAACATTAAAAAAGTAAAATGAAACCCCAAGGGAAACCTAAGGTTTGTCACACTCAAAATAAAGGTCAGATTCACCAAATAAGTCAAACTATTGATCATTTAGATTTCCTAAGATATACCATTCACTATATAGATACGAATTTAAGAGAAGATGATTTATTGAACTTACTATTTATAAAAAAGATATGAGGATAGGGTATTTAGGTTATTTTTTTCTATTTTAATAATTATTTGTGTATAATTACATGATATGCTCTAAAATGGACCTATGATCACTCAACTCTAGAAATAGAGAATCAAAATATACTAGGACACTTCTAGTAGGGCTCAAATACTTGTGATGGTAGGATATGTGCATTCTCTCTCAAAACTATCTCTTATGTTTTTTTTGGTTTGTCCTACCACATATCATTGTGCCTGATTATCAATATGTTTTTTTTGTAATCTTAGATGCTCACCCTATGTATAGATAAAAAATTGTCTTCCTTCACCTTGAAATACTATATTCACTTTCTACACTTGCTTGGCCTATAAAAAATGGTCAGAACGATGGGTTATCCATCCCTAAGCACATGCCACTAAGTGGTTAAGTGTTTCCCACATTACAATACCTAAAATAGGGTTCAAAATTCATGTAGTTATTCTACCTATGTGTATGTGTGCTCAATAATGATACAATAGAATAAAACATAGATATTTGGATTTTGACACTTAACAATATGAAACTTTGACCTTAATTTTGGTATTCAGACTTGGTTTAGGGACTATTAATTTAATGGGATTTCAGATTTGAATGCTATAAGATAGAGTCTAAATGACCTACAGATGTATATCTCAAAATGTAAATAGTTTTTTAAGTGACCTCTAAGTGAGACCCAAATAGGAATATACTTAGCCACACACACACACACACACACACACACACACACACACACACACATATTTGGATAAATTCCCTCCATATCCAACATGTGATATGTATGGGCCAACAAAAGGGAAGGATTTTAATTTGAAAAATAGGTCTTTGGAGAATGTGAGATATTTTCAATAATTAGTAGAGTCTGACTATTGCCGACACTATCTAAGATGGAAGAAATAAGGATCTAGAATAATATGACACTTTGATTAGGATGATAGACCTTTTACATACAAATTTACACAAATAAATTAACATTTTTTTCTAAAATAATGCACTTGTGAACATCCTCTTATATTCACTTAACACATACCAATTTCTAGGTTTCTAAGCTGTCATTCCTATATTTTTATGTAGATGATCCTTACCCTTAGAAAATATGATATACTCCTATTCACCCATTCAAGTAGCCTAAAATAACTATTAGACTGATCCAAATTTCTAGTTTAGCTATCTTTGCTCCTCAGACAAGTCACTCCTTCAAGACTATCCCACTTGTTATTAGTGTCTAAATCCATGGACAATGTCCTTCCACCAAATAATAGACATTTTATCAAATTTAAATACACCTAATGGGTCATTCCACACATTTAAAATATTAGTATAAAGTGACATTCCATATTAGAGGTTCACATGATTAAAAAGTATAGTTAAATCACATTTAGAGGAAAGAATCTTTTCTTCTTAATTTTGAGTCCACACAACCCTAGTATCTTTAAGCTAAATATAAATACAACTCCAAGGTCACAAGTTATTTTTGAGGCACTTAATTACACTAGGTTTTCACAAGTATAAATTATTACACTAGTTTCTCACACATACCACCATAACATGGGAGAACTATATGGAGTTTGATCCCTCTTTAGAGTATTAGTATGTAGGCAATGATCAACAAAAGGGGTGTTGAGGTTAATCATGAATTTATCCACTAACCCATTTTTCCCATTTATTTTCTTTATCCATCATGGTATATTGAGTTAGGGTTCCTATTAAGTAAGAAGGCATACAATGGATTCCATATAATTTCACACATATCCAATCATGCACATAGGACCTAAAAGTGAGGGTGCACCGATCTAAATTGACATAGAGAGATAAAACCTAAATAGATGATGACATACCCTATAGACACTAGCATAAAATGACCTTATCCAAATGATATAACCTTGTCCTAAGTGATTGAAAAATCATGTTCCTAATTCATAGTGACCTCATACAATTTGTTTCCTAGTCATAGTTACAATCTTGCATGTTTTATTTCCATCTAAGTTTGGATTAATATAAACCCACCTTGAATTGTTGTGGAATCAAGCCTGAAACAAAGTAGGAGGATTGGGTCTCTAATAAAGTTTAACAAGAAATTAAATAGGGTAAAAACACACCCAACCATAAAAGGACCCAAACAACAAAAATAAAAAAGAACCAAATGGAAATGAGTAGCAAGAGAGAATAAATTAAATAAAAAACTACTAGCCAAAACTTCAAGGACCAGAAGGAAATGCATTGAAGACCTTGAAGGGGGATCTTATTAGATTTCCCTTAGGTCATACTACTGGGACATTATTTACCTATAGATTTTAGTCCTTCAACACCAAAAAGGGAGGAGGTGCTTTTCGGGGTCAAGTGAGAAGAACTAGCAGCTTCAAACTATTTTTCAATAAAAACCATAATATGAAGGTCTTCTAGATCATCCAATAATTTACTACATGGGGTGATAATTTTAGAAACATGGCTGTCATTGGACATCAAACCAACTATAGGGAAAAATACCCAATGAATTTCCTTAATTTCAATTTTCATCAACCTAAATTTTAGGTCTTTGTTCTTAAGACTTACTTCCAAGGAATGTAACCATTATTTTGGTGAGTTTGATACAACCAAAGCTATATCCTCTAGATTAGGGGCCTATAGGGTGTTTGAAACCAATTAAGACACCAAATATTCACCCAACATAGAGGTCCTAACCACATATTCAATAAACTCCTATGAATCCCTAGAGTTTGAGATCAATTTCTTCCTTGGATTTCTAGTTTTTTCCTTTATTGCTTTTAAAGCCTCAACATTTAACATCTCTTATTTAGGTTTTTTCTTTCCTTTTTTTGAGATTGATCAGGAGCTTTAGGTTAACTCCACCACCTTACTTCTCTCTGGAGGGGAATTCTTAAAAAGAAGGAGAATAAGATATTGGTGGGATACAAAGACCATATTATTAAGTTGAAAGGCTGTAATCGAATCCTTAAGGAAGCATGATAGAAAAAAGGGGAGAATATTTTTGTAAATGTCTTTGAAATGGTTAATCAACATGAAGTGATGAGAATGAACCAAGCTAAATTTAGAGGCCAAGGTGAGGTATAAAATAACCTAATTACAAACCTATGAATAAACTTCTAGGAGTTTAGTATGCCTAAAGCTTTTAGTGACCTACTTAATTTTTTTAAGAGAAATAATTTTTTTTGGAACCCACTCATCTTTCATGACCTTGTCCTGATAGTACTTGAGATCATGGATAATTAGTCCCATGGACTTAGTGATTAATTTATTAGAGACCTCTATTTGCATGCTCCTCATGACCACCAATCTATCTTTCCAAGCTACTACAAATTCCCTTGACAAGATATAATCATGACATAATTCTCAACATGAATTGGGTGAGTCATTGTTTCTCAAGGATACCCCAAATTAGTGGATTATAATTTTTGATTTTAGATCAAGACTTAGGCTCAACCCTTCCTATTCCTAATTTTTTTTATCTCCCTCTTAGAATTTATGTTCAGAGCCAACCTCCTTACCTCTCTTCATCCCTTGGGACTCCTCATGTGAAACCATAAGAGATAAAATAGATAGAATAAGAAGCTTGACAACATCCATAAGGTAGAAAGAGTGAAGTAAATAAATGGGAAGATTTGGATAACACTTAAACAAATAAGAGACCAAAATTAATAAATGAACAATAAGGAAGATAATCATGACACAATCACCTATAGAAATGAAAATTGGGAGAAAGAGGCAATGATTAAGAGTAGAGAGGCACCAAGTTGAAAAAGGGGATGCTATGTCATACCTTGACATAGGGTGATGAGATGGGAGTAAATCTATCATGAGAGAATTAGATCATGACAATAAAAGGTAATTATAATAAAAAGAGTGATAAAATGAATTTTAACAAAAGATGATGTTTGTTGTACATTTAAATAGAAATTAAAACAATAAATATAACTAGAAAAAATGAACAAGACAAAGAACTAACCACCAATAATTTCAAAAAAGTAGAAGGCCTAGTAAAAAAGAAAAAAGGATAAATCAAGACCAATAATTAGAAGGAAATAAATTATGCGAGTCATGGAAAAAGGCCAAATAAATCCAAGAGACGAAATCCACATGAATTTTAGTAGATAAACACTTACAAGCATCCAAAAAACCAACCAAAATAAAACCTAAACAAGAGTATGTAAGACCATGTAGAAGGGAAATAATCTTCTACTCATTAGGAATAAATATATTTCTTTTATAAAAGGGTTATTTGAGTCCCTTTTTGATTTCCTCCTCCATATCTTGTACTCACTTATTATGAGTCAATGTCCTCCCTCATTATTTTTTCCATTTCCATAGTTCACCGTACCTTTGCTAGTTGTGAACTTCATGTGTTGGAACCATGATCCTAATCCTGGAAAAGATCATCCCCATTAATTCTTTTATTGTGGGATTTTGCTAGAAAGATTTGAAATTAGGGATTGGTGAGGAGGGATATTTTGGTGAGCCAGTTTAACATCAAGGAGAGATTTGATATCTATAAAAGGTCCTCTTCCTCCTAAAGGGGGGATTAGTTCATGAATTACACCTTCCCTTGGATTGGGGTGGTACCCTATAAATTATGGATGAAGATGGATCATATGCCATCATAATTAGGTTCAATAGAGACAAATAACCAAGGTTATTAAAATATCAATGATTAATTAATTACTTTAGATTTTGATTTGGTACTAGTGGCCTTGATCTTCAACTGATCATTTTATTTAGGCCTCTAGAAATATCCTTATTTGACTCCAAGTTAGAAGGAGATGGTTCCTTTAACTTGAGCATTGGCCTCAGAATCTATTGGAGAAGAGTCTCTACAATCTTTTTTATTCTCAATGTTAAGAGAGTCCTTTAAAGGTACAAAAGGGTAATCATTGTTTAAAGGAAGATTGGTATCTAAGCAAGGCTTCCCCAAATGTTAGATACAAGAAAAAAACTCATAATGTCTTGAAAATCCATTAATTTCGAAACCTTACCTCCATAATCCATCTTTCGACCTTAGAAGGATAGTCTTTAGAATTGGTTTGGAGGGGAAGACCAACACCTTCATTTGAGCCTCTAAGAGAATTCTCTTAATTCAAGTAGCTAGATCAATTTCTAATAGGAAGCCCAAATCCCTAAAAATTACTAAAATGATTTCTTGATGCCAAAACTCTAGTGGGAATTCTGGGAGGGAGATTCATATAGGGAAGTCTTGACATAAATCCTCATCTTGGGAAAGACCTAGTTTCTATTTTCATAGTGAGATAAAGTATCTACCCATAAATATTTGACCTTATTAAAGAGTTATTATCAAATCATGTCTATTGGATAAAGATATGAGGAAACAATTCTTGAACTTTGAAATAATTTCCATTTTATATGTAGGCCTCAAATTTTTGGAAGCTCAGTTCTTGAACCATTTGACACCAAGGTAAAAATCATTGTATTTGGACACCAGTGAAAAATTGAATTGATCCTATACCTTATCCACCACTTAATTTAAAATTTAAATGTACATCCCATATTTAGAATCTACTAGAACAAGCATCATAACCATTTGAACATGGTAATGACTGCTAGCTTCATATTTCTAAGTTATTCCTATTTCACACTTTCCATTTTTATCATATTTATTTACTCAACAAGTTCTAAATTATAAATTCTTAATTCATTCTTATTTCACACATGATTTTACATAATATTTTGTCTAATTAGAATTAAAACTCTTTTAATCCGAAATTTGATATAACATATTGGTGAACTTGTCCATCGATTGAATATTACAAAACCCTAACCATAAATGTTCCTAGGGCTTAGATCCTCATTTTTGTTGTTTTTAATTATTTTATTTGGGTTTTAATAGTTGATAAATTATTTCCTAACAAAAATCTTATAAGTTTATATTTCATAATTTATGAAATCTAATAATTTTTTTTCCACCTATCTTAGCCAAAGTGTTAGACTTAGTTGTACTAAAGTTGAACATTTCAATATTTTAGTTGACAACAATATAATGGAAGAATCAACTAATAGATTTGATGAAATGGATAAAGTAGAGTTACAAGGTTTTCTTTTAAAGAATCTATATATGCAAGTTGTAATCACACACTTGATTGGCACACTTTATTGAATACTCCATTGGCACAACATATTTTATCATATCCTTTACCGACTAGTTTTGTGGCACCTAAGCTAACATTTTATGATGTAAAATGTGACCCAAGAAACATTTGAGATCACTCCACACAACATATTTGGAATATGCATCCAATGATAGGTTGTTGACCAAGTTATTTCCAAGAAATTTAAAAGAATACACACTCAAATGGTTTTAATTTACCACATCAATCAGTTTATGTATTTAATCCTTTAAAACATTTATTCACTGCACATTTATCAATCAATATAATTGAAAATATTTCATATGCTTAGATTTCTTAGCTCAAACAAGAATCTAATAAGCCTATAAAAAAAAGAATTAAAGTATAAGAACATGCTATCTAAGATGAAGAATCCTATGGTAAATATGGAATTGCAAGACATATTCAAAAAGATATTGCTTCCACCACTACATTAATCCATTATGCTCAATAAGTTTCATTCATTCATGGATTAATCACATAAGAAAGGAAATAGAGGTCAAAGTTATATAAATGACTATTTTAAAGTATGCAACCAATCTAATTTTTAATTCTCATGAAAAGAATCCAAGTAATCCACCATACAAGGTGATACCAACTAAAAATAAGAGTGATCATAAGGAAATAATTAATTCAATTTCAAAACTTACTTTGCACATTGCATTATCATCTCCTCCAAGGAGATAATTTACCAACTTACCAAAATCTTCATACGATGTATTACAAAATTTATTGAAATGTAACCTCATATCAATCCCTCGAATTAAATAGGTTGATGTGAGTAATCCTATTCTAAAAGGGTTTGATCAAAATGTCTTTTGTGATTTTTAAAGGAACACCAAGACATTCTATAAATAAATGCATTAGTTTATAGTATAAGATACAATATCTAATAGATGAGAACATCGTCTATGTGGGTACATCTGTAGATAGTTTGAAAGCACAACCAAGTGAGAATCAAATAATTAAGAAATTTATTTATATTTTTCATAAGTATATATCTTCAAAAATAATAGATACATCAAGAATGCATTACACATACAATTCACTTCCTCCACCAACTTAATATCATCCTCATTCAAACACACATCATACTCTAAATGGAATCATTGGTAACTATCATACTTCAGTGCCATCTAGACAACTCATCACATTTATAGAGCATAAAATAGTTGATGATGATTTTGACTTACAATCTTTGTTAATTTTAGCTCACATCAATCACTAGCCTATACAAAGTGTTATGGTTGACAATGTTTTAAGTGTGAAAATTTGTACTATCATGATTCTGTATCATATTGGATATATATAAAATGATTTAATTAGTAAAACAACAATCATTAAGGGCTTCAATATCCATATTAAAAGTTTTGTTAGTGAGATTACATTACCACTCTTGGTTGGTCCAATACATACTACCACCAAGTTTACAATAATACCTAGTGCAAGAGTCTTCATTATGATATTGGGATTCCATTGGATTTATCAAATTCATCTATATCCATATATAATACAAAAATGTTTGATATATATATTTAATGATGTCATCATAGTTCAAGGTATTCCATATAAATGCCCCCTCAAACCAAAGATTATTATTCCTACATAGTAGATTGCAGTTAAACTACCTAAAAAGGTTCAGCCTACTTAGAAAGGTCAAAAATAGGTTCCCAACTTTCCAAGGATACCCATTCTTGAAAATTAACTCAATTATAATTTCACCACATAGTCTAGAGAGACACTCTCTACACTAACACATCCTAGATTGATATTACAGATCACTAAGAGTGTTCCACAAAGGACACCAACATAGAGTTAATATGCTTCATGATGGGTTATGAAGAGTCATATAGTTAATAATTTTAACCAACATACAAAAAATGACATGTATTATCATCATGGTAGTGACACTTATATTATAGAGCCATAACAATTTTTAGATTTTATAGAGACAGCAATTTTTAGATTCCTATAGTTGAAATAAGTTCCTTCACACATGCATGCTACTTTCCATTCATGAGAGGTTATCCTTACTATGATAAATATAATATATATTGATTGTGAGGATATTGTTGGAGTAATTGGTTAATATGTTCCTTTCTCCTTTTGTTCAGTTTCATATATGCAAAAAAAAGTCTTAGAAAATTAAAAATTATGATCTATGTGTGATATGTGTAATTAATTTACATCAATTAATTTATGCTTAGGATATGTAATATTTATCTATATCTAGTTTATATCAAATATGATTCAAAAGTTTACTTGAATGAGTTGTAAAAAATATATGTTGTCACTTCCATATGTAGTTGTAGGTGGTGATCCTATATCAGACCCATAAATTTTACATAGACAAAACCACTTTGTTCTAGATAGTAAAACACTTCACTCTTGTCTGATTCAAGTGGACTTATTGCAGACACTATTTCTAAATAATATAATATATTTGTCTTATAAACATGGAAAATACATATCATGGATGTGACTTTATCTTCTAGACACTTCCCTCTATTGAAAGGATCGCATACACTATTTCTTTGTTCATATTGATTATATCTTAGTTTGACCAATGTTATTCTAATGACTCAGACCTTCTATCTTTACCAAAATGTTATAAACCTATTTATCATCTATCTCTACAAGTTTTAGACATGTGATTACTTTATAACTACTTGAACACTTGTATCCTATTCGGATGCCTACGTCGATGCAAGTGCCCTACCCAAATGCAAGTGTCTAGTGCCATAAAGTCATTCAATTTGAAAATCTTATGTATATTAAAGGTCAGACTAAGTGCTTTAATGTGAGATATTATCCAAATTATAAATACAAGATCAATCCTCATTCATTCACCACCTAACAAATTCTTACCTACTCACAAAGTAACTTACTAAAGACATTCAATCAAGCATTCAAGTGAGTAAAGCTTCCTTATTTTATTCTATTTCCATATTAGTCATAGGGACAACACATCTACAAGTCTAAAGTACTAAAAGATCATCCCATGAGACACATTTTCTAAGTTATAATCTAGGTCACTCTATGTACTTGATTATCACACATTGCATGATACACACACAAGACAACATGTAGTGGAGAACTACATAAGTCTGAGGCCCACTTATAAGTATTGACTATGTAGACAGTTCTCATTGATAGAGGAGTCTTTGGGGTAGTTTGACATCATGTTCCCACTAACCCATTTTTCTCATAACTAATATAAAGTTGAAGAACTAGGGTTTTGCTATTTGACAAGAAGCAATAAACCATGACCTAGATTTGAATGCACTAGAGCAAAGGCAACATATAACCTAGAGTAATAAAGGTGGTCACATCTAGTTTCAATGGGTATTGCATACTAAACACTTATATGCAAGTCAGATAGAAGCATTGATGCAACCATTGGAGGTCGATGCAAGTGTTTATGATTACATACGTATAATTTATAGAAATATGTGACTAATCTAGAATATAGATCCAATAAATTCCCTTCTTGGTCTATATCTAGATATGTGTTAGCATCAGAACTAAGTATCTTGTTTTAATTATCATTGCAATGTATAACATAGATGTACTTTTTATTTTTTGAGCATATCCCAACATAATAAATTTAGTATACATTTATTTGAGTTCTACAATTAATTAACCTACTTTAGAGATAGTATACCATCCTTGTGCCCTAAGATATATCTACCCCATTTAACCCTATATTAACCAATATAGATTTTAGGGATAAAAATTTGGTGAACTTGATCTATATAAATGTAATTTTTTTTGATTCCTATGGTTTTCAATCAGCTAGGGTTTCATATTATTATACTTTTTCATTTCTTGCTTATATTAGTTTTTATGCAACCTTGACATAATCTTAGATTAGGAGGTGTGCATATTTAGCACATTGATCTTCCCCACTACCACCTAAGATGTATCAAACTAATGGACCTAATCCTATGACCCATGACGATACACATGTTGAGAATGAAAAAGATATTGATGAGGTTATCATAGAATAATATTATGATAATGAAAACCACAAGTATAATGAAACCAATGAACATGAGTAAATAGATCATGAGAATGTGCAAAGAAATTACTTTTTTTCATGAGTATATTCATCAAAACCTTGAAGATTTTGATGAAATCCTAAGAACCATATTATAAACTAAGAAATAAAAAAGCATAGATAAACAAGCAGGTCCATCTTTTGATCATGTTATCAGAGAAATGGGTCATGCTAATATACTGAAAACCCTCCCCTTGAGCACATTACCATTTCAAACTTTTAATGGGGGCATGAATATATATTTAAACCTTTGTTTCCTAAAACTAATATTTCCACATCTTACATGGAAAACCTTAATACTTTAACCCATTTTTCAATTTCAATGCCTATATCTACCCGAACTATGGGTAAACCTCCTTTGGTGACTTCTAAAATATACAACATAAAATACCAAAAGGTGAAAACTCTTGTACAAATAATAAAATATTTACAAACTAAGGTTACTAATATTGAACAAAAATTTATGAAATTACCTTATGCTATTGATTCACAAGAAGTGTTGCATAATCCTCTTGCACTAGAGATATCTTTGGACACCTTGCCAATTGATTTTATTGCACCTAAGTTCAAATTTTATGATGGAAAGGGTGATCCTAAACATTAAATTTGATATTTTTATGTGGCATGCCTTGATTATAACTCCAATGATAAAAGTTTAACCAAATTATTTCCAATGAGCTTAAAAGATTATGATTTAAGTTGGTTCTATGATTTACCAACCCAATTAGTAAATGCATTGAAATACATTGCATATCAATTTTTGACACACTTCTCCATTAAAATTATTGAGAAGGTTTCCTATGCCCAAATTAAAATGAATAAACAAGGAATCAATGAACCAATTAATGAATATGTCTTGAGGAAAAAGATAATGTTATCTAAAATGATCAATCCTATGGCAGATAAAGAGATTCACGACATCATAAAGAAAATTTGGATTGCTCCTTTACATGAGTCTATTATTTTCAAAAATTTAAAATATTTTGATGACTTATGCCACATTATTCATGATCGTGAAATGAAACTTATCTCATTGAAAAAACTTATTTAGCAAACACACCAGCTACATCTATATCCAAAAGCAAGTTTACTATCAAACAAAGTTATAAGATCAAACTTGATAATCCTAAAAAGTAAATAACCACCATGGTTAATGTAGTATCACATTAACCTAATTGGATTATGTTGTCTAATGTACCACACATATAGTTTACACACTTACTTAAGCCCCTTACTTCATTATTCCTATGGCTTGTAGAGTGTCACCTCATATCTCTCCCTCATCCTAGAGAGGTTGATATGAGTATACCTCTACCGAAAGAGTATGATGTGAATGATTATTATGAATATCACCAAGGCCCTAGGCATTCTATGAATAAATGTTTTAATTTGAAGCATAAGATATAAGAACTCATTGATGATCAAAAGATTAAATTTGATAATCTTTCAAAGGAATAAGGCTCACAACCTAGTGACTACCTTAAATGGGAAAACATTTAACAATCCTTTATAAGACCATTCTCAGAAAGATTCAAAAGTGAAATGGTATATAATGCACATCCTCCTCCATCACATTATGGGAACCCATTAAATGGGATTATTGGTACTTATACATGTCATACACCTCCTATGGTTAAAAGACCCTCGATTAATTTTGATGATAGTGAGATTAGGGATGATGACTTAGATATTCATTCCTTATAAATTTGAGCATACCTTAATCACTAGCCTATACACAGTGTTATGATTAATAATGGTGCAAGAGAGAATGTTTGTACTATGACATTACTTACGTATTTGGGTTATACAAACAATGATTTACATCCTTCAACCAAATAAGTTAGAGCATTTGATGGGGACCTCACAATAGGTTGTTGGTGATATTAACTTACCTTTACAGGTGGGTCCCACACATATGGTTACTGCCTTGTCAGTTATACCTTCTATGGATGTATTTGATATGTTATTGGGATGACCTTAGATACATACACTTTGAGAAATACCTTATATAGTGCATGGGTGTGTTAAATACATTAATGATAATTTGGTAATTACTGTTTATAGAATTTCAAATGCACTTCTAATTAAACAAGATAAGTTTATACCCATATAATTAGTTATCAAACCAAGGTTAATCTTCCAAATTAGGGTACACAACAAGCAATCCCATTTATGTGGTAACTAGTACTTAGGCAACCATCACATTAGAGATACACAATGGGTTCCATGGAATCCTCATATACTACACACCATATTCAAACATCCAAAGCACCTAAATATATTTTGATTATTTATATTCTAAATAAACCACATCTCACTCAATGATTAGTTACATGAACCCCTAATTTTATTGTTTATTCATGGCCATAGAGTCCTATTTTACATATGTAGAGCATTACATATTCTACAATTATGGACATCACACTTATACATGATTCATCAAAGTACCACTAGTTTATTAAACTAGGTTCCCAATGGGAAGATACCTATGAGCATCCATTGGATGAGATCATAGGATAATATTTTTATTTGACATATTCCAAAAATACCCCAAAACTTTAAAACTTCAAAAATATTTTCATCATTTACATGTTTTATTAGCTCCTTGGCATATATGTTGTTACCTCCATGTTAGTGGATAATATATCATTCACTTATATATACACATGTTTCATGCATCTTTTGAGTTTTATATACGCATACACATATACATGATCTATGAACTTTTATATGTTGGGCCTTCCTTCTACTCATGTCTTATGAACATTAGGGGCATTCATTTATTTGATCATGATACACCCGGGTCATATCATTATATGGTCACTTTACATTATCATGTTTGAGCTTATGTACTTACACATGCCTTTATCCATGCTTATATATTTCATAGTGTACTTGATATGGTATGTTATTAACATTTTTTGTTAGCACATATATCTTGGGACTAGTATTATGTGTTTATGTTGGTTGCTTATACTTTTTTTATATGCACTTCATTAAATGTATTGATTTTTCTTGTTTGAGAATTTGAATATGGTCCATTATTTATGACCCCCATCCCTTTGTTTGTCTCTTTGAAATTTCAATATGTGATTTTTTCTTTTGTGGACATTTCACTAAGTCATGTCCCTTCAATTATTTGACAATTGAACATTGCCCTTATTTGAGGTCTCCTTGGACCATTGAATTTTTATTTGATTTTGAGTGCTCTTATATGTGCACTTTATTGCTTATTGATATTGCATTTTTATTATATATACATTACGATGATAAATGTCATTAATCTTAAGACTTGATGTTATCAAATTCTTCAAGCTTCAATGATATATATACCTAGACATGTTTCTTATATATGATACTTGGTTCATACACACATTATACAATTATCTTATGCTTTTGAGGTAAGATGACCACTAGTTTCTACTTTTGGTCACTTAAAAAGGGGGGGAATATTAGTGGGGGCATGGTATAGAGGCATGGCTTCTAAAATTTTCATAATACACTAGATTGAGATTATAGTGGGGGAATGTTTTAGAAACATGTTCTCTAAACTTACACCAGTTTTCAATTTCAGATTATAGTGGGGGCATGTTTTGGAAACATGTTATCCATATTTACATAGTTTTCAAATTGGACAAATTGCATAGTCATATGATTCATATACACATTTGTGGCATAATTCTCTACATTGGTACCATTGTTATACATAGTTTTAGCATGAGATATATCTAAGTTGTATATACTATGCACAAAAAACCTAAATTTAAAAAAATAAAATCAGCTTTTAGATTTCAAACACTTTTATAGACTATCATCATTCACATGGTTGGAATTTTACATACTATATTGAGTTAATATATTGCAGTAGTTGGTTCATTGAGGTGATTAAATTACTCAATATTTCTAATTTTATATGTTAGACTTGATTACATCATCCAACCTCACTAATTTTATAGTGTGAGTTGACTTGGCTCAATTATGCTCACCAAGTTATAGGTATGATTGGGTTGCATGATTGAGCTAATCTAACTTGTCAAATAATAACTCACCTTTTCTCTAAAGTTGGGGGTATGTGTCCTATAATATCTACCTACCTCTTTAGATATATGCAGTTTATAGATTTTATATTTTTCCTAATCACAAATCTAATGATTCATAATGATACATTTATTCAAATCAAATATTCAAAAGGTAAAGTGGTTTCATCACACACAATGTACTCCTAACATTTGCTCTCTTTCAATTTAAATCATTTCAATGCTTTAAATTTTATATTATATGCATTGATTATTATTAGAACATGCTATTGGTTACAAGTTAGTCACCATGAAATCACTCAAGTTAGACTCAAGCAAGGGCAAGGTGTGTTATACACACCCAGATACACATTTATTTTTATTTAAACTAGAAATTTTATTACTAGATTAAAGGGGGGAAAATGTAGACACTATTCATAAATTATATAAGACCTCAGTCTTGTACACTTGGAAAAAACATATCATGGATATACCTTCAACTTATATACCATTCTTTCTATTGAAATTCTCACATACACTATCTCTCTATGAATATTACTTATCTCTTACTCTGACCAATGTTATTATGATGACTAGAACCTTCTAGCTTTCCTACAATGATATAAACCTATTTATCATCTATCTCTAAAAGTTCTAGACTTGTGCTTATTTTTCAGTTGCCCAAAAACTTGCATCCTGGTTAGATGCCTATGTTAACACAAGTGTCCTTCCCTAAAAAAAGTTTTTAGTGCCCTAAAGTCATTCGATTTAAAAATGTGATGTATCCTAAAGGTCAGCCTAAGTAATTTATTATGAGATATTATCCAAATAAATTGGTATTAATATAGGATCAATTCTCATTCATTCCCCACCTAGCAACTTCTTACCTACTCACAAGACAACTTACCAAAGGCATTCAATAAAGTACTCAGGTGAGCAAAACTTCCCCATTTTCTCTTATTTACATATCAATAATAGGGATAACACATCTACAAGTCTGAAGTAATGAAGGAGCATCCCATGAGCCACATTTTCTAAGTTACAAGATATGTCACTATATGTAATTTAATATCACACATTGCATGATACACATGCAAGTCAACATGTAGAGGAAAACTATATAAGTCTTAGGACCTCTTTGGAGTATTGAACATGTAGGCAACACTCATTGATAGAGGGATATTTGGGGTAACTCAATACCATGTTCTCATTGACCTATTTTTCCCACAACTAATATGAATATGAAGAATTAGGGTTTTGTTATTTGACAAGGAGAGACAATCCATGACCTAGATTTGAATGCATTAGAGTGAAGGCAACACAAAACCTAGAGGTATCTAGGTGGTCACATCCAATTTTAGTAGGTATTTCATATAGGATACCTATGTCCAAGTTAGATATAAGTGTTGATGTAACTTTCCCAAGTCAAGATAAGTGTCTAAAACTATAAAGGTATAATTTATAGAATCAGGTGACCAATCTAGAATCTAGATCTAGTCTATTCTCTTTTTGTTCCAGATTTGGATCCATATTAGCATTAAAAATAGATAAATATCTTGTTTTCATTACCATTGTAATATCTAATATAACTATACTTTCTATCTCTACTGACGTTAACCCTAGATACCCCAATCTATATTTTAGGGTTAAACATTTATCCTAGTGAACACATAATATTAATTATCAAATCAAAATAGTCATAGGCCTTTTAAATCTTGTTTAAATATCATCAATTTAACCTAGGGTATCCTCTTACATATGTTTAATTTTTTTCTGACTATCCTTATTGTTCATACATTATTTATGTACATTACCAAAAAATATAGTTATGGCTCACTTAATGTCACATTGATGTCCTAGTAGATAATTGAGTTGTTGCATATATATTGATGTTACCATGTTGCTTATGTAGATCAACTTAAGTTATTCATGCATTATTTTCATGTTTCTTTCTTGCTTCATGTTTTGTGTGTATTCAACTTGTTTAGATTTTGGACATTTGAGCATATCCTTGATTATGGATCTAAGCCTTAATATGCAATTATATGTGTGTTAGTGATATTTGAATATGTCCCTTGTATGTGGCCCCTCAGCCTTCATGTATGTTTTAATTATTATTGCATGCAATCTTTGTTTATGTGCATCATGGCCATGACTCTTATTTGCTTAGTTTGCTGAATTTTTTGATGTTGTGATAGATATCATGCATCTTCCTAGATTTTTAATGACATGATGAATATTATGCATCCTCCTTAAGTTTCTATATATTAGTTTTAAATTCTCAATATATGATTTCTATTCACTACATACTTAATTTATAATATCTATCTCGACATGACACTATTTATGCTTAGTTATATATGCATATTACATTACTATATTTCTTAGTTTATATATAATGATGCCATGATCTCTAATGATATAATTATTATTTTAGATTACAATATTTTTTATAAAATCATTCGCATAAATTTTTATTTTGATCTAATTTATTGCGTAGGCTTCAAAACTCACCTTAGAAGTGGAGGCATACACAATGGCTTATCTTAGAGACCAAGCTAAAAAAACCTAGTGCACAAAAATGAAAAGATAAAATTTTCTCAGTTTATCATAGTTCAAATTCAATTTCTACCCATAAATCACTTTTAGACAAGAACACCCTAATTAGATATTAGTACAAGGCATAATTATCGAGGACAACATCACTATGTCCTAGAGATAAAAAATTAAACTTCCCAATTTTTTTAGAATTTCACTCAGTCTATAGATTAGTTTTAGTGTTTCTCAGAAATAGTTTAGATGAATAATAAGGTTTGTCTTAGATTTTAATTAGATTTGGGGAATCATGTACAACATATGTTTCATATTATCACACAAGTTTTTTATTATAAAATAACTTGATATTACTCAGTTCCAAAATCTATATACACCCAAATACTAGATTAGGGGGCATGTGCACAGTAGATGATCACCTCCTCACTTGATTTTACACTAATATTTGTATAAGGAATGTAAATCCATGACATTATCTATGTTTTATACATAAAACCTATATCATTTTATTTTACACTTGTTTTGATCCAGTTTTATACTAGAATTGAATCTTATTATATCTTTAGTGTTTGATTCAACATTTTACACTGGTTTTATCTAGAAAGATCTATTGGAATTAATACATGGATTAAAAATACTTTACTACATTTATTTGTACAACTATGTAATCAATCACACCTTTATTTCTGAAGTACACTCTTCCTTAATGAGGATTTGGGCATGCACGGTCCAATCCAATTATTTCAACAAAGAAATATCCAAGGGTCTTACCATTAATAGTTACCATTTTTTTCACCATAAAACATAATGGTTCGTGTATCCAAATAGATATTTTTATTCCTTATTATTTAATCATTGTATTTTATTATATTTAAGTTTAGATTTCCATTCTACGTAAGGACCAATATATACATTTTTCATTATAGGTTTCCTTCAAACACAGCTCAATGTGTGGCATATATTCAATACTATTCTTCATTGGTAAGTTCATGTATAATTATTTTCCTTTTACTCTAGTAATTTCACTTTACTACATTACTAGAATAAATGGGGGGGATTATACACATAAATTAACATTTATTATTAAAATAATTCACTTGTGACCATCTTATTATATTCACTTAACTCATGCCCATATCCATGGCTCTAAGTCACCATTCTTATATTTATATGAAAATGACCCTTACCCTCAAGAAAATATAATACAAAATATTCCTATTCACCATTCCAAGTAGCCTAAAATTACTATTAGATTAATACACATTTCTAGTTTAGATGTCTTTGATCCTTAGATAAGGCTACTCCAAGACTATCCCACTCACTAGTAGTGTCTAAGTCCACTAGAAGCATCCTCCCACAAAATAATGACTATTTTATCAAATTAAAATCCTCTTAATAAGTCACCCCAAATGTTTTGTAATTTCCATTAGAGGAATTTCTAAAAACATCACTATAAAGTCACATTTCTAACCATTGTTCACTAGAGGCTCATATGATTGATAAAAACCATAATATCTAACTACACATTTAGAGGAAAGCATTTATTCATCCCAATTCTAAGTCCACACAACCTTAGTAGCCCTGAGCTAAATTTGAATATACCTCTAAGGCCACAAGTCATTGTTGAAGCACTTAATTATATTAGGACTTCACCAATATATAGTATTATACTAGTTTTTCACACAAACCACCATATCATGGGATAACTACATGGATTGATCCCTCTTCAGAGTATTGGTATGTAGGAAACACACAACATAGTTTATTGAGGTATGGTTAGGTACAACTTTAACCACTAACCCATTTTTCTCATTTATCTTATTTATCGCTCATGGTTTATTGAGGTATGGTTCCAAGTGAAGAATAAGGCATATAATGGATTCCACATCAAATTGTATAGATATAATCTTGCACATAGGACCTAAAAGTGAAGGTGAAATGATATAAATTTACATAGAGAGGTAAAATCATATCGAATGATGGTACACACTATAGACCCTAGCATAGGTTGACCTCATACATATTATACAACCTTATCCTAGGGACATGTGAAGCCCTATTCCTGAATCATCATATAGTTCACTTTCATTGTTATATCCATATTCACACATATTTTATTTCCAACTAAGTTATTCCTTTTTGATACTTTCCATTTTTAGCATATTTCTATATTTAACAAGTTCCAAATAAAAAATGCTTAGTTTATGCTTTACTTTTTACAGTTTGATTTTACACAATAGTTTTTTGAAATTAAGATTAAAAATATTGTAATCCCATATTCTGATAAAAAAATAGATTAGGAAGATCTTATATATGAATGATGGAAAATCAAGAAGACCAAGATCATAGATAGATGGCTAAGAGAGAATATGAGTAAGAGTCAATGTGTATACTAAAGTCATGTATATCAAGGATAACTTAAAAAATGACATTGTCAATTGTTTAATACCAAAAGAATCAATTCGTACTATAAAGGCATGTAATGATCATAAGATATTCACAAAAATAGGTAATGCATTAATATAATAAGCATATGTGACAATAAAATGTATATATCCATGCAAATAATATAGATAATTGTTGTGGCATATAATTTCACCCTTATGGGAAAGTTATTTAGGCTCCCCCACTCCTAGCCACAATATTATAACAACTCTAGGTAGTGGGTATCCTATAGTGGGGTTGAACCTCCAGAGAAGGTCGACTTCCTCTTGATGGATCACCTACACTAATGCCACTATTGGGAAAAGGGTTAGAAAAGATGAATATGGAACTAAGAAAACTAAAAGGTGGTACACAAATTTTAAATGAGACACTCACATATGTTTGAACAAACACTAGATCAACATAAGACTATATTGGCTCACATAATCTCACAAACTAGCTAATTTGCATAAGTGTTTCATAAACTAGGCTCATGAAGCAATGAATGAAGTAAGGAGGAATTATAAGACTCACATCAGGCATCTATTAATGGCAGAAAGAATACAAATTCAGACCTACAAATAGCTTGGAAATACCTTAAAAGAGGTAGGAAATAAGGATAATGGGTATAGAAGAATTTCCTTCACAAAGCCATCATGCACAAGCTTACTAAACACTAGTTAAAGGCAAGGGATATGTAAAAAATCATATTATTTCTTCAATAAGTAGTTCTTAAAAAATTTGATAGGGTTTTTCCTTGCCAAATATGAGATTCTCTTACTCTTCTTTTCAAAATTAGAGAGTCTCTCTAAAATCAGAGAGAGAGAGTCTTTTCAATGTGGGAGAAAATGAGAGATATAGGAGAAAGGGGAAGAGAGAAGAGAATTACACAATCAATATCAATAAATGAGATACCACCACCTTTAAATGGATTCCCAACCAGATTTTTGATCAGTTAGAACCAATTATTTTTAATAATTTTAACCTTCATTAGCTCAATAGTCTTCCATCCTTCTCATTGGCTGAGAAATGCTCTAGAAAACTAAATTTTCAAGGATGATGATTCACGATCTTACCAAAAAGGGAAAAATATTTAAAGGCTTTGAAAAAGAATTGAATGTTTCACTTGCACTCTCCAATCCCCAAATATCTTTCATGAAACTTCTATGCCACCCTCCACTTGGATTCATTATAAGGACAAAATCTTCATATCCATGGAACTAACAAAGGCATAAGCATGTCTCCTTTAATCATCTATAGGTACCTGTTTGTCAAGGATATGACCATGTCAAAAAATAAGGCACTTATTTTCATAATCAAAACTCTACTCGTACTTCAAACCTTGGACATAGGTTTACTATAGATGAAAACCAATCCCATTTATTGGTTTTCATATAGCCATGACCTCAATGAATATCCAATTGGATGTATAACTTCATTCTTGATCTCTATCAGGTCAAAATAGACTTATTATACCTATAAGAATCATAAAATCCAAGAGACCATTATACACATATATCTCCTTTTAAGAATGATGAACATAGTCTTGAAAATTACAACCTCAAAAAACAAGTCTTATGGGTTCTAAATCTTCAAACCAGAGGTCTAAATTGATCTTTAATGGCAGACCTTGGGCATGAAATATTTGATTTGGTTTAACATAGATTGCATCTGGATATTGAATCTATGCATTTTCTTTCTTAGGTCCATAAAATCATTTGATCTAATGTGCCTACCTATGTGGCATTGTTTACCATGATTTTAATCATATTTAGAAATATGATAGTCGTAAATTCAGACAAGTGTCACCATCTTGTACCTCTTAGAACTTGATTGAATTTTATTTTTCACTCTTTGATTTGGGATTCTCAAATTGTGACACTTGGTAACCCATTGTTTAATATATGGATCTTACTACCAATCTTCATTTGATTACCACTTTTGTGCCATATGGCTTCCTTTCATGCAATTTGTGCTCATTGACTTCTTGACCTTACTCACACCGTCGATCTTTTCTAGAAGGTTTAATATTCATAATCAATCTTGATATGCTTGATCAAATGTGCACCATTGATCCTTTAATTTATTGTGATCATGCCACTTATTAACCTTGCATTTCTTTTCAAGATCTTCTAAATTATTAACTTTGAATTCACCATTTATCTTGATTTACATGATTTAACACACACCATTGATCTTGATGTTCCCATTGACTTGAGTTATTATTCATGTATTATTGATCTATGCTCTGATTAAGTGTTATTTTGACATTTGGCATCACTACATTCACTCTTAGGATCCTTTGAAGATTTTTGAATTCAAACAACTACTTCTTGTGGCTTTAACTTGACATCCCTAGACACATCTCTCATTGCTAGATCATTTTTAAAAGCTTGTATCTTGAGATCGAAAACACATCAAGACACCAAATTTTTAAGGAATGACCTTGGAATAAAATACATCCTCTCCATGTGATCTTTTGGATTTGATAGGCCTCCTAAGTACATTTATTAAATCAATAGCCAAATTAACTTATTCATTCTTGCATGACATGCCATGATGGTATAGTTCTTCTAGGCTTATGCTAGTCATATTTGGACCCATTAAGGCTTTGATAAACCATTGAGACTTTGTGAAAACCTGCTTCATTCCCCCTAAATTATTGAATCACTATGTAAACTTTCTAGATCCTTCACTTGTAATTTTAGACCTGCTCTATGTTTATTTCTCAAAATATTATCAAATTCACCTTAAGGTTGCTTAAAGTGTTTCAAAATTTTATAAGTGGCATGTGGTTTTATCATTCCACTTATTAGATCACTCAATCAACAAGAACCCTACTCAGCTTCTCACTCCACACTAGGACTTCCAGAATACTGATCCATCCAAATAAACTTTTATATGTAGGCCAAAATTGAACAAGATTTATGGTGACATCTTGGGATTGCATGCCTACTATATAATAGATTAGTTGCCTTATCCTATACATTGGGATCATGGGGTCAAAAGTATTTCTTTCAAATGATATGAAATTGATAAAAGTCTATCCCTTTCTAAAACCTCCTCTTGAATAAAAAATAAAACAAGAACAAACCAAACACTATACCCAAAACACTTATGGAAGGGGAACACACAACTTAAAAAAAAATGTGTACAAGGCACTTAAAGGAAAACATTAAAAAATATTATAATATATAAAATGATTACAAAATATTCTAATATCAAGGCTTTGAATGGATGCCACTAACTAGGATGGGTAATACCTCTCCATCCAGGTAGGCAAGTTGAAAATCATTATGATGTTTGCATCTGTGGATCAAGTAAGGTCCACTCCACAAGTTGTCAAACTTGATATGGTTGCCTAGATTAGCCTTACTTCACTCCCAGTTGAGGACCAAATCCCCTTCTTTAAAATCCCTTCATATTTATCTCTTGTGAAAGGCTTTCTTGACTTGAGTTTGGTGAGACTCTAGTGTCTTCATTGCAAGGTCCCTGGTTTCTTCAAGCTCCATGAGATTTGTCATCCTCATGTTCATAGGCTCACTCTCCATCAACTCAAGTTGATGGGATAACTCCAAGGCAGGAAACTCAAGAGAGATGGGTAACTTGTCTTCCCTTCCATATACAAGGACATATGGTGAACTTCCACTAGCAACTTTGGGTATCACTCTATTATCTAATAAGGCTGTCCTTGGCTTTGCGTGCTATACTTTCTGATTCTCTTCCATAGTCCTCTTGATAATACTTATCAAGTTCTTGTTTGTGGAATTTACCAGTCCATTACCGTGGGTGTAGTAATATAATGATGTACTAAGGTAGATGCCCAATTGAAGTGCCCATTCACTTTTCCTCATGCCAACAAATGCTAAGGTATTATATGAAATTATTATTACTAGTACACCAAATCTTGCCACTATGCTATCATAGAAGTCCAACACTACTATATTATTGGCTTATTTTAGGGAAATTTCTTCCACCCACATGGTGAAGTATTTAGTATAAATGAGAACCCATTTGTGCCCTCCAATAGAAGGTGGATTGATCATTTCTATGAAGTCCAAACCCCACTGCATGAAGGGTTGTTCCACCTAAATTGGGTTGAGAGGAAGGCTACCAATATTTTCTTATCTACAAAGAGATCTCACTTTTGAAATTAATTGATCCTTGCATAGGCATCCTTGAAGAGGTGAGGATATTAATAACTAGCTCTCATCACTTTTGCTATTGTAGTCTTTGGAGTAAAATTGCCTCCTACAGGTCCATCATAGAATTACTCGAAGAGCTTGGTCACCTGGTCATCATCAATGCATCTAAGAAGCACTCCATTGAGGTAACTTATAAATATTATCCCATCAACCAATGCATAAGGTATGGATTAAAGTCTAAAATACCTTTTGTTTACCCTATTCATACCTTGAGGGCACTCACCTGTCATCAGGAAACATGTCATATTATGGAGCCAACTAGTGTAAGGTGGAGGTGCATCTATTTGTGAGTTGTCTTATGCCACCAAAATAACTTCTTTATCTTCTTGAAGGTCATCAACCATATGATCACATAAGCCTTTACCTCTCACTAGCTTAGTGACCTTGATCTCCACATCATACTCCATGACCTTGGTAATCCAACCAACCCTCTTCTCATACAATTCCTTATTAATAAGGAAGTCCCTCACTCTAGGATGAGACACCATAAGATAAATATTTCTATTGGAGATCATTGGTCTAAATTTTTTGAGGATTTTAAATACTATAAGAACCCACTTTTCTACAAAATTATACCTTACCTCATATCCCTCAAGCCCTTGATTAAAAAATGCAATTGGCTGCTCAAGTCCTTCACCATTCTTCTGCATCAACATAGCTGATACATTGTCAATATTGGGAAAGGTATACAATATGAAATCCTTTGAGAAATTAGGATTAATGAGTGTGGGTGCCTAGGTAATGGCTTGTTTGATAGCCTTAAAATACTACTTTACCTTAATTTGGCCAAGTGAACACTTGTTTCTTCTTCAACATAACAATGATGGGTTTGACCAAGTTTGCAAAACTAGGTATAAACCTTATCACAAAGTCTTTTATCCCAAGGAAAATTTGGAGTCCCTTCTTATGCTTGGGTAAGGATAATTCCAAGATGGCACTTATTCTATTAGAATCAATAGCTAATCCCTATTTGAGACAATGTGTCCCAAGAGTTTACCTTCATAAATAACAAACACACTTTTATTGGGATCCAATAAGATCCCATACTTTCTACACCTTTCAAAGATTAGTCTTAGGTGATCTAAATACTCGCTAGCCTTCTTAGAGAAGATTGTTATGTCATCCAAGTAGACCAGTACCCTTTGATTCAACAAACCTTAGAAAACCATGTCCATGGCTCTTTGAAAAGTTACCCCAGTATTTGATAAGACAAAAGGCATCTTTTGATAAGCATATGTGCCCCACTTCATGGTGAAAGTAGCTTTGTAGTAGTACTCTTCTCTTATAAACACCTGGTTGTATCATACATACCCATACAAAAGAGAGAAGTGTTCTAAACTAACAACTATTTGAAGGAGTTGCTCTTTGGATGGTAAGGGGTAGTGGTCCTTTTAAGAGACCTTATTCAAATCCCTAAAGTCAACACATAATATGATCTCCCCATTATTTTTATTTATAGGCACTAAGTTGGCTACCCATGAAGAGTGTTTGATGGGAAAGATGATATTAGATTCAATCAATTTAGTCAACTCTTTCCTCATAAGCTCTTCAACTTTGGGGTTGATAGGCTTTTGCCTCTACCTGACAAGCTTAACATCAACCTTCATTTTTATATGTGTTGGGCTAGTTTGGGATCAAAACCTCTCAGGTCACTATATTCCCAATAAAAGATGTTTGCATATTCTTTACAAAGATCAATGAAATTATGCCTTGTATCCCTAGTTATTACCTTTCCAAGCTTGAGGAGCTTGTCTTTAAGGATAAGGAATATTTCATAGTTCTCCTCATTAGTTTCCATCACTACCTTGTCTTTCCTCATAAGATCTCCCTCATGGAAGAGACCTTGAAGGGTGACTATCCATTTAAGAAGTTTGTTAGACCTCAGTTGAACAACTTGATCTTCAAATTGATGTTTAAATTTATCTTGGTTCATTGAGGAAAACTCTACTTCTTGCTACAAGAAATAAGCAATATTCTTGTCACTATCAAAGACTTGCTAATGAGCCTCATTGTCTAACACTGATGGTCTTACTACCACTTTGACTTGTGGATGCACTTTGCACTTTTTCAATTCATTTACGAATTCAAATTGAGCTCCCACAACTGCCAACCTATCAACATGCTAGTTTTGGTTCTTTGGCACTACTTGGATATTGAAGACCTAAAAGGCCTCAAAAATTTCACACACTCTATGTTTATAGGATCTCATCAAAGTGTTATTTGTGATAATTTGGCATATGACCTAACTTGTCAGGATCTAACAAGAACAATTGATTACTATTGTGTAAGCAACTAAACATAGAATTAAACCAAAATAATAAGTAACCAGAAATCAGAATCAACAAAGAATAAGAGATACAAGAAATAATGAAAACTTGTATTAAACTCTTCCAGAAGAAAATACAATTGAAGAAATCTCTCTTTCTTCCACACCTCTTAGATGTACAGATCTCTTTCCATCAAGAGTTTTCTCTCACAATTACAAACACAATTCAACTACTTGAATTGATTCACCCTTTTTCTCATACACAAGCTATGAAGATCTATCCCTATTATATAGAATTAGGGATCATGAGCTATGCATTATCCACCATTAGATACACCTCTTAATCAAAGGTTGAAATTAGTTCTACCAAAAATAGAAATGCAAACTCAACACTAACAGTTAAACTTATCATGCAAACAATCTGTTCATCCATGAAAATAGACTTCTGGAATGCAAAGGTGATCGACGTTAGTCCCTATCTGCCTGCAAATGACCAACGTCAGCCGATCCATAGCCAACATCGGTAGCCTCCAATCGATCACTGACCAACGCTGGTGATTGTGTAAATACAACAACCTTGCTTTTGCTCATTTGGTGAAGCTTTTAGCTCCACAACTCAACAATCTCCCACTTGGAGATAAACAGCTGCACCTGTACCTATACAATAACATCTTCTAGCTTCTCCATCTTCAAGCTTAATCTTGAAGACCAACAAAAGTTGAATGAAGATTCAACTTCTCCTTTGTTATCAGCTTTGTTAACATATCAGCATCATTCTTATATGTATAGATCTTTTCCAACTTTAACTCACCATCCTCTAATACTTGTCTAATGAAGTGGTACCTAAGCTGTATATGTTTGGTTCTTGAATGGAAAGCTGAATTCTTTGTGAAATGAATTGCACTTTGACTATCATTGTACAATCTGCAACTCTCTTGTTCCTTTCTGAACTCTTCCATTAACCGTGTCATCCATATCATCTCCTTGCTATCCTCTGTGACTGCAATATATTCTACCTCTGTATTAGACAAGGCAACAACCTTCTGCAACTTTGAAATCTAGCTAACTACCATTCCACCAATATTGAACACATATCCTATGGTGCTTCTCCTTCCATCCAAGTCACCTGCCATATCCACATCTACATATCCATGTAGAGAAGTGTTTGAACCTCCATAGCATAAATGCCTACTACTGGTCCCTCTCAGATATCTGAGAATCCACTGTACTACTTTCCAGTGTTCTTTCCCTGGATTGGCCATAAACTTACTGACAACTCCCACTGCTTGGGCAATATCAGGTTTAGTACATACCATTGCATACATTAAGCTCCCAAATATGGAAGCATATGAAACTCTACTCATGTACTCAACCTAATCATGTGATTTAGGACACTGTTCTTTAGTCAACTTGAAGTATCCATCCATAGGTGTGCTTATCGGTTTTACATCCTACATATTGAACCTCTCTAACACCTTGTTCACATAATCCTCTTAAGATAAAATCAAACTATGATTTTTCTTATCTTTCTTAATACTCATGCCAAGGATTTTCTTTTTTGCTCCCAAATCCTTCATGGAAAATGTGTGAGCTAATTTTACCTTAAGCTCACTAATATCCTGCATGTGTGAACCTGCAATAAGCATATCATCTACATATAGTAACAGGATAATATAATTACTATTATCCAATCTCTTAAAGTAAACACAATGGTTAGATTGACATCTACTAAAGCCATGCTCTATCATAAACTTGTCAAATCTCAAATACCATTGTCTTGGAGCCTGCTTAAGACCATATAAGCTTTTCTTCAACTTGCACACAAGCTTCTCCTTACCTTTGACCTCAAAACCTTCCAGCTGATCCATATATATCTCTTCATCCAAATCTCCATGAAGAAATGCTATCTTAACATCAAGCTTCTCAAGATGCAAATCCTCAATAACAACTAAAGACAATACAGTCTGAATAGAAGTCATTTTTACTACAGGAGAATTTTTTTTACCAAAATCAATACCTAATTTTTGTGTAAATCCCTTTACTACCAACCTGACCTTATGTGTTATTTTTCCATTCTCACCTTCCTTTAACCTGTAAACCCATTTGTTTTTTAGTGTTATATTTCCCGCTAGCAACTCAACCAAATCCCACATTTGGTTCTCTTTCAAGGAATCAATTTCCTCATTCATGCCAAGCTCCCACTATTTTCGAGTTTCTACCTGCATTGCTTCATCAAAACTCTCTGGTTCTCCACTATCAGTGAGCAACAAGTAGAATAATGAAGGGGAATAACAAATTAGAGGTTTACTTACCCTTTTTGACCTCTTCATGGGCATTTGAGACTCATTCATTGCTTGCTGTCCACCCAAATTCTCTGTCAGTGACCGATCTCGGTCATCTCCAGGTCTTTTCCTAACCGACATCAGTTCCACATGACTGACATCAGTTCCTATCTGACCGATGTTGGTTATTATCTGACTGATGTCAGTTCTTGTATGATCGACATTGGTTCCTACCTGACTGATGTCAGTGTCTATGTTTTCTTGTGTGTGAAAATTCTTTCTCGCAAGCTCATTTTGGATCATCACCTCGTCCAAATCAACATTGCTCTGCTTAATATTATTCAGATTCTTGAGCTAATCACTATACATCACCTTTTCATTGAAAACAACATCATGGCTTCTAATTATTTTGTTAGTTCCTAGATTTCACAAGTGGAATCCGAAATCTCCAGAGCCATAACCAATAAAAGTGCACCACATAGATTTAACATCTAGCTTCTTTCTATTTTCTTTATCAACATGCACAAAAGCTTCAGAACCAAAAACTCTGAGAAATGAAAGATCTACCTTTTTACCTATCCAAGCCTCTTCTGGAATTCCACCATCCAAAGCAGTAGAGGGTCCTCTATTAATCAGGTAAACTGTAGTGTCTACAGCTTCTACTCAAAATTGTAAGGGCAAACCAGCATGCAACCTCATACTCTGTGCACACTCCAATATTATTCTATTCATCCTTTCAAAAACTCTATTTTGCTGAGGTGTCCTTGGAACTATCCTTTCCCTACGTATTCCACTCATAAATTAGTAACTTTTGAATTTATTGCTGCAGTACTCACCACCATTGTCAGATCTAAGGCACTTCAATCTCAAGCCTGTTTCATTCTCAACTAAAGCTTTCCATTTCTTAAATGTGTCAAAAACATCAGATTTCTTCCTTATGTAATAAACCCATACCTTTCTTGTAGCATCATCAATGAAAGAAACATAATACTGTGATCCTCCAATAGAAGCTACCTGTGCTGGTCCCCACATGTCTATGTGAACAATCTCTAACTTGTGCTTCTTCTTTGTTGACCCAATTTTGAGAAATCTCACTCTTCTATTTTCCAAAAATATAATGCTCACAGAAATCTAGATCTATGATTTTCAAATCTAAAAGCTTACCTTTTGACTTAAGAATACTCATTCCCTTCTCACTCATTTGGCCAAGCCTACAATGCGATAACTTTGCATCTACATCTAAAGTAGACAATACAGAAGGAGAATAATCAGTAATACAATTACATAAATAGAGAGTACCTACTCTCTTACCTCTGGCCAAAATAGGTGCACCCTTGGAAACATTCCAAGATTCAGCTGTGAGAGTTACTGTGCAACCCTCATCTCCCAACTTTCCTACAGAAATCAGATTCCTCTTCAGGATGGGTACATGGATGACATCCTTCAACACCCATGTGTTGCCATTCTGCAAATTCAGCTGCACTTTTCCTTTGCCAACAATTTTACAAGGCTCATCATCCCCTAAATAAACTATTCCAAAATCTCCCTGGACATAATCATTGAAATATTCTCTATTTGGGGTTGCATGGAAAGAGGCACTAGAATCTAAAACCCAAGATTCTATTTTATTATCCAAAGAAAATACAAGAGCATCTTGTGCAACAATACTTGCAACTTTTGCTTCTTCTTTACCTTCATGCTGATTTTCATCTTTAATCGAAAAACAGTAATCTTTCTTTGCATGCCCTATCTTTCCACAATTCCAGTAGGTTATTTTTCTTCCATTTTTGGATTTGGATCTACCTCTCATCTTTGACTTAGACCTTGATCTCCCTTGCTTGCACTTCTCTTTTTGCCTTCCCCTGCTTTCAATACTTAAAGCATTACCTGATGTTTCCTCTGTGCTTTTCCTGTGAATTTTTTCATTCAAGATTACACTAACAACATCATCTACTTTCAAGATATTTGTAGCAGATGCAGTATTACTAACTGCCATTACCAAACTATGCCAACTTTTTGGTAAAGAGCATAAAATTAAGAGAGCCTTAATTTCATCATCAAAAACTATTTTGACTAAATTTAATTGATTTACTATTGCATGGAAATCATTTAGATGACTAGATATAGATCCACCTTCCTGCATTTGCAAATTAAATAATTGCTTCATAAGATATACCTTATTTGAAGCTGAGGGCTTTTCATATAAAATTTTCAAAGTATCCATTAACTCTACCATTGTCTTTGCCTGTGATAAGCTGGAAATCACAGAAGATGCCAGGCTCAACCTTATGGATCCGAAAGCCTTTCTATTAAGAACATTCCATTCTTCATCTTGCATATCTATGGGCTTGTTTAAAACCCCACCCAATGGTAAGTACATATCTTTTTGATACAGATAATCCTCTATCTGCATCCTCCATAATTGATAATTCTTGCAATTAAACTTCTCCATTCTTAGTTTACTTTCTTCTGCCATTGCTATACTCCCACTCAAACAGAAACCCCTATGAGTGACCTATAATCAATACACATTAAACATATTTGAAACCACCTTTTAGTGAACCTGGCTTTGATACCACTTGTCAGGATCTAACAAGAACAATTGATTACTGTTGTGTAAGCAACTAAACACGAAATTAAACCAGAATAATAAGTAACTAGAAATTAGAATCAACAAAGAATAAGAGACACAAGAAACAATGAAAACTTGTATTAAACTCTTCCAAAAGGAAATACAATTGAAGAAATATCTCTTTCTTCCACACCTCTCAGATATACATCTCTTTTCCTCAAGAGTTTTCTCTCACAATTACAAACACAATTTAGCTACTTGAATTGATTCACCCTTTTTCTCATACACAAGCTATGAAGATCTATCCCTATTATATAGAATTAGGGATCATGAGCTATGCATTCTCCACTGTTAGATACACCTCTTAATCAAAGGTTCAAATCAGTCCTGCCGAAAATAGAAATGTGGACTCAACACTAACAGTTAAACTTATCATGCAAACAATCTGTTCATCCATGAAAATAGACTTTTGGAATGCACAGGTGACCAATGTCAGTCCCTGTCTGCTTGCACATGACCGAAGTCAGTTGATCCATAATAGACATCGATAGCCTCTAGTTGATCACTGACTAATGTTGATGACTGTGTAAATACAACAACCTTGCTTTTGCTCATTTGGTGAAGCTTTTAGCTCCACAACTCAACACTGATGGTCTTACTACCACTTTGACATGTGGATGCACTTTGCACTTTTTCAATTCATTTACGAAGTCAAATTGAGCTCCCACAATTGCCAACCTATCAACATGCTAGTTTTGGTTCTTTGGCACTACTTGGATATTGAAGGCCTCAAAGTCCTCCAAAATTTCACACACTCTATGTTTATAAGATCTCATCAAGGGGTTCTTTGTGATAATTTGGCATATGACCTGATGCACTATCAAATCAATAACTCCATATACTTGTAACTGCATGATTCCTCTCTTACTATCCCATTGAAGGCCATGTATAAGACCCTCATACTCAATTTTATTGAAAGAACAATTAAATTGGAACTAGTAAGAAGAGAAATACTTATCATTAGATGGAAATACTAGCATTGCACCTGCACTAGCCCCATGTATTCTCCTTGAATCATCAAATAATAATTTCCATAAACCATTATCATCTTTTTATGGCCTAGTGAGGGATGCTATGGATTCAATATCCTCATGCAAATAATAGACTCCCATGTCTCTTTTTTTCAACACCTTCTAAAGGGTCAATTAACTAGTTTTTACTCCATAACTCATTCCAAGAACATATTAGGGATTTCCTTAGGATGAGTGTTTAATTATTGACCAACCAAGTCTTCATATTCATCTAGGATGGTATAATTGATTTTTGAGCTATCAAGCCCATAAGGCTCTATGTGAAATTATGCAATAGGCTCAACTTTAATAGACACCTTGGTCCCATACCTTTTCTTGAAAGCAATGTAAGACTAATCTATTGCTAGATAACCTCCAATTTTAGCTTGAATTCTCTAGATAAGCAAATATAAAAATAAGGAGGCACATCTAGAATCAACACATCTTGAGCTACTAAAACATTAGGATAAGCATGTAGGGTCAAGTTTAGACCTTTGATGATACCAACTGGTTTGGTAGAAGATCCATTAAGATGCAAAACTCCCTTAGATTGGGGTTCATACTTTAAACCAAACTAATATGTTATTTACTTTGGCATCATTGAATTACTTGATCCACTATCTACCACTCAATTGTGTACTAAATAATCACCAATGATCACTAAAATGTAAAAGGGAGGAGGTTTGACCATCTTATTTGATTTCCTTTCATTAGGTCCTTTGGTTGCATTAGTTATGACTACATTGATCTTTGGTAATCCTTCTTGAAGGATATACACCTAACTAGGCATGGAAAGCACATCCCAAATTAGCACATTCACATTAGATTTATTCATTTTTATTCAATAATATTGTTGGGCAAACCACGAAATTTTGCTTGTGCTTTGCGAGCCACAATTGTACTTTGAACTTGTGAGTTTTGGGGTATAAAGGTAGTCCCTTAGTTTTGGTTCTTAGGAGCAATTGGAACCTTTGGAGTAGTTTTAGGTTCATTTGTATTTGAAAGTAATGGAGTAATAGTAGGAAGCTCTTTGACTGCTTCTTGGCCACCATCCATGTTCCTTCTTTTGAACTTTGTGTTAGTTGCCACTGGAATGTATGCTTGGCTAGAACTAGCCTATTGATTGAGTGTATACCATTATTTTTACTCATAGTTAATCATTGTATCACCCAATTGGCTTGATTCTTCATTAATCCCTTAACCTTATTGAGGCTCCCCTAGTTTTGTCATCTTAGGTACTGTTGTCCAAGTTTGACTTTATAGTCAAACTAGGGAACCTATAGGCAAAACCTTGATTTTTCAAGTCCATATGGGGTTTAATGGATGTTATAAGGTGTTTCAAGGGTAAATTAATGTCATTTCATGTTATGATACTATTGATGCTTAAAATTGTGCTTGATTCTAATCAACAACAATGGGAAGTTTCAAGCTGTGGGATTATTGTGGCTTGAAACAACCTCCAAATTTTAGAGAAGCTAGTCTCTTCTTTCATATCAAGTGTGGGGGGGAAAGAGATAGAAGATTAAATAGGAACACAAATGCAAGAAATGAAACCTAACTATCGCGATGCACTTGAGTGTAATTTGATCCTAATCCTGAGCACAGTGAGACTATATGTAGGATTCATTTACATTTAAGAGCAAACAAGTGCATGATCAATGTAAATGATTAAAGTAATAGAAACAGAGGCTCACAATAGAGACCTTTTTTTTTGATATATAGAAAATGTTGATAAAGGCATAGTGTTCAATATTCTTATATGAATCTTCCAATCACATAAAAGGTGCAGAAACATGTACAGTTATGTAAAACTTCTGACTCAAGAAAATGAGACAAAATCAAATGACATTCCTAATCACAACTCTAGAAAATCTACAGTCTAGACTAGTTTTGCAAATGACACAGGTAATATCAACAAATGCATAGAGTTCAATCTTCTTAATTCTTTTAGCCACATAAAAGGCACAGAAACATGCACAGTTACATCAACTTTACAACTCAAGAAAATGAGACAGAAGCTTAGTCACTAACTCTAGAAAGTCTAAACTATCTCCTAAAAATTCCCTCCCCTTTTTTGATCTTGTTGATCCCCTTTATAGCCTCAGATGTCTCCTCTCATCGCCACCTTTCCCACACAATTTTAATCCACCCTTAACTCATAGGGGACAAATAGATGGTGCTTTCAATGTTTGCCAGCCCCATAAATCTATTCGATGAACTAATACACCTACCAAAGATAAATCCCACTGAGTTCACCCCTAGTCTGCTTGCTAAAATAGATACACAGAACACTCTATCCTATTGAAACAAAAGAGGACACTTAGTCAATTCCCTAAAAATCCTCTTTTACTTAGAAAGCACCAGAGAATGACACTTGGCACATTCCACCTGATTTATTGAAGACATGCGGCTCTTTCTAATTTCCATTTTAGCTATGCTATATAATTATTTGGGGCACATATTAGGCTCTTATGGATGGTGACACTTGGCAGCTTCCACAGATCTTTGAAATAACATTCAGGACCCACCACAATCTTTATTCAGCAATGAAGCTTGAAGATGATCTCTCAGAAGTTGACACGTGGTGGCTTCCACTATTGTTGGGAAGATATGTGGCATCTTCCACTCCTACTACTAGGGGTATGTGGCATTTTTTGCTTCTTTCGAGAATGGAGTAGAAAAGGGCTCAAAAAGTGACACTCGGCGGCCTCCACTGCTCTTTGGCATTTAAAAAAAATGAAACGATGCCTTTTTACCTTCCATAAAGGTACTTGACCCCTTTGGTTTTTTGGGATATTCCCTTAAACTGCCCAATGAACCAAAATTGTTCAATGGTTCAACGGTTCAACACTGTGTGCCATTTACACGTTAATCGAGGTATTAAACCAAAAACATTAAACCAAGGCATTGAACCCAGGCTTGACTATCTCTTGGATACCGACACGTGGTGACTTATGCTAAGATGTTATTGGATACATGGCACATTCCGTGGCTCTCTTGAAAGTTAGGAAAGGTGCCTCAGATGACTCCACTTGGCTAGAACCTGTGCTCGGACTACGCCACTTGGTAGCTTCCACTACCCTTCGATACTTAGACAAAAAATGAACCAAAAGAAAACAAGCCCGCGCTCTGTTTCAAAACTTATGCCACCATGACCAAGGTATGTGGGAACAAAATTGCATTGCGTGACTAATTTTTTTGAAAGAAAGCAACGTAGAGTAAAAATTTACTCTACAGCTACCTTTGGTTATTAGTCCCCTAGGTCCATTTATCATTTTTGGGTCATTTAGAGGTCATTTTAAGTGCATGTAATGCTTTGTAAGGATTTTTTTGGGAAATGTACAAGTGTTAAATGGTCATTTCACATGATATGTGTCCTAAGGAGTCTATAGTATTTGTTCCTAACTAAATTTTGGTAGGTTGATCAAGAAAGAGTAGTTTTCCCTCAAAAATAGGAGCCGTTGGGCACTTGTATAGACTTCCCAAGTCCATCATCAACCAAAAACGTGGAAAGATAAACTCTTCACCTTCCCACACTCATTTTCAGGTTTGTACTTGAAGGAGAATGCACAAAATCTCTTCTACAATTGATTCTCTCCATTGGTATGTAAAGAAGGCCCAAATTTAAGTACTCACCATGAGCCATACAAGTAGAGTTAGGAAGAATGGTATTGGGGGTGGATAATAATCTTAGTCCACTTCACTTTCATTGAAATATTTTTCATATTGGTGTAGTATGCTTTATGAACAATTGTCAACACCTCAGATAACTTTTTGAGAATTTGCATCCAAGAGGGGGTCTCTTTTTGAACCTGTTTCAGCTTTGCTTGCCTAAGATTGATGTGTTTTGGTGTTTTAGATAATAAAAAATGGTTTTCATGATGTTTTAATGCTCTTTATTGTCTTGGAAGGTTCAATTGTGTGATAAAAATTCTTTTAGTCTTCCAAAATGCTTGGTTTGCACCAATAGTCACTTCACCTACTTTGGAAACATTGCCTTCACATGGATAAGAGTGTTTTGATATGTTTTGGGGATGATCCATACATTTTACATGATTAAAAGAGTTGATATATTTTTTATGGGTACTTGGATAGCTTTTTCCTTGTATTTTCTTACTTCTGCACAACCTCCTTACATAACACAGTCATAATCTCCACCTACAGGAGTATGATGACATCATTAATGGGATTTGAATGTTATGACATGGTATTTAAAACCTAAGAGACCTATTGAATACATTTAAATGTTAGGAAAAGGCACATATAGGTTACAAATTAGTAAATTTGGAGAAAGGTCTAAGTCTACATGTATGGGAGGAAATAACCATCTACAATTGAGTACATAAACAAGCCTTTTGGACATGTTCTAATAAAATGGTCAATCCATTTTGGGAGTATTTTATATAATAAGGCCCAAATAGGTCTATGTAGCATGCTAGTTTACTAAGGGAAGTGTTAAATCATCCATTGGAACCTTGGACTATATTCAGGCCTGCTTACCCTAAAAATTTCAAACAGAGGCCTATTGGGTTTTTGTGGACTCTTAAAAAAGGACTTGTAAGAGTAGTTGAGTCCTAATATTAGATGGAGATATATTAAATATACCAAATAATAACCTTTACAATTTTAATGCCAAAAGGGGTGAGTGGAAGAGGGATTTTGTAAAGCATAAAGATGGCTAAAAACCACTAAAATAGGGCAGTGATGTCTATAAGACAGTGTTCACAATGTTAACTTTACATCCCATTATGGTGTTCCTAGGATATGATATCAAATTTAATGATGCAAATGGCTCAATTTATGATTGAAATCTAAAGGACTCTGAGAGAAGGTGAAACTAGTATCTTAAATTCCAATGCTTATTCCTCTATCCATACATAGGAATGTGAGGAATCATCTATAGGAAGAAAAGGTTAAAGTTTGTGAAATAGGTGTGGTCATGACTACGTTGGTGAGATTTCATGTTTTAAATGAAATAAAATAGTTTCACACAATTATAGGCACCATGATCAAGTCTATCTTGACCTAAGAAACAACCTACAGGTCTAGGATGAGTAAGGAATAACCACTTACAACCTATAATTGGAATTGATCCTAATTAGGGGTAAAGAAGGGTTTGAAGCTCAAGCAGAGAATTTAATGGGACGAGATGAACATAAAATCATGTTAGGAAGATTAATAAGGGTTTTCATATACATATAAATATATATTATTACTATTGACACCCTGAAGTAGTCTGGAGGTAGGGTATCAAGACTGTCGTAGTCTAAGAAAACAATGAGTAATTGAAAGGGCTAGAAGTCTCAAAAGGGTATAGGTTTGAAAGATGGTTCACATTGGAATGAAAAGGTAAGTAAAAAGGGAAATTTTAATGTGTTTAAACCTTGTCAAGACTCCAAGGTAAGGCACCTAAAAGCAAAGAAAGAGCCCCTACCCATTGTCATAATCCAACAGGGTCATAAGTCAAAAGGGAATCTATGAGAGTTTGGTGTCCTAGCAAGGAAAGGAGGGTTTAAAAAAATGAAAGGAGGATTAATCATATTTAAATTATGGATATTTCATGCATAAAATTATTTTTAATGAACAAAAATACCTTTCACCTAAGGAAAAAGTGTCTCAATTTGTACACTCAGTCTTGGTGAAGAAATGCATAAAAGGAGGCCATGTGATACATGGGACAAGGTGTTTAAAGATAAAATTAAATTTAGGTGGTTGAAATAGGTTTTTTATATCAATAATGATCCATAAAATCCCTAAAAATTCCTAAAAACATTTATTGAAACCCCAAACACAAGCCAACCCTACTTACCCTAAGAGTCATACACCTTCAAAAGGTCTGCTTTACAAATGTGGTGAATTGAGGGGGAAAATGGAGGAGTTAAGATATGGAATTTGGTACAGGGGGTAATTATCACTAAGAGAGCCTCTCATGTCACTATTTTGTCTCAGAACAAGGTCACTTTTGCCTTGCACAAGGGGATGGTTTTGAGGAAAAGAGGTCAAATCATGAACCATAGGTCATTATAATAATTTGGTGAGGTTTGTATAGTTTGGGGAAATATATAATGATCTGATAAACCAAGATATAAGGTTGGGGTATGAAGGAAATGATCTACACAAGGAGGTTTGCAGGCAGACCTAGTGGGAAACATGAAAACCCAACCCCTAATTATATTTCACTCTAAGTTTTGGCCTTATATAGGTACCCTAATGTTTTATGTGATGTTTTCAAGGGTTAATGTTATGTATTAATTCTATTATGAGGAATTTATGGTGAGTATTGTCACTTTTTGACCCATAAAGTGGTAACAAGCCTACTGACATGGCAAAGCCCTTGTTTCAAAGTAGGGGTGACTTTCATTTTGGGGTCTTGTTGAGCTCTCCAAAGGGTTTTAATTTTTTTTTAGCATATATGAAGATGTTTTTAAACCCTTGGTTCATAAATAAAGTTTTTAGGAAGCGATTTTTGGGCTCAAGGAAGTAGTCAAACTCCACAAGGAAGCAAAAATGAGCTTAAATGTCAATTTGAAATGCTTAGAATTTCCACCAAGCTTTGAATGGGTGTTGGATGTGTTTGGATAAGTTTAGGAGGTCCTCATAAAATAAATTTGTTAGATTATTTTGAAATTTCAATGTGACAACTTCATGAACCATCCTTAAGAGGGATAGAGACCTTCAAACCCTCCCAAGAAGCATATAGTGACTTGTTTGAAGAAATTGAGGTGGTAAGGCATAAATATGAAAGAACGAGGCTAGAGGTATAAAATGAAAGTTTTAGAGGAATTTTAGAGGATTTCAAACATGTGTATTTTTATATAGATCCATACATAATGTGGGAAAAAATAACTTTTTATCACCATTTTTGATGGCATGCAACTTATAGGAGGAGTTAGAAGATGAAATAAATTTTGAGGGGAAGACATAAACTTGAGATAACTCAAAAAATTCACTTTAGATCCTGAAAATAATAATAAATGTTCTAAATAGGCCTTCACTTTTGGCCACTCTAGTGAGCCACACAGTGAGCTTTGGGGTAAAAGTGGTGAAAAGTGGTTAAGGAAGATTTTTAAAGGCTTCTTCTTAAAAATAATGATTTGGAAGTATTTTAAAGGTATCATTACAATTTTTCATCAATTTTTTTATATATTTATAAGGTTTGGAGTGCCAAGTGGTAAGGGTGCATGGGGAATGAGCTCTTTTGAAACTGCCTGAGATGATTGTGCATGTCCACAATAATAAGAATGATAGGAAACAAGAAAAATGCATGGATGATGTTTATTATAACCCCTTATATCCTAGAAAACCATCATACTTCATGTTTTTTGGAGAAAAGAGGAGTTTTGGAACGTAACTCAAGTAGGTAGTTTCTTATGCAAAATTTGGAGTTTTGTGCCACTTTTCACCTTCCTTTTGATTTGTTTTGAAAAATAAACTTCTTGATCTATAATATCTCACCCAAAATATCCTAAAAATGTAAATTTAACTTATTTTCACTTGGTGACACTTGTCCAATTGACCCTCAGACTTCTTTCTCTCTCTCTCTCTCTCTCTCAAACTCTATAAGAGTTGGCCATTTGGGCATTGTAGGGGATGCTCCACCTGAGTAGGGAAAATACCTACTCAATTTTAAACCTTTTGATAAATAAAATAACTAATTATTTACCTCTCTCATCAATATTCATAGTTTTCTCTACTTGAATGTTTAATTTGCTTAGTGAATACTATGGATTCCTTAACATTGTGCTTCATTCTCTCACCTATTTGCAGTCTCTTCTTGTAGGGCATGTGAAGTGTTCAAGATATGTTCATGGTTGAAGTGAGTATTATTTTAATTATAGTTATCCAAGACCTCTTATCTATTCCTCCTATCCAAACACATCATCTAGGACCCCACAATGTAATATTGATGCAAAAAGACATAGAGTTGGGAAAGAGTATGTTTTAGTTGGTTCTTTGGTCTCAAGCATGGAATACAAGTGGTTGGAAGTCATAAAACTGATTTGGTGTATCACCTTCATGTTTTAGGTTTGGTTTATATTATTCTCAACCCTTTTTAATGCCCCAAGTTGATAGTAGTAGAAGAATGAGCTTAAATGGTGCATCAAGGGGAGCTAGCCCCTAATCTAGAGGTTCATCTTAGAAGTTTGCTCACCCAAAACAAGTGAGACGTCCCCATTTTAACACTTGGATTATAGGCATAGAAAACATCTTGTCATAGGGTTCATCTAAGTGACAATAGGTACTTTTTCACTTTGAACCATAAAAGCTTGCTTGTACCCATAGCTAGCACCCTAATGCCATTGCTCATTGAAAGCCTGATTAAACTCAACATTTGGGATAACGGATTGACTAAAAGATTTATTCCAAGGCATGGTGCCCTCAAATTATTAGGATATGTTGTTCTAAGTTGGGACTAAAGTATTAGAGGTGCTTGCAACATTTAGATTATAATTGTTTTGCCTAGTATAGTTAGGTTGCCCTTATTCCTGGCCTTGTCCTTGGAAATTTCCTTTGTAAGGTGGCCTATTTTCTTGATAAGATTATTTATAAGAATAATATGGAGCTTGACAAGGTATATTTAACTAGTATTTCTACCTCTCCACATTTACAAACTCATTTATAAAGGATTGTAACATGCTCTTAAGCTCTTGAAAATTCTTGTTTTCTTGGGAATCACTAGACTGGCTAGTTGAAGCCTTTTCTTACTTTGGTGTAGGTATGGAAAAAAGTGTTGAAATTGGTATAATGATATCAAGGGGAAGGATAACAATAGGATATGGTTTAATCTTAGGAAATAAAGGCATTGATGGCCTAGGTGTAAGCTTTTTAGCTTGTACTAGATAATTCTCTACTTTGATTAACACCTCATAAGCATTTGGTAGTGTGTTTCCTTCCATGGGCTAAATGATTAATAAAATATCTCTATTGAGGGATTTCAAATAGTAAAGGAAATAAAAGTTTGGAGTATGCCTAATAGATATTGGTATCCTATCCCATGTCTTCTAAAACCTTGTATTGAAATATTGCATAATCTCATGAGGAGCCCTTTTGATTGTGGTTAATTGTTATACAAGTGACAAGTGGTCACTCTTATCTTCAAATCTATTACATAATATATCACCTAACTAGTCCCATGATGTGATGGATTTATCAATAAGGTTTATTTACTAGTCCAAAGATTTTCCCTTGAAAGAGATGGCCAATAGCCTAATAGCCACATTTTCCTTAGTTATGTCATGAATATTGCAAAAGTTGGCTATGTCTCTAAGGTGCTTAAAATGGGTTGTAGATTGGTGTCTGGTGAAGTAAGGAACACTTTTAAGAGCTATTAGTGGAATAGGATCATATTGATAAAGTTTCAAAGGGCTCTGGCCATTGAAATCCACAAAATGGAAAGATTTAGGGGCTACCATGGTAATGAAAGGGCCAAACAAAAATCTTCTTATAGAGGTATATTTTAAAATTGGTTTAGGAGCAAAGATTACTTTGTATGGATGTGTGTTAGAAAAATTTAACCTTTTTACTAAGTTTAAAGGTAATTAAACAAATTTAAAAGGAATACCTCTAGAATCTGATCTTATAGTCACCTTTGGCATGAAAGATAGCCACTGCTCCACACCAGAGTGTTGAGTGCTCTTTGGAGTTTCTAGATACTATTTTATGAAAGCTATAACTACTATAATTTGATTAAATCAACATCAAACTTGACCAATATTCTTAGAAAGTGGTGTCCCATTAGGCATGCCAAAAACTATTGTGGCATAGAATTTCACCCTTATGGGATAGTTATTCAAGCTCCCCCACTCCGAGCCACAATATTGGAAAAACCCCAGGCTATGTTTACCTTGTAGTGGGGTTTAACCTTCAAGGAAGGTCGACTTCCTCTTGATGGACCACCTAGTCTAATGTTGCTACTAGGAAAAGGGTTAGAAAAGGGGAATATTGAGCTAAGAGAACTAAAAGGTAATACACTAAATTTAAATGAGACACTCACATAAGTTTGAATAAACACTAGATCAACATAAGACAATATTGGCTTGCATAATCTCACAAACTAGCTAATTTGCATAAGTGTTTCATAAACTAGGCTAATGAAGCAATGATTGAAGTAAGGAGGAATTCTAAGACACACACTAGGCATCTATTAATGATATAAAGAGCACAAGTTCATACCTAAAAATAACATGAAAATACCTTAAAATAGGTAAGAAAGAAGGACAATTGGTATGGAAGAATCTCCTTCACAAAGCCATCATGCACAAGCTTACTAAACACTAGTTATAGGCAAGAGATAGGTCAAAAAAAATTGATAGGGTTTTGCCTTGCCAAATATGAGAGTCTATTGCTCTTCTTTCAAAAATTAGAGAGAGTCTTTTCAATGGGGGAGAAAATGAGAGATATAGGAAAAAGGGGAAGAGAGACAAGTACACAATCAAAATCAATAAATGAGATACCACAACTTTTTATTAGATTCCCAACTACTTTTTTGATCAATTAGAAATAATACTTTATGACAATTTAAACCTTCATTAACTCCAATAGTCTTCTAACCCTTTCATTAGCTGTGAAATGCACTAGAAGATGAAATTTTGAGGGTGATGAGTCCCGATCTTACAAGAAGGGAAAAATCTTTAAAGTCTCTAAAAAAGAATTGAATGATCCACCTACACTCTCCAATACCCAAATATCTTTATTAAAACTTTTATGTTACCCTCCACTTGGATTCATTATAAGGATAAAAGCCTCATATCCATGGACCTGACAGATCCATAACTATATCTTCTTTAAGAGGCTGTAGGTACTTGTTTATTGAGGATATGACCATGTCAAAATATACAAAACTTCTTTTCATAATCACAAATTTGATCCTACTTTGAACCCTGAACATAGGTCTACTATAGATGAAAACCAATCCCATTTATTGGCTTTCATAAATACATCACCTCAATGAATATCTAATAGGCCACATAGCTTCATTCTTGATCTCTATTAGGTCTAAATAGACCTATTCTGCCTTTGAACATCATATAAACCAAGAGCTCATTGTACACATATATCCCCTTCTAAAAATTATGAACATAGTCATGAAAAACATTGTAACCTCAGAAAATAAGTCTGATGGGTTCTAAATCTTCAAACCAAAGGTCTAAATTGAGCTTTAATGGTGGCCCTTAGGCTTGAAATATTTGCTCTGGTTCAACCTAGATTGCATCTAGATCTTGGCTCTAAGCATTTGCCTACTTGGTTCTACAAAATCCTTTGGTCTGACATGTCTACCTCTATGGCATTATTTCCCATGATTTTTATCATTTTTAGAAATATGACCATCATAAATTTAGATAAGTGTCACCATCTTATGCCTCTTGGAACTTTATTGAATACGGTCCATCGCTCTTTGATTTGGGCTTCTCAAATTATGACACTTAGCAACCCCATATTCAATTAGTGGATCTTACTACCAGTATTCATCTGGTTACCACTTTTAAACCATGTAGCATCCTTGCCTGCAATATGGGCTCATTGACCTCTTGACCTTGATTGCACCATCGATCTTTTTTGGAAGGTTGAAAATGCATCATCAATCTTGATCTACTTAATCAAACACACACAGTTGATATTTTAATTCACCATAATCATGATAATTATTGACCCCACATTCCTTTTTAGGATCCTCTGACTTATTAACCTCAATTTCACCTTTGATCTTGATTTGCATGGTTTAACACATGTAGTTTATCTTAATTATCCCACTGACTCAAGCTATTATCAATGTGCCAGTGATTTATGCTTTGATCAAGTGATATTTTGATATTTGGTAGCACTACATTCACTCTCAGGATCCTTTGAAGATTTTTGAATTCAAATGGCTACTTCTCATGGCTTTAACTTGATGTCCTCGGGCACATCTCTCACTTTTGGATCATTTTTAAAAGCTTATATCTTGAGATAGGAAATACATCAAGATACCAAATTTGCAAGGAATGACCTTGGCATAAAATACATCATCTCTATGTGATATTTTGGATTTGATAGGTCTCTTAAAGTACATTTATTAAATGTATAACCAAACTAACTTGTTCATTCTTACATGATGTGCAATGATAGTCTGGTTCTTCTAGGCTTGTAATAATCATCTTTGGACACATCAAGGCTTTGATAAACATTTTAGACTCTATGAAAACTTGATTCATTCCCCTTTAATGCTTGAATCACCATGGAAACCTGTTAGATCCTTCACTTGTAATTATAGACCTATTTCTCAAAATATCATGAAATTCACCTTAAGGTTGCTTAAAGTGTTTCAAAAGTTTACAAGTGGCATGTAGTTTTCTCCTTCAACTTATTAGATCACTAAATCACCAAGAACCCTACTTAACTTCTCACTCTAAACCAGGACTTACAAAATACTGATCCATCTAGACAAACTTTTGTATGTAGGCCAAAATTGGTGAATAATAATATCAAGATATTTATATATATAAGAAACCTAATTATATCTATTTGATGCATGAAAATCAAAAATATATCACCATAAAATTTATTATGCACACATAAAAAAACAAAAGAAAAAAAAGAAAAAACAAACACACACACACACACACACACACACACACACACACACACACACACACACACACACACACACACACACACACACACACACACACACACAAACACCCACACACACACACACGCACACACACACACACACACACACACACACACACACACACACACACACACACACACACACACACATTCATATTCCCATGGTGCAAAGTATACAACCAATGCTGCAATTCCCCTAGGAGTGTGGGAATGAAAGTAGTCAACCTATATATCCTATATCTCACCCAATCAAATAATACCATTAAAATAATGTGAATAAAATTTATACGTAAAACATCTATCAGAGGTAAATGAGCATGATATGTATCACTTGACTAAGATTTTTTTTGTATTTTTTGACATTTTATATTATTTTTATGCTTTTTTTACAAGAAAAAAAGGCAAATAAGTAGGGAAAGAGATGAAATCAATAAAAATTATAAGATAAAGAATCCATAGAACCCACAAATTCCCTCATAACTCACTACAAGCTAGGATAAAATGTCTTGATATATATGTTGACATTATCAGGAAATATTTTCAAGTGTTAAGAAAGCGATAAAAAATCAATGGTCAAGGGCTAGTAACATAAATAAAATAACATCAAGAGGCTATAAGAATATAAAATCAAAATAGAAAATAAGTGCTAAGGTGTCAAATCTAGAAAAAATGTAAACCATGTAATAAAATCAAGGGAGGAATACACATGCAAAACATAACATATATAAAAAAAAAGATAATACAAACCTATCATATGATAATTATGCATCAGTGAAGCTTAAAATATAGGCTATCATGACTAAATGGTGAATTCCTCTAAAATATAATGCCTTGTATATGTGGAGTCTAATGTGAAATTATAAGTGTCTAAAATAACATGTATGATGCAAACATGGTTCATGTGTAAATCCATGTCATCAACATAAGATAGTAACCTTTAAAATGTGCTATAAAATCCCTCCACACTTTTTATAATAAAGTGAATGTAATAGTCTAGATATGTCATATAAAGTTAGAATGTTAAGAAGTGGTAAACAATCTCATGATTTAAATGATTAGGAGTAACAACTCATGATAGTGTAGCTATATTAATATCTAATGGGTGAAACATGAAATTTTTATTAACATAGAGTAAATGAAATCAAATATCATATAAATATAAATGTGTTATAGGATATATGATGATCTAAAACATAGAAGCTTTGGTTGAAAGATAATTCAAGAAACAATAACAACATAATTGTAATAATGCTATCTTTGAGAAGAGATTTTTTATTGATCAAATTTGCAAATCTGAGCATATGCCTATCTCTAAGAAGAGATGTCTAATTTCCATTTTGGGTTACATATTCATTTATACACATTTTTAAGGTAGGAGGAGGATGTGGAAGGTCACCAATCTCGAGGGAGATTAAGTGGTTTGACTTCCATGATTTACAACAATACATAATTTGAGTAATTACTATTTTTAGAAACTTAATATTTTTAGATTGAACTGCTAAAATTAAAATTTGGGGAACTTACATTTAATTTTCAAGGGTAAAAACCCACCAAGTGGATCTCAGTGCCATCTCAAGGTGTTCCCCTCATTCTTAGTTTTCCAATAGTATAAACAGGGAGTCAAATGGAGCTATGGTGCAAAAGTTATGGCTCCTAAAAGTTATGCCACCAATTGGGGTAGAACCATCACCCGAATTATCACCTAAAATATTTCTCAGATCATATGATCTCAAAATATTGAAGATGTATGTGTTGAATTTCAAAGTGATACACATGAAGTACACACCAATACTGGTGTTGATTCTTGTAGTGTCATAATATGAAGTTATATGTGTTGAGTCAAGAAGGTGAGTAAGATAATTTATGATGTATGATAATCCTTGGTTTAAATTAGTATTACATCACCAAAAAAATATTTAAATATAATTTTAAAATAAACTTTCAAAATGGTGCATGTTGCACATGGTATATATGATTTTTTCATAGGGGTAATACATAGGAGGTTAGAGTTGGCCATGGCAGTTTAATGATTATTTGAAGCTAAGGCAAGTTTACAATGAATATTTGATGAAAGAGCTTGTTTGGTGTATGAAAATCATCAAGAAATTATGTGGAATGAAACAAGCACTCATTTATTTATATTAGGGTGCACAAGGGTTTAATGTGTAGGAATCATAATTGTTAGGTGCATGTAGATGTTATTACATGCAAAGAAAATGGAAAATGAAAGAAACAAGTAAGACCTAAATTCACTAGAATTGTGTGCATGGCATGAGACAAATGAAGTAATTAAAATTATTTCATGGAGGTATTTATGTGTAGGAACCCAAGAAGACTGAAAAGGGAATGTAAAAATCTACATCAAGGTTAAAAATATGACTATTGATTCTAATATTGTTAGATATAGATTAGGATAAAAATGTCTTGAATTTGTGGAAGAATGAAAGGCATGAAACCAACTTTGGGCACATGGAAACTTGTAAGGGTCAACATGAATCCAAAATGAAAAATTTCAATTGAAAGAGCCTACATAATTGCATGTGGTGCAAGGGAGAAGGCATTTTCATTAGATTGAAGAATATTATGAAGGCCAAGAAAAACAAGGCTATATTATTCATCCAATGGTCTAGAGGGAAAATGAAAAATAGTGAAAAAATGAGGCATGATTAGACTTCATTATAAAATATAGGAGAATCTTATGTTTGAAGCTTGTAGTAAGAATAACATGTAGTTAGTATCATAGGAAGTTTTTGTAATCTATCATTTGTATTTAATATAATTAACTCTTGATTTTTGTACTGTATGTATGTTTTCATATGTTGTTGGGTTATGTTTTTCCCACATTATAAAACTTATCCTAGTGATTGCACTAGTGTGGTATTAGAGCATAAGGTTTGTTTTCTTATGGAAGTACGAAGGGGTTGAATATGTAGGATTATGAAATGAGAGATATAAAAATATGCTTCAGTGGACCAAACAGCTAAGATGCCTCCAAGAAGAATACTTGGTAGAGGTGAAACTATATAAAAAATGTGGCTAAAAGGTGTAGATGATATTATGTGATTATGAATCACCTAAATATTTTGCACTTGGAAAAATCATGACCTTGGCTATTCCTCTTAGTTCTGCACACGACTTCTACAAGCCTTGCATTTACTTTAACTTGTGTTGCCTGACCTATATCTTACTTTGACTAGCTTTATATTGATAACACAAACATCCCATCTTTCCCAAAATGCTTAAAATGTTTTTATCTTATACCTCTATAAGCTCTAAGCATGTGCATGCTCTCCTTCTCCTTGGACATCAGCATTTGGGTTAGATAGTAGCATCAACATCACTATTTTGACAAGATGCAAGTGTCTAATGCCATAAAAATAATCTAATTTACAAATGGAACTTATTGTAATCATCAACCTAAGTGATTTAATGTGAGTTATATCCTGATTGGATTGGTATAAATACACTATCAATCCTCATTCATTCCTCACCTAGAAAACATATAAATCAAACCCAAATAACACTCAATAAACACTAAAGTTACCAAAATATTTCATATTCTACACTATTCTGATATCATTCAAAGCAACAACCTAGCTATAGGTCTGGAGTACTAAAGGATCAGTCATAAAATCATATTTTTTGAGTTATAAGCTAGGTCATTATTGTACTTGATTTACACATTGCATGATTCACACACAAGCCAACACGTTGGGGAGAAATACATGAGTTTGAATCCATCTTCTAGAGTATTGTATATGTAGGTATCACCCTTTGATAGTGGGGTCATTTTAAGTTAGCTCGACACTGTGTTCCCTCTAACCCATTTTTCTTAAGGTCACATTGAAGATGCAAAGCTAGGGTTTTACCATTTCACCAGGAGTGATAGTCCATGACCCATATTTCAATGCAAAAGAGTGAAGGCAAAGCCAAACCCAAAAGCATCTAGGTGGTCGTATCTTATTTGAGTGAGTATTCTATACTAGACACTAGCATAGAACCTAGACATTAACATCGATGTAACTATTCAGAGAGCTAGAGGCAATCAATCTAGAATCTAAAAATTGATCTAGAACTATCTTCCTAGTTGCTTCCTACTTATATCAGATCGAACACTGTATTAATATCATAAATAGATAATTAATTTCTTTTTTTTCATTTGTATACCTAGAATAGCTATATTTTCCATTAATACCCTATCTTAGCATAATAAATCTATCATATGGTAAATTTGAGTTTAACACATTAATTGGCCTATTATAGATCTAATATTTGCCTTTGTGACCTATCATTTATATACCCTTAACCCTAACCACTAAAATAGGATCCACATCTAAATTAAGGTTTAAAAAAAGGATAAAATAAGTATTATACATATTAAGGGTTTTGAAAATAACATTGGATGATGTAGAAGAAGATATAAGAGGGGGTTTCTAGCCAAGAGATGAGCATAGTGGTGTTGAAGAAGAATTACCAATATCTAAAGGCAAGGATGACTATCAAGAAGAACTAAAAATGGAAGTAGGGAAAGGTATAATCCTTATAGTTATCTCAAAGATTGGTAGAGGGATGAAGATAGATGGTAATAATGATTTTTAGGAATGATAAACCCTAAATAACTTATAGATTGGATCACAAAATTTGAAGAGTACTTTTAGTTTGATGATATAAGTAACCATTAGAGAGTGAAGGTTGTGCAAACTAATTAGAAAAGTCACACAACGTATTTATGGAAGTTCAAATGGGAATCCTTATTCTATGACCAATCACTGCATGACATTACCAATACTCTAAAGAAGGCTCAAACTCAAATGTAGTTCTCCCACTTATGTATATGTGTGAAATTAAGAATGCAAGTCTAGATGATGTTTATCCTATTTTATCCTTGGCATAATAATGAAAATTAGAATTCAACCTTTAAAAATATTGAACCCATCTCCATAAAATCTATAGATAGGACATGAAAATATTTGAATAGCTTTTTAGAGTGAACAAAACCATCCTTAATGCCTTAGAAAGGCCTTGTATTTACAGATGTTTTGATTTTGAATTTAGGACCTATTAGCACACAAAATATGACCTAAGACAAGACCTAATAAAAATTAATAAAAATTAAATGAAACGTGACTTTAAATAAGTTATTAGAATTATGCTCGAATAAGTCCATGCTTCATAGACAATGATATAATCTAGTCTTATCTAAAAATCATGGAATTATACAAAATAAGAAGGATCAAAATTAGGGATCCCCATGAAAAAATGACAAGCTAAATGACTAATAGATAAACCCATGGGGCATAATAAATAAGGACCCAAGTGAAATATACCAATAGATACCTTATTCTATATCAATAGTCTATGTGTAAATTTTTTCCATAAATGACACAAAGGATGGGATTGTACAAAATATAGGTGTCTACATTTCCCCCATTTATTCAAGTATTTAAATTGATAGAGTAAAAGAAATAATAAAACCTAATTATGTAGACACACTTTGTCTAGTGACTTGGATTTTTTTTATTTATGTGAGATATGTCATGGTAGAATTTCAATAACACATGTAGTAGTTAATGTCCATATATTAAATATGAAAGCCTGAAATTTTAAATTTATAAAAGGTAAAGAGGGAGGAAAGAACACACCTATATGCATATGGTATTATGTTTCTTGTGGATAATGTTAATGTTGTGACTAATGGAGAGGGGATGGTTTTGGTCTTATTTATTTCTTCACCATATAAATGAATAGTCCCTCAAGTGGTAAAGGGAGAGCAAATATCATTGCATATGTCACTATAACCATAACCATATTGACTGGAGTAACTAAGCTAGCTATGATCTTGTATTTAAAGATAAGATATTAGAGAAAATGTTCCTTCTTGGTGGAACACTTTGGAAAGAGTTGTTAATTATGTTTAAATTTGACAAATTAAGAGTGATCAAGTCTCAATTTTTGAATTTAACCAAACACACCCATGATTTTTAAATTTACACTATTCTATATCTTATGAATAGGAAGTAGTACCCATTTTACTATTTCAAAATAGATATGGAACCATGATGGGTTTGCTAGAAGTGATGCCAAGGCCATTGAATGCCACTAGACTCAAATGTACATTACCCACAACTAAATATGGAATCGCATATGGGTTCACTAGAAGGCTAATTCTATTGATCATTGTTGATAATCAAAGTAAATTACCCACAACATATCAAATAAAACTATTATAGATGGATCTATATTATATTTTGCATGATTAAAAGATAATGTAGAGTATACGTGCCCCCATAATGAATACATTTATATTTGAATTTATTTCAATATTTTCTTTTGAACTTTGACCTTTGAAACTATACTTGAACAAACATCATGCCTTTGAAATTTTTAAAATTTCCAAAATGATATAGAATGTTATGTATCTATATGCTCAATCATAATTGTATTTGAAAACTATAATTTTTATGTTTTAACTATTTTGTATATGCCCATAAGTGTGTATAAATATGTGATTTTATCCTTGAGATGTAATTGCATATGTATGCCATATTCCCCAAGAATATGTGTCAATGTTCTAATACCTTTCATGTGTTTTACTTGTGAATTATTTTGAATCTTTTAAAACCTATATTTTGATTTCTTTATTTTGAATCTTTGTATTATCTTTGATTTGATTTGCATGCCCCTATATGTCATGTGCCTCCATTATTCATATTGTTATGTATTTTATAATATTTGACTATTTTAATCTATTTTGAATTATGCATGATGTGATGAAATGTATTATATAATAATAATGATGTATACCCCCTTTTGATGTGATGGATGAGGGCATCGAGTGGATCATATCAAAAAAATTAGATGTATGTTTTACACTATGCATGAGCAATTTATAGTTTGTTTAATTAAATATTGGTTGGTTTTTTGATTGTTTTGACATATCATGATCTTGATCATTTGTAAAATAACTATTATATTTTGATGAGTTTCAAGTAATAATTATTACCCAAGGTAATCATTAAATTAAATGTTTTTAGAGATAGTAAATAATAGGGAGGAAATTTTATGCCTAGGAAGGTCAGTGCTTAGTTTGTCAATTTTGAAGGGTTGCTTGATGAGATGGAAATATTACCATGTAGAAGAGAATTATACATGTGCTCTAATGTAACTTACAAGGATTGATTTAGATATGAATTTATTGAGATATCATGTGCAAAAGTTTGAGAGGAATTGGTTTTAAAAGTTTTGAATTTTGAAAAATAAAATAAAATTCAACCCATATAAATAGGTTGGTTGAAAACAAACTGTAATTAAATTACATATTGAGAATTCATGATTTATGAGCATTGAGAGAGAGAAATTCCATAGAGGATAACACCAAGGCTTACATGCTTTGATCAAGTCTAGGCCAAGTCAGAGGATGTGTTGCCCCTGGTAAACTGAAAACTCAAATTTTGACAAATTTAAATTTTGAAATTTTGTTAATTTTCATGTATTTTAATTATTTTTTTGAATTTCTTAAATCCTTTCTTGTCAACACCAGTCCTATCCAGGCCCTTGCGAGTGTTGTCTAGGTTAAGCATATATTTATTTATGAAGATGTCTACCAAACTACATATTTATCTACAAATATGTCTAGCTCATGTCAAACTTGTCTACAAACCTATCCTTTTGACTACTATCATGTCCAAGGAAAATTAATATTCCATTAGTTTTTATGATTTAAGTATGTTGATTGATTTTTTCTAAGAGATTACTAATTTTGTTAATTTGAGCTTATGATTCCAGGATAATTAGTAGGCCAAAGAGTTCCAATGTGACCATATGATGGAGACTATATGTGCATTACCATTGACCAATGATGAGAGGGATAAAATAGATGCAACTAATCTTGGGCATGTTAGGTGGATAAAATTGATTCCCTATGACTTATATATGATGACTGTTTTGGTTAAGAACTGGGACTCAAATACTTGTACTTTCTAGATCCTAATAAGGGAGATGATAGTGACCCTAGAGCATATATTGAGGATTATATATCTTTTTATTTTTGGGAGGTAATATCTCAGGTGCATTTTTACATGACTGGAAACACTTGGGGTGATAGTTATGGCCTCGAAAATACTACCATATATTTTTCAAATATATTGCTAGTGAATATTCCACATTTGTGGAAATTAATTTTTGATCTATTGGCCTGATTTGTTATAATTTACAATTATGGTGTATCTATTTCATATCGAATACACTAATTTATTCATGATATTAAAGATCATGGCATGAGGTATTATTACAGATGCCACTTGTACAAGGACTTGCATATGTTTACTTGAGTGGGGTTAAGATGAAGGTTGGGATTATCCACTCTTTTATAATTTTGGGGCTATGAGAACATTACAATGATTTAACCTTTAGGGATGCCTCATGGTGGATCAACTAATCCAAATATATAAGAAGACTAGGTAACTATAACTCATGTGGTGAGGAGTGGGATGATGGAGTGTTGTCAAATACTGGATAGTATATCTACTAGAGATATTGTGTGGTAGCCATATAGGGGTTATGGAGGATGGCCAATGGATAGGGTGAAACTTATGCGCATTTAGGTGAGATATTAGTTTCATGATAGGTGGCCTAATGTTTATGATCACTTATAATTTGAGTGTGTCATGAGACAATTTATAATTATATAGGATGTGCCCCCAGCTCCGTATATGTGGAGATGATCTATTAGATATCCACTACAAGAGGTGGAGATGGACTAACCTAGTGATGTAAAATTTATCTAATCCCTTTATTAGATGTGGATCATATGATCCATACACTAGATGTAGATGATGATGGTTTAATATTAGCATTTACATGATGGTGGTGAACCCATTTGTGGCCTAGTTTATTTATAATTATGGTACCCCCCCTAAGGCATAGGGTGGAGTGGATGTAGGTGATGCAAAATGATTGGTCCTCAAGCGCTTCCTACGACTATGTATTTTTATTATTTAGTGTTTATGAATATATTTATTTATTTCTATAAATTTGATATTGATACCATCTATCATTTATTTTTTAAGGGATGATGATTATTAGATGAATATCATAGAGACATCCCTCCAGGTCCTTACATGACACATGCCTGGTAAGGCTATCCCTAATGGTATTTTGGTATAGGTTATTGATATTATGGGTGAGAATGATACATATTTTATCATTAAAATATAGATATGATAACCTATGTTGAAGTGATAATAGAGTGTGATGACATGATGGTGGATATAGATGTAATTATCTTCAAGCATGACTAGTTGATGGTGGAGATCAATAGACATTAGATGCCCCCTCCTCCTCCATAAATAGATCTAGGATATAATATTTTTCATGAGTATGTACAATTAAAAAATGAGCATGTTGCACTATATTAATGAGTGTCCATGCACAAGGATCATGAGTGGAGTATTCAATCTCACTTGAGATTTGACCAAACCCTAGTGGAGCTTCCTATTCTCATAGTAGATTATTAGTAGAAGGTGGAAGAGAAGCACAAGGTGATGAGACCGTTATTTGGTAATATTGTATAATTTTGTTCTTATATTATGTAAATAATTCAATACACACACACACATGCTCTTTGATATACTTTTTATTGTATTGGACTTATGTGGAATTTTATATTATGTGTGCTCTTGGGAAATGTTTTAATTTGCTAGTTTAAGTCATATGATAATATGAGGATTGAAAATGTTGATATATTTGGTTATTATATTATAAGTAAAATGTGTTAATGGTATTACATTTTATTTTACAACAAATGCGCATAATTGATTTAATTGTAAACTATAGAATGAGCTAACCATCCTAATGGCAATAGAAATTGTGTACCATATTGTTTGTTATTTATATTTATTTTGTGATATGATAGTTGTATCTTTGTATGCATAGATATATTTAAATATGCATTAGTTACCTATGGAAATTATAGTTGATATTGTTTATAATATTTTTATAGAATTGAAGTATGCATTAACTATTCATATATATGATCTAAATTTTGATACTTTTGCTTTGGTAACCATGTTCATGTAATTTGAGATGTACTATTATCATGTACCATTTTTACCTTCATGTTTGATTTATTACTTTTGAATGTTAAAATAACACCTTCAAAATTAAAATATAAATTATCATTATCCTTATTGACTAGTGGATTCATTTTATCTAACCAAGACTATCTCAAAATTACATTTATATGTCAAATATTATATTGTACAACCAATAATGTGATCATTGTCTTGAGTCCCAAAGTGAATGGTAAAATAATATGTCCAATGTTAAAACCTTTTGTATGTTGTAATTTTTTTATCATTATATCCCATAATTTATTGTCATTTAATTATACATGTATTATGTTGTTGCATGTTATCGACAATTTTTTTTATTTATGTGTTCTATTGAAAAGTGATTGAAGATCATAAGTTTTTTTTGAGATATTATTGATTTCATAGGAAGGTATGAAAGAGTTTATTGTGTTTCCTTTTTTTCAAAATTTGAAAATGTTAACTTTTTTTATTTGCTAACTATAATATCTTTTCACACAATGCATAAGAATCATTATCCTAATGTTCATTTATACCATAATAGGTGAAATATGATTTACTTTTATATACTCCCAATGATGAGGGGATAATAATAATTTAGAATAAGAGTGATTATTTTTTTATCCAACAATGAATGTAAAACATCATGTAGTCGATCTCTGAATCTATCAAGCTAAATTGATGACTTCTTATTGAAAGTATATTTTTTTACTTGAGGCAATGCTTTGTAAACTAATTCCTTTCCTTTATTTAGTACCTTAATATGTTATTACTTAATTTAATTTTTTTCCATTGACTTGTCTATTTTATGGATTCATTCTTATAAGTTTTGAATATGATTTTAAATATTTATTGATAAATTCATGATTGTGTGAATGTGAACCTCAATCATTTGCTATTTATGTTTCTAAATTGATATCACATGCATAATTGAACTCATCCATGTATAATTTATCAAATTAAATGTAAATTTTATGCATGGTTTTTTATTTGAATGGAGATGATATAAACCTATTGAATATAAATTATTTTTCTAAATTCAATGGTTGATAAGCTAGAGAGGTCAAATTATTCTTGAATTTTAAGATGTAATCTTAGATAATGTCATCATGACCTTGTTTGAAACCTTGTAGATGTTCCAATGTTAACTTAGGTTACCACATATTTGTGATAATATAATAAGAATGCATCTTATAACTTTTAAAATTTGGGTAAGTTATAAAACAAATATGAAGCATCTCTTGTGCAAATTTTATCTAAGGCTTTTAATAGAATATGTCTATCATTTACCCATTCTAAAAAATAAAGTGTAAATTAAGTTAAATGAGTACAAGGATATCCACAACCATTAAAAAAGGGTAGTATAGGCATATAAAAGTATTTTAGATATGAATATTCATACACCACTCATATAATGGGTTTTCTTGAGATAGCATTATCTTTGATATTTACACAACATGATATAGTTTGTAAATTGAGATCAAGAACTTGCTTTTAGAGCTCAACAATAACATGAATTATAGATACACTATGACTTGTAGGGATAATAGTGGTTTGAAAAGACTCACTCATGGGTTGTAAAAGTAAAAGCTAATATGAAAGGATCATGAATAATTCCATTACATGTCTAAAGATTGCATTCTAAGGCAAGATCAATATAAACTTGAGAATCATTGTTAATTTTATTGCATTGAATTTGTATGTGAATAAAGGCATCACATTACTCTTCATTTGGTTTGATTGGCTTAGGACAAGGGAAAGAGTAAACATAATGAGATTTACATTCTATGGATATGGGAATATTATCTTGAGAATCTATGTCATGATCATTATTTTGTCAATCTAAAGCAATATTGTAGCTTTTTTTTTGAAAATCATTAGCATCTTTTGATATTACAAGTGGGGGAGAAAGAGTAACATTTAAATAAATATCTATTACTTCCAAGGGAGGAGAGATATTATCACAAGAATTTATATCATTATCAATGTAAAGAGAAGAGGGTGGGATCATGTGCATGTATATCATATATATATATATATATATACATATATATATACATATACATATATACATATATATATACATATACATATATATATACATATACATATATATATACATATACATATATATACATATACATATACATATACATACATACATATATATACATATACATATACATATACATACATACATACATATATATATATATATATATATATATATATATATATATATATATATATATATATATATATATATTCTAGAGAGGGATTAACACATTGAATTATATAATTTACTATGTCTATGCAAGGATTGTGATTTTTTAGCTTGTATTGATTAATTATATTTAATGCAGTAATAAATTTAAAAATTAAATAAGGTGAAATAACTATTGATTTTTCACATTGTTGGGTGAATATTTTGTCACCATCTAACTGACGACAAAATGGGCATATCAACCTCAGCATAAGGAGATTTATACAGTAGAATGTGTAGGTATACCACAACATAATGAGATAAATCTCTCCTCTCATCAAGGGGAGGTTCCCTATAAGTTAGGGGAGGTTCCATGTAAAGTACTATATACTAATATAAGTTGAAAATACACTCAGGGGTGAAATCATACCATCCATCTCTCTTTTTTTAGAGATGATGTTCACAAAGTAAAGGAAAATTCCTAGGTAATTGCTAAAGGCATTTCTCTTCTTTCAAAAATGATGCTAAAAAAACTAGAGGAAGACTTTTTGGGTAGTAACTGTAACCATAAAAACCTATGAAAGCACAAAGTCTTTCGTTGCTTCTCTTACTAATTTAGGATGAAGTAACATAGTAGAATGAAGTGTATCACAAAGTCTCCACCTCAACTATAACAGAGTAAAAGATTACGAAGGATAATGGGAGCTCAAAGTCTCTCCAATATCCTTTACACTGAAACACAAAACACATAGACTAAAGACAATTATGGCAGCACAAAGTCTCCCACAGTCAACTTCAGGACACCTTTCAAAGTATTTCCACTAGTTCTGCTTATTTGATTAAATGGACAAGACTGCATTTAGGAAAAAGACATAAGAACAATTTCCTAGATAACACAAGCTATTTCAACACAAAGTCTAAAAGGTCACTTACTTTCTCATTCAAATGACAAAATATTATTAATAGTCTGAGCTCAAAGTCTTAGGAATGCCTTTCAATTTGGGCAGAGTTTCACTTCTAATAACTGAGAGATCTCTCTGTAAACTACTATGAGATTACAATATATAGCAACCAAAGAAAGACTTTGGCACTTATTTCCATGAAATGGCCCATGCTGTATTCAATGCATTGAATACATTGGAAATTCTATAAAGGGGCCATGCTAGAGCAGATTACCAGCCTTGACTTTGGTGTTATAATTATATCAAATGTCTTCTCCAAAGTATGGGCTACCTAGTCCTCTTTATGATACCTACACGACCATCCATTCACTTTTACTTTGATGAAGAAAAATAGGCCACACCTTTGAATACTTACACTCTCTGATGTCTACCTGGTGGACTGCTCAACCTACTAGAATAACTCTCCTACAAATATTTATAGATTCTTTATAACATTCCCTCTTTCCTTAATGCATTTTTTCTCTTCCTAGTGATCTAAGCTCTCAGGGCTCTTTCTTCACTTTCTGCTGGCTCCTTCAGCTCCTTCTTTGGCTAGTCACTAAGTTTATTCTTAGGCCTACATCTTTGAAAATCAATAGTTATTTTGTTACCCTAAATTTGACGTCTGTGGGGACGTCACTGGTCACTTGAACCATTTTTAACCTTGAACCTTTGAACCTTTTAGAGTACACTGGTTCAATGGTTTAATGGTTCATCAGTTTGAGCAGTTTAATCAATTCAACGGTTCAATATTTATTGCAAAGATCCATGTTCACTTAGTCTTTTTTATGAGTTCAATATATCATTAAACCAACTATTTAAGCCTTTCACTTGAACCTTTTGATAGAATAATTCGCTCAAACCATTTTCTCAAACTTTAAACTTTGAACTCTTTAAAGCCTTTGAACTTGTTAAAACTTTGAACCACTTTGAACCTTTGAAGTGGGGTTCAATGGTTCATCGATTTAATGGTTCATCAGTTCAGTGATTCATTCCATATTATTAAACTCTTTTGAACCCTTTAAACTCGTTGAACCCTTTTAACTCATTGAACCCTTTGAACTCGTTGAAGCAGAGTTCAATGGTTCAATGGTTTAATGATTCATTCCAACTCTTTAAACCCCGTTGATGAACCTTTTGATTGAACCTCAATACTGAACCATCCTTGTAACTTTTAGGAAATGCCTTAAGTGTTTGGAGCTTTTCTTTGTGAAAGCCCACCTCTTAAACCTACAATTTCCTCAGATGAAAAGGCTTGAGTATTTAAAGAACTTGACTACTCAGAACATTTTTTGAGAAAGAAAGAGATCATTTTGGCCTGTAAGACTGAAATGGTTGACATGTTGTACACAAAAACAAGTTACAAATTTTGGGAACAATAGTTGGCTCCAGTTGGGGAACTTTCATCGATTGTAAAAATGATCGAAGGGAGTAGAATCTAGACTCTAAGTGCCTTCATCTATGCCATTGAGCTATGGAGTCATGCCAACCAAAAAAGAAAGATGCCAAAAAATGAAAATGGACAATCACAAAACAAACAAAGACTATACATATGTATAACTAGACTTATCTGATACTTCAAGAATTGAAGTGCTTTAGATACTACCCATTGTGAGGTAGTGAAAATGATGTTCTATCTTGATATATCAGTAAGAAACCATTCTCTTCCTAGAATTGATGATTGGCAAATGGACCTCTCCACCAAGAATCAAATTTTTTGTGCATTCCTTTTGGTTCTCTCCTCTTTCCCCACAACAAGACTTGATCCCTAATCTAAAAACCATGAATCCTTTCTCTCTTGCCAGAGAGTTTCTTTACCTAAATTTGATGTGTAGTAGTATGGTCCACTACCATATTTCATTGCTCTTTTAGTTTATTCAAGCACATGATTTGATTGTCAGCATTAAATACCTACCAATGGTTCACATTATCATGCACACTTAGTCGAAAGACTAGTTTGATAGTGTACATGTTCCCTTTGAAATCTTGGTGAGGAACTATGAGGGTTACAAAGATGGCTAAGGAATCTACTTAATCGTTGAACTCTCTAGGCACTACAAAAATATTGAAAACATCAAAACTTTCAAGGCAGTCCCATACCTGATTGTGATAATGTCACAATCTTTCATCTTGGGTTGATACAAGTTCATCACCTGATAAACCACTAGTGAAGCGTCTCCTTTGGCATGAAGGAACTTAACACCTTTATCTTGAGCTACCTTCAACTCGAGTAACAAATATTCACACTTGGTAGTGTTGTTGATGTTGTTGAACTATAACTTATATGAATAGGGGAAAATATCTCCTTGAGTAGATATCAAAACAATCTTGGCTGCAAAAACTGGTAGAAGAGTTGCTGCCATCAAATTCTAGAATCTAGACATCATTAGAATTTGATTTCTTTAAAGATTTATCTTGGTTAGAGAGGGAGGATTCTTTTGCACCTAAACTATGCTCTACCAATTCTTGTAGTTTCTTATTTAAACTTTTTGGATTGTCACCTATAGGACTTTCCTCTGATGAAATAAAAACATCCTCTGTGGATAGGAAGTAATTACCCATTCCTGAAGACTCAAACAAGATTTGAGCTTCAGGGACTAATGTTTGGGTGATAATGTATTTTAACTCCTTCTCAAGAAGCAACCTTTGAATAATGCCTTTTATAGGTATCCTCACCTCAGATAGGTCCATGCTCAATTCTCCACCTACATCCTTGCAAAAATTTCATCCAAGTAAAAATGCTATAAGGAGCTCGAACGTCAGCCACCAGGACTGTCATTTTAATCCTCTTAGCTGGAAAAGCTGCAAATGCAAATTAGGCATCTTTGATCTAACCCAATAGAGGTACTTATTTGTTTTCCATGGAGAAACATCTCATAAAAAGTTTTAGTCAGAGTGAGGCTAAGAGAATCTACCACCTTGGCGGGCATGACATTGTCAGAGGTGCCAGAGTCGATTATGCAGTTGCTCAATTTATGTCCATTTATTAGCATGGAAACATAGAAAGGTTCTATTTTCCTAGGGGAAATAGGAGGAGTAATGACAAGATTATTTTGGGTAGATGTATTCTTTGGGGGATCATGAGTTACCTTGGAAACATCTTGTCTTGTAGGGATGGTTTTATTCTTGATACATTCAACTAATTTATCCAACTACTCATGGTTGGCTTGTAAGTATTCAAACTCAGTCATTTTGGTTTTTGTCTTCTTTATATGGTTAATTATATCAAATGACTAAAAATAACTAAGGACAGAGGAAGGAAGTCCATCATTCTAGTTTTTAGGGGGGGTACTGGTCTGAGAAATTAAAGTAGAAGGTACATGAATATTTGAGGTACTTACTTTTTTAGTGATCACCAAGTCCTTTGATTGGAAAGGCAGAGAATTCCCCCATTTATCAATTGAAATTTTTGGTCAAGATTCTTCCCCTATTTTCTCCTTATCAGCTTGTTGAGTTGACTAGTTCTAGGACTTGGTAAATATAGTGTATGATCTATCAAATGTTTCTCCCTTACTTCTAGCTTCATGCTGGTAATTCAAGAAACCAATGTTGGATTCACCAGCTAATTTTTATTCTCCTTCTATGAAGAGATTAACATCATCTTCTTGATCAAACTCAGGTTGGAAAGAGGAATCATGTTCAACTTCATGATAACCAAATGCTGAGTTAGCTGGTGTTGGTTCAATGGCAAGCTTCACCTATGGGGGAGGAAGACGATTTGGTTGCCCTTGATTCTTGGTAGGACTACCTTGATATCATTGGTTGGGAAACATCCTCCTTGGTATATTCCAATAAGAAGGAGGAGTAGACATCCCTTGTGCCATTTGCTTTTTCAGAGCTAACAATTCATTTTCTAGCATTTGCACCATAGGATCAGTGGTGCCTGTAGAAACATTTTTAGAAGATGAAGAAGATTTATTTCTATTAGGATCTCTTCTTATCTTTCCTAAAAAGATAAGATCATCTTCAACCTCAGTAGCCAAATCCTGAGCTACAACAAGGTCTATGTGGCCAGCCCACCTCAACAGGAAACTCACTTCAAGAAGCTGAGAATTTATGAAGAAGCATTTAAAATTTTCAGGTGTTGGCTGGGTAATTGTATGAATCTTATTCCTCAACTTGTCTAATTTAGAAATAAAGTCTTGTAGGTTCATGAGGATCTTTCTTCATTTGTGTAAGTTGAGCTAACAGGGCATGTACATCTTCTACAAGTTTGAATCTAGCTTCAAACTTAACTTTGAGAGTGTTCTAGTCAGTTACAGTCTATGCTTGCAGATGATAGAACTAGTCTGCAGCAGCACCTTGTAACATTTCTACAAATAGTTTGAATGCTATGTATTCATATTCCACACCTATCACACCACAGACTATGTAGAAAGTAGAAATATATTCATTAATATGAACTCTCCCATCATCATAAAATTTAGGAAAATTCTTTCTTGAACTACGGGTAAGTTCATGTAAAGGTGGGGTTAGATTCAGAGGGCCAAAAGTGTTACCCCAGGGGCCTTGAGCTGCCATGATATGTCAATTGAAGGGAGAGATAACAAATATTTGAGGGGTATGTATAGACAAAGCTCTACTAGCATAGAAAAAAGAAGCTTTGCCTGGTATTGGTGATTTGACATTGGTAGGAAGAAAACTCTTGGTTTGCTGAATGTGAGTTTGTGGAGGGGAAATATCAAAGTTATTTTGTTGCACAAACTCAAATATAGGGTCAACAATACCTTGAGCTCTCTAGCTTCATGTATACCATGGATCTACTAGAGTGTAAAATGGAAATGGAAAAGAACTGGTACTACTTTAATTTGAAGCTTGAGGCTTTAAACTGTGCATTCTTCCCCAGCAAAATCCCTAAATTTTTTTAGGTGAATATTTTGTCACTATCTAATTAACAACAAAATGAGCATATCAACCTCAACATAAGGAGATTTATATGGCAAAATGTGCAGGTATACCATAGCATAATGAGATAAATCTCTCCTTTCATCAAGGGGAGGTTCCCTATAAGTCAAGGGAGGTTCTCTGTAAACTACTATATACTAATATAAGCTAAAAATACACTCAGGGGTGAAATCATACCATCCATCTCTCTTTTTTTAGAGATGATGTTCACAAAGTAAAGGTAAATTCTTGGGTAATTGCTGAAGGCTTTTCTCTTCTTTCATAAATGATGTTTAGAAAACTTGAGGAGGACTTCCTAGGTAGTAAATATAACCATAAGAAACCCATGAAAGCACAAAGTCTTTCATTGCTTTTCTTACTGATTCAGGATGAAGTAACATAGTAGAATGAAGTGTAACACAAAGTCTCCACCTCAAATACAATAGAGTAAAAGATTATGAAAGATAATGGGAGCTCAAAGTCTCTCCAATATCCTTTACACTAAAACACAAAACACATGGACTAAAGACAATTATGGTAGCACAAAGTCTCCCACAGTCAGCTTTAGGACACCTTCCAGAGTATTTCCTCTAGTTCTACTTATTTGATTAAGTGGACAAGATTACATTTAGGAAAAAGACATAAGAACAATTTCCTAGATAACACAAGCTCTTTCAACACAAATTCTGAAAGGTCACTTGCTTTCTCATTCAAATGACAAAATATGATTAACAGTCTGAGCTCAAAGTCTCAAGAATGCCTTTCAATTTGGGTAGAGTTTCACTTCAAATAACTGAGAGATCTCTCTATAAACTACTATAAGATTACAATATATAGCAACCAAAGAAAGACTTTGGCACTTATTTCCATGAAATAGTCCATGTTGTATTCAATGCATTAGAAATTCTATAAAGGGGCCATGCTGGAGTAGATTACCAGCCTGGACTTTGGTGTTTTAATTATATCAAATGTCTTTTCCAAAGCATGGGCTACTTGGTCCTCTTTATGATACCTACATGACCATCCATTCACTTTTACTTCAATGAAGAGAAATAGGCTGTGCCTTTGAATGCTTGCTCTCTCTGATGTCCACCTGGTGGACAGCTCTACCTATTGGAATAACTCTCCTATAGATATTCTAGATTCTCTATAATATTCCCTCTTTCCTTAATGCATTTTATCTCTTCCTGGTGATTTGAGCTCTCAGGTCTCTTTCTTCACTTTCTACTAGCTCCTTCAGCTCCTTTGGCTAGTCACTAAGTTTATTCCCTGGCCTACATCTTTGAAAATCAATGGTTATTTCATTACCCTAAATTTGACATTTGTAGGGATGTCACTGGTCACTAGTCACTTGAACCATTTTGAACCTTGAACCTTTGAACCTTTTGGAGTGCACTAGTTTCATGGTTCAATGGTTCATTAGTTCAAGCAGTTTAATCAGTTCAGTGGTTCAATATTTCTTGCAAAGAGCCACGTTCACTTAGTCTTTTTTATGAGTTTAATATATCATTGAACCAACTATTTGAGCCTTTCGCTCGAACCTTCCACTAGAATCATTTGCTCGAACCATTCGCTCAAAATTTAAACTTTGAACTCTTTGAAGCCTTTGAACTCATTGAACCTTTGAACCACTTTGAACCTTTGAAGTGGGGTTCAATGGTTCATCAGTTCAATGGTTCATCGGTTCAGAAATTTGTTTCATATTATTGAACTCTTTTGAACCCTTTGAACTCCTTGAATCCTTTAAACTCATTGAAGCGGAGTTCAATGGTTCAATAGTTCAACGATTCATTCCAAATCTTTGAACCCAACTGATGAACCTTTTGATTGAACCTCATCATTGAACCATCCTTGTAACTTTTAGGAAGGAAATGCCTTAAGTGTTTTGAAATTTTATTTGTGAAAGCCCGCCTGTTGAACCTGTGATTTTCTTAGCTGAAAAGGCTTGAGTATTTGAAGAAATTGACTACTTAAAACATTTTTTAAGAAAGGAAGAGATCATTTTGGCCTATAAGACCAAAATGGTTGACATGTTTTCCACAAAAACAAGTGATGAATTTTGGGAACAACAACTAGCTTTAGTTGGGGAACTTCCATCGATTGTAAAAATGATTAAAGGGAGTAGAATCCAGACTCTAAGTGCCTTCATCTATGCCATTAGGCTATGGAGTCATGCCAACTAAAAAAGAAAGATGCCAAAAAATGAAAATGAACAATCACAAAATAAATAAAGACTATACATATATACAACTAGACTTATCTGATACTTCAAGAATTGAACTATTTCAGATGCTACCCACTATGAGGTAGTGAAAATGATGTTCTATCTTGATATATCAGTAAGAAACCATTTTCTCCCTAGAATTGATGATTGGCAAATGGACCTCTCCACCAAAAATCAAATTTTCTATGCATGCCTTTTGGTTCTTTCCTCTTGCTCCATAATGAGACTTGATCCCTAATCTAAAAACCATTAATCTTTGCTTTCTTTCCAGAGAGTGTCTTTACCTAACTTTGACATGCAACAGTATGGTCCACTACCATAGTTCATTGCTCTTTTAGTTCAGTCAAGCACATGATCTGATTATCACCATTAAATGCCTACCAATGGTTGGCATTATCAGGCACACTTGGTTGAAATACCAGTTTGATAGTGTACCTATTCCCTTTGAAATCTTGGTGAGGAACCATGAGGGTTGCAGAGATGTCCAAGGAGTCTAATCGATTATTGAACTCTCTATGCACTACAAAAATACTAAAAGCATAAAAAATTTCAATGTAATTCCATATTTGATTGTAATAATATCACAATATTTCATTCTTGGTTTGATACAGGTTCCTCACCTGACAAACCATCAGTTCAGAGTCTCCTTTAGCATGAAGGAGATTAACACCTTTATCTTGAGCTGCCTTCAACTTGAGTAACAAAGATTCATACTCGGTAGTGTTGTTGGTGTTAAATTATAACTTATATGAATAGGGGAAAATATCTCCTTAAGGAGATATCAGAACAATCCTAGCTTTGAAACTCGTAGAAGAGTTACTGCGATCAAATTCTAGAATCCAGACATCATTAGAATCTGATCTCTTTAAAGATTTCTCTTGGTCAGGGAGGGAGGATTCTTTTGCACCTGAACTATGCTCTACCTATTCTTATAGTTTTCTATCTAAAATTTTTGGATTGTCACCTATAAGACTTTCCTCTGATGAAACAAAAACATCCTCTATGGATAGGAAGTATTACCCATTCCTGAAGACTCAAATAGGATTTGAGCTTTAGAGGCTAATGTTTGGGTGACAATATACTTTGACTCCTTCTCAGGAAGCAGCCTTTGAATAATGCCCTTGATAGGTATCCTTGCATCAGATAGGTCCATGCTCAATTCTCCACCTACATCCTTGCAAAATGTTTTTCCAAGCAGAATGCCATAGGAAGCTAGAATGTCGGCCACCAGGACTATCATTTTAATCCTCTTAGCTGGAAAAGCTGCAAATGTAAATTGGGTATCTTTGATATGACCCAATAGAGGCACTTATTTTTTTTCCATGGAGAAACATTTCCCAAAAGTTTTTGTCAGAGTAAGGCTGAGAGAATCTACCACTTTGGCAGGCATGACATTATCAGAGGCACCAGAGTCGATTATGCAGTTGCTCAATTTATATCCATTTATTAGTAGGGAAACATAGAAAGGTTCTATTTTCCCAATGGAAACAAGAGTAATGACAATATTATTTTAGGTAGATGTATTCTTTGGGGGATCATGAATTACCTTGGAAACATGTTGTCCTGTAGGGATGGTTTTGTTCTTGATACACTCAACCAACCTATCCAATTGCTCAGGGTTGGCTTGTAAGTATTCAAACCCAGTCATTTGGATTTTGGTCTTATTAGTATGGTTAATTATATCAAATGATTGAAAAGAATTAGGGACAGAGGAAGGAAGTCCATTATTCTAGTTTTTAGGGGGGTACTGGTCTAAGAAATTAAAGTAGAAGGTACATAAATATTTGAGGTACTTACTTTTTTAGTGATCACTGGGTCCTTTGATTGGAAAGGTAGAGAAGTCCCCCGTTTAGCAATTGGAATTTTTGGTGGAGATTCTTCCCCTATTTTCTCTTTATCAACTTGTCAAGTTGACTAATTTTGGGACCGGGTAAATACAGTGTATGATCTATCAAACATTTCTCCCTTACTTCTAGCTTCATCCTGGTAATTTAGGAAACCAATGTTGGATTCACCAACTAATTCTTCTTCTCCTTCTATGAAGAGATTAGCATCATCTTTTTGATCAAACTCAGGTTGGAAAGAGGAATCATGTTCAGCTTCATGATAACCAACTGTGGAGTTAGCTGGTGTTACTTCAATGGCAAGCTTCCCTTATGGGGGAGGAAGATGATTTGGTTGCCCTTGATTCTTGGTAGCACTACCTTGATATGACTAATTGGGAAATGTCCTCCTTGGTATGTCCTGATAAGAAGGAGGATTAGACATCCCTTGTGCCATTTGATTTTTCAGTGCTAGCATTCATTTGCTAGCTTTTACATCATAAGATTAGTGGTGCTTGTAGAATTTTTTTTAGAAGATGAAGAAGATTTATTTTTGTTAGGATCTCTTCTTATCTTCCCTACTAAGATAAGATCATATTCAACCTTAGTAGCCAAATCCTAAGAAGCAGCAAGGTGTATGTGGCTAGCCTACCTCAACAAGAAACTCACTTTAGGAAATTGAGAATTTATGAAGAAGCATTTACAATTTTTAGGTGTTTGCTGAGCAATTAAAGGAATCCTATTCCTCAGCTTGTCAAATTTAGCAATGAAGTCTTGCATAGGTTCATGAGGCTCCTTCTTCATTTGTGTAAGTTGAGCTAACAGGGCATGTGCATCTTTTGTAGGTTTGAATCTAGCTTCAAACTTGGATTTGAGAGTGTTCCAGTTAGTTACAGTCTGCACTTGTAGATGATAGAACCAGTCTGTAGAAGCACCTTGTAACATTTATATAAATAGTCTAACTACTATGTCTTCATATTTCATACCTATCACACCACAGGCTATGCAGAAAGTAGTAATATGTTCATCAAGATGAACTCTCCCATCACCGTAGAATTTGGGAAAATTCTTTCTTGAACTACGGGGTAGTTTATGTAAAGGTGGGGTTAGATTCAGAGGGCCAAAAGTGTTACCCCAGGGGCCTTGTGCTGCCATGATATGTCAATTGAAGGGAGGGATAAAAAATCTTTGAAGGGTATGTATAGACAAAGCTCTACTAGCAAAGGAAAGAGAAACTTTGCCTGGTATTGATGATCTGATGTTGGTAGGAGGAAAACTCCTGGTTCACTGAAGGTGAGTTTGTGGAGTGTAAAGATCAAAGTTATTTTGCTGCACAAACTCAAATATAGGGTCGAAAATACCTTGAGCTCTCTAGCTTTGTGTATACCATGGATTTACCAAAGTGTAAAATAGAAATGGAAAAGAACTGGTACTACTTCAATTTGAAGATTGAGGCTTCAAACTACACATTCTTCCTCAGTAGAGTCACCAAAAACTATTGGGTGAATATTTTGTCACCAGCTAACTAACAACAAAATAGGCATATCAACCTCAGCATAAAGAGATTTATACGACATAATGTGTAGGTCTACCATAGCATAATGAGATAAATCTCTCCTCTCATCAAGGGGAGGTTCCCTGTAAACTACTATATACTAATATAAGATGAAAATACACTCAGGGGTGAAATCATACCATCCATCTCTCTTTTTTTAGAGATGATGTTCACAAAGTAAAGGAAAATTCTTGGGTAATTACTGAAGGCATTTATCTTCTTTCAAAAATGATGTTTAAAAAACTAAAGGAAGACTTCTTGGGTAGTAACTGTAACCATAAGAAACCCATGAAAGCACAAAGTCTTTAATTGCTTCTCTTACTGATTCAGGATGAATTAACATAGTAGAATGAAGTGTAGCACAAAGTCTCCACCTCAACTACAATAGAGTAAAATATTATGAAAGATAATGGGAGCTTAAAGTTTCTCCAATATCCTTTACACTAAAATGCAAAACACACAGACTAAAGATAATTATGGTAGCACAAAGTCTCCCACAGTTGGCTTCAGAACACCTTTCAGAGTATTTCCACTAGTTCTACTTATTTGATTAAATTGACAAGACTGCATTTAGGAAAAAGACATAAGAACAATTTCCTAGATAACACAAGGTATTTCAACACAAAGTCTGAAAGGTCACTTGCTTTTTCATTCAAATGACAAAATATGATTAACAGTCTAAGCTCAAAGTCTCAGGAATGCCTTCCAATTTGGGCAGAGTTTCACTTTTGATAACTAAGAGATCTCTCTGTAAACTATTATGAGATTATAATATATAGCAACTAAAGAAAGACTTTGGTGCTTATTTCCATGAAATGGCACATGCTATATTTAATGCATTAAATGCATTGAAAATTATATGAAGGGGCCATTTTGGAGCAGATTACCAGCCTGGACTTTGGTTTTATAATTATATCAAATGTCTTCTCCAAAGCATGGGCTGCCTGGTCCTCTTTATGATACCTACACGACCATCCATTCACTTTTACTTCAATGAAGAAAAATGGGCCACACCATTGAATACTTGCACTCTTTGATGTCTACCTAGTGGACTACTCAACCTACTACAATAACTCTCCTACATATATTTCTAGATTCTTTGTAACATTCCCTCTTTCCTTAATGCATTTTGTCTCTTCCTGGTGATCTGAGCTCTTGGGGCTCTTTCTTTCCTTTCTATTGGCTCATTAGGCTCCTTCTTTGGCTAGTCACTGCATTTATTCCTAGGCCTACATCTTTGAAAATCAATGGTTATTTCATTACCTTGAATTTGACATCTACGGGGATGTCACTTGTCACTGGTCGCTTGAACCATTTTAAACCTTGAACCTTTAAACCTTTCAAAGTGGACTAGTTCAATGGTTTAATGATTCATCGATTTAGGTGATTCAAATGGTTTGGTGGTTCAATATTTCTTACAAAGAGCCACGTTCACTTAGTATTTTTTATGAGTTCAATATATCATTAAACCAACTGTTTGAACCATTCACTCGAACCTTCCACTAAAATCATTCACTCAAACCATTCACTTGAACTTTGAACTTTGAACTCATTGAAGCTTTTGAAATCATTGATCCTTTGAACCACTTTGAACATTTAAAGCATGATTCAATAGTTCATTGGTTCAATGGTTCATGAGTTCAGTGATTCATTCCATATTATTGAACTCTTTTGAACCCTTTGAACTCGTTGAACCCTTTGAACTTGTTGAAGCAAAGTTCAATGGTTCCATGATTCATTCCAACTCCTTGAACCCCGTCAATAAACCTTTTGATTGAACCTCAGCGTTGAACCATCCTTGTAACTTTT